>JAMPIV010015562.1:0-282057 GCA_024509875.1 Oreohelix idahoensis
AGCAAGACAGACACGTCTGCCGAAGTATAAAAATATGTCCTCAAAAATATCCTCTAGATAATAAAGGTTTTCCAAACCTAGTTCATTTAACAAAGTAGCAAGTAATGGTCCTTGGTACATGCATCAACCGATGCAGTACAATGCAGCGACATGTGAGCTGGGAAAGAACATCTCGTGACGACGACTTTCGGAGACAGGCTATGAATCGAAATCGCTCACGACCCAAAATCGATAGAGTTAATGAAAAAGTCAATTTACCTTGCTTTCATGAAATACACAGAAATATCACGCCTCCCGACATGTGGGAAAACACTAGAGGTATTATCTCGAATAAACGAAATATCCATTAAGAGGACTACACATCCCTGACAGAACAAAAAATAGCGGAGATCCCCTCTTCAACGAGGCATCTCTTTCGCCATTCCAAATCGCTCACCCCACTAGTGGTGGGCGGAAACCGATCGACCAAACAACAAGACAAGTCATGCGCAGTCCAGCGCAAAAATGACCACAGCTCAAACTTAACTGCATTCGATACCAACGCGAGAAGACAAATGCTTACCGAGAAAAGTGACTATAAATTTCAAGCAGTTGTTGCCCTTGCGTTATAAAACAGATATTGAAATAAAACGATGTTGCGAGAATTTATCACGCAACATATCACCACCTCCTCCCGATAAAAAAAAAATGTGGAACATATTTTTTTTTTCAATATCAAAGAGCAAGCGATAAGCGGCTCAAAACGCACGAATTATGCGCTGATAATTAATTAAATTGCCAAACAATAGGCTAATTATAGAGTGTCTGGTGAGGATATACCTCAACAGAAAAATAAATATGTCTCAAAAAATATTCACATCGGGGAGGTGTCACCAACACACATCACGTTAGCATGTAAACACAATATACGTATGCAAGTTACTATAATCATCATTAAACAGCATACTCTAATATTGTCTTTAAAAATGGATGTACAAATCTGATAGGAAAATTTAAATAGTACATTCTTTGACATGTAATGACATAAGTACATAGTAAAGTTAAACTACATGACGATCCAGGACATATGCTCTGGTATTCCGAGGGTAAGTACACAATCTAGAACTCGTAAGGTAAGTCCTCAGCTCAACAATGACATTCTGAGAAAGTACAAGCAATATAATGCTAATTAATAACTAATATGCTTCATAAGGTACAATACATTATTAATAATTGTGGCTGTTTAGTAAACTAACGGCCCTTATATTAACTACTCAGTCCTCCTCTATCATCTTAAAAAACGAACAGAAGAAGATGACAACAAAGCACGATAGTGTGTACATATAAAGTAAGTACAGATGTGCTAATCTATTGTAGAAATATAGGTGTGTTATGACTCTGTAATATATGGAAATATAGGACAGAAGTATTAGTTGGAGTCATGTGGGCATCTAGACAAAATGTCAGCCATCACATTATCCGCACCACGGATAGCTCGTACCGTGAAGTGAAAAGGTTGAAGAGCTATAGCATATCGAGTGGATCTCGAACTCTTCAAATTCTTAGTCTGAATAGCTGTAAGAGCTTTCTGATCAGTCTCTAGAATGAAATGTGCGCCCAGGAGGAATCTTTGTAGCTTTAGAATTGACCAAACCATCGCTAACAACTCACGGTCTAAAACCGAGTAGTTCCTCTCTGCCGCATTTAGTTTTCTAGAAATGTACATAACAGGATGCAGAGTATTTGCATATTCTTGCATCAGTGCTGCTCCAATCCCAGTGGATGAAGCATCACTCCGAAGAACAAAAGTCCTATCAAGAGTAGGTAATCTTAAGATGGGAGGAGAAGAAAATATATTCTTGATTTGGTCTAGTGAAGATTGGCATTCTTCAGACCAACGGACCAGATTAGGCGAACCTTTCTTCAACAATGTTGAGAGAGGTGCCATGATCGAAGATAAATTTGGAATAAATCTCCCATAAAATTGAATTAAACCTAAGAGACTCCTAACTTGTTTCTTCGTTTTAGGAACAGAGATGTTCAGTATTTTGGAAGTATTGTGGTCTTCTGTCTTCAAGAGACCATGACCAACACGATGACCCAGGAAAGAGATTTCACCAAAACCAACAAAAGCTTTAGAAGGTTTTGCTGTCAAATTATTCTCACGTAGAGTGGACAGTAAGTCATATAACCCTAAATAGTGATCTTCCCAGGTATCACTGAAGAGACAGATGTCATCTAAGTATGCGATGACATCCGAACGATGTGACAGAATTCGACGCATCATGCGAACGAAAGTGGCAGGGGCGTTCATGAGACCAAAAGGCATAACATTCCATTGAAATAGACCCCTAGGTGTAGAAAAAGCAGTAAGAGGTTTGGCATGCTCTGCTAAAGGCACTTGCCAATAACCTTTAGACAAGTCAAGTTTAGTGAAGAATCTAGAATTAGAAAGTCTAATCAGTAGATCTTCTAACAAAGGCATCGGTTCAGCGTCGAACTTTGTGACCTGATTCAATTTGCGATAATCAACGCAAATTCGTATGTTCTTATCCTTCTTCCGGACAATAACCATGGAAGAAGAATATGGTGAAGTCGATGGTTCAATTATATTTAATTGAATCATTTCATCCAATTCCTTTTCCACTTGCGACTGAAAGTGTATAGGAATAGGATACGGCCTAACCCTAATTGGATTATTGTCGGTAAGAATTATGTCATGTTCTATGACATCTGTGTGTCCAGGAATGTCAGTGAGAACATCCTGAAATGTTTGTAACATCGACGAGACTTGTCGATGTTCGTCACCAGAAAGATTAGGAGAAACAGAAACGTTTTTCCAAGATTCCGTGGAATGTAATGGAACCACTGGAAGGGGAAGGTTGACATCAGAGAAGGTAGCTTCCTCATCCTGAATGACAGACAGGGATGAATAATGACCGTGAGGTGCAGGAGCATCATCCGTTGCCTGGAAAATAGGCAGCAAATAGTCCGGACGTTCGTGAAATTCCGAAAGCATGTTTATGTGGAAAGTTTTATGCTTTCCATCAATATCGACCACATAGTCAACATCGGAAATCCGAGAGACTATTGCATACGGACCTTTCCATGCAATAAGAAGTCTATTTTCCCTACTGGGGAGTAGGACGAATGCTTTGTCACCTGGACAAAGTTGTCGTAGACATCTATTCTTGTTAGCAAACTGCCTTGCCTTCTCTTTAGCAATTTCTGATGAAGCAGTTGCTAGCTTACATGCCTCAATGATCTTTTGTCTAAGAGCAATGACATACTCATATGAGGATTGAGTTTCATCGCTAATATCATCGGCAGTGATGAGATCGTGTAATAAAGACATAGGGCCGCGTGGACGCGCGCCAAAGACAAGTTCGAAGGGAGAAAATCCTGTGTGTTCATTAGGGACTTCTCTATAGGCAAAGAGAGCCGCGGGTAAAACCCTGTCCCAATCTTGAGGATGATCTTCAGTTATCTTACCAAGCAAAGTCTTGAGCGTTCTATTCAGACGCTCAACTAACCCATTAGACATAGGATGGTAGATACTACTGAGAGATCGTTCAATATGTAAGGTAGACATTACCTGTGACATAGTGTCAGATATGAGTTGAGTGCCATGGTCTGACAATATTTCTCTGGGGAACCCCAAGCGAGAAAATATCAACCAAAGAGCATCTGCGATATCTGTAGTAGATATGCTCTTAAGAGGAATAGCCTCTGGCCAACGTGTGCACATATCGACACATGTAAGGATAAACTGATGTCCTCTGGCCGACTTGACCTTAAAAGGGCCAATAATATCTATGGCCATTTTCTGAAACGGCCGAATAGGAATGTCAGCAGCCTGGATAGGCGCAGCATGTCGTGGTCCTCTAGATTTGACCTCCTGACATACCTTGCATGATCGGCAGTAAATACGAATGTCCTTATTGACAAAAGGCCAAAAGAAAGCCGCAAGGACTCTCGACTTCGTACGGGCAAAACCCATATGTCCAGCACATTGCGAGTCATGAGCATGTTGTAATATTTGGACTCTCATGCTCTTGGGAACAAGAATTTGCGAATGTGCCGACGTAGTCGAATCTTGTACCATACGTACAAGTACGCCGTTTCTCATTGCAATCCAAGATTTTCTATTTGTATCCTGATTCGGATCACCTTTCTTCGCAAGAACGAAGAATTTTTTTAAAGAAGGATCTTCTTCTTGCAATTTTATGAAAGAGTCACGAGTGATTACTAAGTGACTATCTTGGCTATCAACTTCATTATCACTATTCAGTGAAGTTTCGGGTGTTTGTAGAGCTTGTGCTCTTGTAACTACTGCATTTGTAGCTTGCATGTTATTATCTTCCCAAGCAGCAATCTGCTGTGGGGTACACTCCCTAACTCCGTGAATACGACCAATAATAAGGTCCGCAATAGGATTAGGTAAGAGACAAGCATGCACATCTCCAGTAAAGAAAGGAGTGGCAATGCGAATTACAGCAGTAGGATATTTTTCTAGAGTGCCGCCAAATGTGACACATTTAATAACCCTTCCTGTAGCACAAGATGGATCTACAAGCGATTGTCTAACACCAATAGTGGTGCATCCGGAATCGAAAAGTAGTGAGACCGGAGTATCATTAACAAGACCCTTATGTAGAATTAAAGAACCCCTCCCGTCATGCGCAACAGCAGCAGGAAGAGCGGGAAGTGGGTGACCACAACTCAAAGTAGTTATGGTACCCGGTTCGAATAAAGTACTGCATTGGGGGCATTTGTTTGCTCTCTCAAAGTCAAAAGCAGAACCAGTGACAGCGTCAAAGTTTTTACTATCAACAACATGATTACAGGCTCCCTCAGTTTCCTGTTGTACAGCATTAGCCTGCTGATATCTCTTTTTTTTGTGTTGAGATCTACCCCGACTATTATTACCTCTGAAGTTATCAGAGTTATTATTATCTCTGCAGTTATTATTGTCTCTATTGTAATTGTTATCCTGGTTCGAATTCCAGTTTCCACGATTACTATCATGTTCACATTGATGCGAACATCTATTTGTTTGGTTCTGAGGTCTTCGGCAGGAATAACCTCTATTACCATATCCTCTTTTGAAATGCTTATAATTATTAGGGTGATAGTAACGACCACTATCAGGTTGTCTCCAATTCTTCGAAGAAGAATCACCATGAAATTGATTTCCATGATTTTGACAGAAATTACCGCTACTCTTTCTATCAAAATTTTGTTGGGATCTACGAGCAAAGTTTTGGCCATACGGAGCTGCCGAAGCAACTGGTAAACCTTCTTTCACCTTAGAGTTACCCATGGTTATGTGTGGGTGCGCAGTTACGTATTGGCAACAGAAATCTTCCATTTCTTTTATTGTTTTAGGTTTACGTTCATGAAGGAAAGCAAGGAAAGACTCATTGACAGACGACATGACTTTGTCTCTAAGTATTAAGTCCATAAGTCCTTCATAAGTTTTTTCCGTCTTAGATAGTTCAACCCATCGTGAGAAAGTAATGCGTATTCTTGCAATAAACTCGGAGAATTCAACTCCATTTTCAGGTAACATGTTTTTAAATTGTAGACGATAGCCGTCTTCGTTAAGCTGATATTTCTTTAACAAAGCGGCCCTGACAACCTCATAATTGTTCTTGTCAGGTTCATCCACCATATTTAATATACTTAGAGCTTTACCTGTCAGTATCCCTGATAACTGATAAACATATTTTGCTTTGTCTATGTTATGAGCTGTACATGCTTGTTCAAATCTGTCCAGATAGAACATTATGTCATCACTGGAAGGACTAAATGTTGGTAACTTAATCTTAAAAGTATCATTATTAGCCTTACCAGAAGATGAACCCTTGTTTGAATCATTACCATTACTCATGCTCGTCAATTTCAATTTTTCCAACTCTAAAGCTAAGACCTTTTCTTCATGTTCCATTTTTGCTTTCTCTCTCTCATCAGACTCTCTCTGTAACTTCTTTCTTCAGCTTGAGCCTCATTTGAAGTCTTTCATTTTCAGCTTCTTTTTCAAGTCTTTTATTTTCAGCCTCTTTTTCAAGTCTTTTATTCTCAGCCTCTTTTTCAAGTCTTTTATTCTCAGCTTCTAGCTTTAGCTGGAGTTTTCTTTCCTCAGCTTCTTATTCCCTTTTTTGTTTTTCCATTTCCATTTGGAATCTTTTTTCATCCACCTGCATCTGCAGTTTCTTTTGTTCAGCTTCCATTGCTTTATCATATCGAGCAGTTGCAAATTCTTCTAACTTATCACCAGTCTTCCCAAGCAATTTACCCTGCTCAATAAAGTGCTCAAATGTAGACATGTTGTCTAACATATGAGTCCAAAACCTGAAATAATTAACTAATTTATTTCAAACCTAAGTGTAACAAGTCTTAATTAAGCACTTGTATATTCACATCACATTATATTATCCCAGTCTCTGTGGGAAACAAGTCTCCAATCAAAGAACTTGTATATGAAATATCAGCACTCAATTCTTGATCATAAGTGCACTTCTCATTCAATAGTGCACGACACTATTCATCATTCATTTATCATCAGTGTAGTAGTAACAGTGCATTAGCATAGCCCATTAACTAATTACTATAACTGTAAACAATGACTATGTAAACACATGCAGAATGTAAACATTGAAAATGTAAACAATACAAACAATGTAAACAATAACAATGTAAACAATAACAAAGATCAGCAACAATACAAAAACTTTCGCAGAAATCAACTAAAAATAAAGCAGAAATTAATGAAATATCACAAAAAATGTGACGATATCTGCGATAGAATTAAACAAAATACATGACACCACAGTGTATAAACAAAAATGTTGTATGAAACTAAATTATAGACAAGAGTAGGCTAACAAATACAAACAAATCAAAACAAAACTAAAGAATGCGAAATAATAACGAAAACAATATTAAAACATGTCATCACAGCTAACATAAATAGCAACAGAAGTCGCTTAGCAAATTCCAGTATCGGAAATTTGCAAACCCTACAGAAAACGCTCACAATAGACGACCTCTATGACGTGGCATAATCTAACGGAGACACCACCCAACCGAGAACCCGCTGAAATATAAACATATAAATATACAAATAACATATAAACATATAACATATAGAATGAGATGATACACAGAAGACTCAGCAGAAGTATAAGGGCACAGTTTACATACAAACAGGCCACTTAACTTATAGGCTTCCAATCGTAGAACAGCAGAAAAACGGATGTCAATCAACGTCCTAAAGAGCGAAGCTCCAACGATGATGGCACATCTGAACTGCTTCCACTGCTAACACGATGGTACAAGAGCTTCTGAAATACTGTGTGTTGAGTTGTTTCGGCACTTGACCTTCTAATCCAAAAGTAAGTTGATGGAAATCGGTACTTGGCCTTCTTCAGAAAACAACCCGTTTCAACCGGCACTTGACCTTCTCAAAAAACGACAGCACTGGAACCTTGACAGCAGCAACTTGCTTGACTTGCGTAAAAGATAACAGCAGTCCGAGTTATCCGGCAACATGTAACAACGCCGGGTACTGTCAAATTCTTGTTTCCGTCAAAAGTTGAAATTTTGACTTTTACCGGGCAACGCCGAGTACTTTGAAAATTTTGAAGATGTTGACTGTATTGAAGAATGTTAATTTCTTGAAGGATGCTGATGAATTCTTGTTGAAAATGAAGTGGGTAAGGGACCCCGTGTTTGCTGGTACCAGAATCAAACCAGCTTATGGCCACCAAATGATGCGTGATGCCATATGATGATGGATGGTATCCGCATGTCTGGTTTTGTGTAGTGTGTAGATGTGTTCAGTCAAAACAATGTTCATACAACAATAACAGGGCAATCCACATAGGACGTCAGTAAACTCACGACGTATAAAGTCAATGAGTCTTGAAACAGCCGTTGACGTTTTTCTTCATTATTTATTGTGGACGCCACAGTGACAAAATGGTTACGCAAATGTGTAGGCACATCAAACAGTCATTATCACAGCAACATTCAATACAGCAATAGACGGTAGACAGCATTACAATGATGAGTCAGATGCATGTTATATTTCATAGTGCTGTAAATGTAGTCAGGTGGAAAACTCCATCCTTTTCTATAACAGCCAGGAGATAACCAGATGTATGAGATCAGTTCACTCTCCTTAGTTTGACTTCAGCAAGACAGACACGTCTGCCGAAGTATAAATAATGTCCTCAAAAATATCCTCTAGATAATAAAGGTTTTCCAAACCTAGTTCATTTAACAAAGTAGCAAGTAATGGTCCTTGGTACATGCATCAACCGATGCAGTACAATGCAGCGACATGTGAGCTGGGAAAAACATCTCGTGACGACGACTTTCGGAGACAGGCTATGAATCGAAATCGCTCACGACCCACAATCAATCGAGTTAATGAAAATGTTCATCTACCTTGCATTCAAGACATACAGAACTATCACGCCTCCCGGCATGTGCAAATACACTAGAGGTATTATCCCGAATATACGAAATATCCATAAGAGGACTACACATCCCTGACAGAACAAAAAAAAGCGGAGATCCCCTCTTCAACGAGGCATCTCTTTCGCCATTCCAAATCGCTCACTCCACTAGTGGTGGGCGGAAACCGATCGACCAAGAAGCAAGACAAGTCATGCGCAGTCCAGCGCAAAATGACCACAGCTCAAACTTAACTGCATTCGATACCAACGCGAGAAGACAAATGCTTACCGAGAAAAGTGACTATAAATTTCAAGCAGTTGTTGCCCTTGCGTTATAAAACAGATATTGAAATAAAACGATGTTGCGAGAATTTATCACGCAACAGGTACATAGGATCATCCATCATGGCCGCTTTAATAACTCCTCTGACAAAGTCAGAGTGTATTTCTACCAGTGCGATAGGAAGCGTCCTGGGCGCATCACTCTTAAAAACTCCACTAAGTTTGACGGTTTCCTCTGTCTCCTGACCGGGTTTGACTAGGTGCCTAGCGACGATACAACTAAAGCTTAGTCCAGTGTCAAAGAGACAAGTAGTTGAGGTTAAAAATTTAGTTGCTTATCCTTTACAGGACGTGGCAATCAACTCCAGCTTTTATTGGCTGTTTGTGATTTTTCTAGGCAATTTTTTTTTCATTCAGTAGTTTGCCATTGCTTTCTGAACGGTACGGCGCTTATACCATTGTTAAAAATCCACACAAAGCGATCTGCTACCAAACCGCCTGCAGCAGGTTTCGAACCTGGTATATCTGGATTATGAAGCTGCGTTCATATCCATTAGGCCACAGAGGTACCATTCAAAATTACAGTTCCTCGAGTTGAGGGTCGGTCCCCCTCAGGTTGAGAATCACTGACATTGACTCTACCTTTCGAGGCTGTATGCAAACATCCAACGCGGTTAGGACCGGTTTGTTTGCCCTGATCAGACGTTCCTGGTGTAGGGGTCTTTCCTTTTCATTGACCTTGGTGGCCGCGCTGCCACGTAGGCTTGGTGGGTTGATCAGAATTGTTGTTGGGGGGGTATCGGGTTTTGTAGAATTTCGATTTTTCCTAGGGAGGTCTCTGGGTATTATTTTCTCGTTGGTTATAATTCTGAGAAGAATTAGAAGAATAGGATGACTGCTCTAGATTTTGTTTTCGAGATGGCTCATCTGTGGGTTTACGTTTTGTGCTGGGAAGTTCGGCCATTGCATTGGTATAGCGTTCGGCCTTATTGAGGATGTCCTCAAGTCCGACTGCGCCCTGTGTTATGGTATTTTAATTGGCATCGTCTGCTAGAGGTTAGCAGCATGCGATTTTAGGGGTTACAGCGTTTAATGTAATGTAAAATATTATTAGACTATTGAACGCTATGACGTTTCAGCGTTGGTAGGTCACGCACCGTGACCAAGAGACGGGACCCTTTCTTGAATGACCGTCGAACTGAGAAGACGTGTCCTTGTATCTTATAGTGTCGGGCATGGAGTGCCACACAGTTATATTGTATTTAATTATGGACATGGGTCAGTCCACTGTTATGATGAAGAGAGATGAATGTTTCAGGTTAGTAATTGACTAAACCTAAGTCGGGATGAATTAACAGTCCGTATTAATTATATTACTGCCAGACGCATAATCTCACTGTCGGTCGTTGGGATCTGTGGTAAAGTGGGATGATATAAATATTTATAGGGGACTTAGTGTACTGATTGAGATCAGCTGTGAAGGTATCTGTATCTAATATGTGTAGTGTTTTACAGATAACCTTACTTGCTACCACATTTATACCTCAGTCAGAATTATTCTGGAATATTGAGATGGCTACGTTAAATGTCTAGGGTTATGAAAATGATGAAGTGTAAGTCACAACAACAACAGACAGATAAACAAGTTAGTTTAATCCACAACTCTTTACAACACTGTGACACTCACCTACATATAACACTCTATAAGACTATCTTAAATGAGTCAAGTGTTAAAGTTTTTAAAAATATATGTATTAATTCCTTTCAATAATAGAGATCCTGATTCAGCTACACAGTGAACCAGGAATCACAATAACATGTAATTACAATTGGTATGTACACAATTTATAGATATGATCTTTGTATTGACATATATTATTATTAGTATCCTATGTGTGTGAGTTGTGATGTAGTACTATGAAGTAATACTGGCTGTTCAAGCTATGTTGTTGATTGTCATCACGACTTCAAGTGTTTGTTTCTGTTGGAACTAGTATTGGAGATGTTCTCAGTTCCTGTCATTGAAACAATTAATTGCCCCTCTTATTTAATATACTGTCAATTTTTGAGGGGGGTTGCAAAGGATTGAGCTACTCTGGCCACAGAATCTTATCTTCTGTGAGGGCGGCAGGCAACAGTCTATTCTTCTCGCTTGCTTCACTGTGTTCTTGAGACTCCTCACGGGTCGCTAGCTGGACCAAGGAGTAAGCTACCAGCCTCTGGATGCTGCAAAACTCAGACCAGGGGCTGCTTCAATGAGTTAGGACCACGGTCCCTGAAACAAGAAGGTTGTACCTCCTACTTCAGAACTAATTTATAATCTATTTCCACACTGAACACAACACATAACAAACACTGAGTTCAGAGCGTTAGGCCAACTACTAGCTTCATCTGAAACAATTTACACCAGTATTCTTCTCCCTAAAGGTTACTATACCTCTGCAATTCCAGCAGTCTTTCCTTCTAGTCAATAAGATAGGTGTCAGTGTACTATTTGGCGATCCCATGCAGATATACTTTTCTCCGACAAGTTTTGTTCAGGTTGGAGCAATATTTAGGCTTTGCCTCATGTTTGCTACTGAACCACACACATATACAGACATAGATTATCAATTTACATGCAATTTTCATCAAAAAGATATCAAAGAGGTCAATCTTACCACAATTCATGGAAATAATAAACAAATACGTTGACTGGCAATGAATCTGGCACAATTCCGATCTGCCTCTGTCCCAGGCTTTTATTTAGAAAAATATGAGCTGGATCTCAACGCACTTGCTATTACAAATTGAATTTTCATAAGTGGCACTGAACTGACGCTCCTAATTGACTATATCAAGTGGTCTAACCAAGCGGACCCTGTTTACAAAGCTTATTTGAAAAACTTTACTCTTCCTACGTTTCCCCTAACAACCAAAAATAGTATTTGCAGTCCGACTAATCGTGTTTAGCCTTACATATCATTCCCGCCAATCAAATAGGCTGTAACATGGTGGCCCATTTCCCGTACCATGGTGGTTTCAAAATATGCCACTGCGCAATTCTGATTTGGGGTTGTCTGACAGCACCACCATTTTATTTTGGCTATAATTTGTTAATTCCTAGATTATCTGCGTAACACTTAAACTATTCTATGTCAGCAAGTCCTGAGGAACCCAAATATATAAATTTAATGGAGCTAGGTGGCTACGTTCAAAATATGCATTTTCTAGGATAGTCGTGTATTTTTATTTTAATTTTTTTTTTTTATGTTTAGAACCGCCACCTGTCCTGCTTTTTCGACTGTTCTGTCAGACTAATGTCAGGATTTTAGACATAAAACAGTAGAATGTCATGTTTCCTAATAAGCATTAAACATGTTTTTTAAAAACCTAACCGTGTATTGGTAGTGTTTTTTATCACTGTCTATTTGAAAAAAAAGTTAGTGCTTCATGCCTTACGCTTGGGGGTGGCATTAATTTTATATCGCGAGACGCGGGTTAGTGTTACATGCGTTCCTCAGTTCAGCCCTCTCTCTCTATCCTAAGTCCATCTGTCTTTTCATTACGCAGTGTATAAAATAAAATTAATGCTAGTATTAATTTAGGTCATTAAGCAGCGTATCTCAAGGTTTTCTTAGAAATACAGTACACGTTTTATTGTTTTGTTGAAACGCGTGTATGCTGCGGTAGGCTTTACTATCAAACGTGAAAGCGTGAGATTATGCAGACGAAGCAGAAAAAGGGGGATCTTTGAGTACAGTCATTGTGACAGCACTGTTCTTTACCATTCTTCTTTTCCTTTTATTGAATTATGTGTTAGGCTTTACATTTACTTGTTAATTTATATATGTGGATTTAGAATATTTCACGACAAATTCTCCCCTCTTAAAACAGACGTTATATGTCAGTCCATAATTCTATATACACATAGAGAAATTTATTATTATTTCTGGGGTTTACGGTGATTCTCATCACACGGATGGCGGCTTAAAAAATCCGCTCCCAGATTTGTTTTTCCAGAAATATACTCAATGCTAAACTCAAATGGCTGCATAAGTAAGGACCATCTGAGTAACCTAGAATTTTCATGCTTAGCCTGCGCTTGAAACGACACGGGGTTGTGATCCGTTTGCAACTTAAATGCCTTCCCATACAGATAAATATTGAATTTCTTTATCGCCCATATTACTGCAAGACATTCTTTTTTGCTAGTTGAGTAATTGGTTTCAGCTTTATTCAACTTTCTGCTAGCATATGCCACTGGGCTTAATTCCCCATCCAATGCATCTGATTTCTGTAACAATGTCGCACCTAACCCTATATTACTGGCATCAGTTCTTACTACGAATTCTTGACTTAAGTCAGGTAATTTCAAAATAGGTTTGCTTGTAAGCTTTTCCTTCAATTCCTGGTATGCCGATTCACATTGTGATGTCCATGTAATTCGATCTGGATTTCCTTTGCGTGTCAAATCAGTTAACGGTGCACACATGGAATTAAAGTTTTTGATATACTTTTGGTAGAAACCACATAATGAGACAAAGGATCTCACGTCTTTCTTGGTTTGTGGTCTCGGGGCTTTCTTTAGTTTCTCTAAATTCTTGGGGTCAGGGGTCATGTTTCCCTGATGAACTGTGTGTCCCAAGAATTCTAATTCTTTACATCCAACGCAACATTTGGTTGGTCGGGCTGTTAAATTCGCTTCTCTAAGTCGATTAAACAGCATCTTCAGAGAGTCAATGTGTTCCTCAAATGTTTCTGTTGCTATAAGGATATCATCCATGAAATTATTGATGCATGGGTTATTCAGAGGATCCAACAATTTTCTCATCATTCTAGAGAAGATTCTAGGCGCATTCTTCAATCCAAATGTCAATCTGTTAAACTCATAGTGTCCCTCTGAGGTACTAAAAGCTAGGTATGGTCTAACCTCAGGCTTTACTGGAATCTGATAGTATCCTTTACTCAGATCCACTTTTGAGAAATATTTAGCTTTATTTAGCCTGGCAAACAACTGATTTGTATCCGGCAATGGATCCACCTGTCCTTCTGTGATAGCATTCAGTCTCCTGTAATCTATACAGAGTCTATGTTCTCCAGAGGGTTTCCTTAAGAGCACCACACTGGAACTATACGAAGATTCACTGTGTGAAATAATTCCTTCCTTCAACAAATAGTCTATCTCTTCCTTCAAAGCTTTCTCCTTAGCAAAAGGAATCGAATAGGGTTTAATACAGACAGGTGTGGGGTCTATCAGTTTCATATCATATTCCAATAAGTTTGTATGCCCCGGTCGGTCTGTTAACACCTCTGTATGATTATCTAGAACCTGTTGCACTCTCTCTTTCTGATTTTTCGTTAAATGTGTACTGATTTTCACCTGTGCCGCTGTCTCACAGGGATGTAATGGATATTCAAATGATGAAAGTGGTTCCTTTTTCATCTCCATAGCAATGGACAAGGTCAACAAGTGTGTCTCTTCCTGATTTTCTCTTTCCAAATATTTCTTCAAGAGATTCACATGATAGATTTTTTTCTTTCCCTTTCTTATCTATCTTATAATTTGTTCTAGACACCTTCTCTAGAACTGTATATGGACCTTGCCATCCGAATTGTAATTTATTCTGACTACCGGGTAGAAGAAGCAGTACCTTCTCTCCCACAGCCAAATCTCTGTCCTTAGCTTTCCTGTTGTAATAGGCAGCATGTTTTTTCCTGGCTTGTTTCAAATTTTCATTGGCAAGTTTCCAGCCAGTTTTTAAACGAGTGGTCAGCTCATTCACATATTGGTATGAGGATGTAATATTTTCCTCTGCCTTTTCATCAGTCCACGTTCTTAACAGCGTTACACATGGACTTTTAATTTTTTGGACCTATTTGTCCATGCACCGGTATGGTCTCGTCCACTCGAAGCGCTATAGTGATGATTTTTCTTCCCAGAATTATCATGCACAAAACGACCGCTACCAATTCTTTTCTTGGGATTGTCTCCCCACTTAAAATTCTTGATGAGAGATTTCCTCTCTACATCCTCTTCCTCCAGTTTACAAAAGTCCGATTGAGGGATTTTCGGCTTATCCTGGGGTAAGACATCTTTTTGCACTCTCTGCATAGTGGCCATAGTAAAACAGTTTATTGAAGCTTGTCCGTGAAAAGGGGCTTCCCATTCCACTTGGTCCACTTTATTAAATTTATTCTTCTTGTCCGTGTCAGGCCTAAGTTTGCCCCGTGGCGTGTTAAGGTCCTGATCAATGTTCCCAGTTGTGGGTGTTCCCTCATGTGCTATGCTACACCTCTCCACAAAATTCTCAATGTCCCACCATGCCTTGGGCCAATAATAATCCTGAGCCACCTTTTGAATGATGGTACCTATTTTCTCATGGTCCCCATCTTGTTTCACATGTAAGCTCCTTATTAAGTCTGCCCTATACCTTTTTGGAAGAACCAACTGTCCGTGACCCTTGGATCTAGTTCCAGTCTTCCTATACATCAACTTGTTTTTCATGTAAAAATCTCCCTTGCCTGGAGTTGTATGACAAGTTGACAATTTCCTAAAACAAGGCTTGAGTGTTTTATCCCCAGCCTGTGACTTCCTCATCTCTTCTGGAGTGGTATCTAACATAATATCCTCCTCCTGTCTTGAGGTCGACCTGACCTGAAGGGTGGCCATATACACAGGTTTCCTTCTGCAACGGTCAGTATCATGATTGTTCATCTTACAATTTTTACACCACCTCTTTCCTTGGTTGAAAGATTTTCTTTCATCATATTTCCTTTCATCGAATTGTGGGGTTTTATTTTTATTGTCATACCGTGGCCTATCAAACTGGTGCTTACCTTTGTTCTGATCTCTAGGATCAAATTTATTAAAGTTCTGTGGTGCCTTAAAATTATCTACCTGTTTCTTTTTATTACCTGATACCTCTGCCTGAGCTGCTTGATACCTTTTAGCGACATTTAGCAACTCACCCAGTCTCTCTGCACCTTGTTCCATGAGAAACTTTCTCAGGTCTGGAGCCATGGACTCTCTTAGTTGTTCTATAAGGATCATTTCCTTAAGATCTTGGGTTTTCCCCAGAGAAGTCCATTTCTCCAAGTATGTCTCTAACCGTGCAGAGAACTGGTGATAGGTTTCACCTGACAGTAGTTTAGCATTCCTAAATTTTTTCTATAAAATTCACCATTCTTTTCATATCTTAACAAAAGAGCCTGCTTTAGCATGTCATAATTTTCTTGATCATCTCTGCTCATTTTGGCAAAAACTTCATAAGCTGCACCACGAAGCCCTTGTGATAACTTTAAGCTCCACCTTTCTCTCTCTAACCCATACGTGGTAGCTAATAGTTCATATCTATTTAGATAGCTCTCGATATCATCGTCTTTCTCAACAAAATGATCTAAATGAAAGTTCATAGCTGAGGTTGAGGCTCCCTGACTAACAGTAGCATCGGAGGCAAAGGGACTGGCACCATTTTCAGGAGCATGGCCTTGTAATTCCAGCTCCCTTAGTCGTAATTCGTGCTCCCTTTGTAATCTTCTATCTTCTGCTTCCCTTTCTGCAGCCAATCGCTTGTCTTCCCTTTCAGCAGTCAATCTTCTTTTTTCTGCCTCCAATGCTTTAGCCTCTTTGTCAGCCTCAAACCTTCTTTCAGCCTCTTTTTCTAATCTTCTTTCTTCGCGTTCAATAAATTTGTCACATTCAGTAGTGACATAAGCAATCATAACTTGCCCGTCCAGTCCTAACTCTTTTGCAGTCTGCACAGCAGCAGATCGAAATTTGGCCAGGTCCGCCATTTTCTAACAGGTAAATGTATAAAATATCCAACTAAACAATTCAATCTCTAACTAAATATTCAAGGACAACCACAGGCACTGAGAGCTCAACCTTATTTATTTTCACCCAAGGATACCTTTTAAATTTTTATTCTTCCCAATATATATAATAGGAGAACGTTCAATATCCCGGGAGCGAGACCCCAATATATGTGGTAAAGTGGGATGATATAAATATTTATAGGGGACTTAGTGTACTGACTGAGATCAGCTGTGAAGTTATCTGTATCTAATATGTGTAGTGTTTTACAGATAACCTTACTTGCTACCACATTTATACCTCAGTCAGAATTATTCTGGAATATTGAGATGGCTACGTTAAATGTCTAGGGTTACGAAAATGATGAAGTGTAAGTCACAACAACAACAGACAGATAAACAAGTTAGTTTAATCCACAACTCTTTACAACACTGTGACACTCACCTACATATAACACTCTATAAGACTATCTTAAATGAGTCAAGTGTTAAAGTTTTTAAAAATATATGTATTAATTCCTTTCAATAATAGAGATCCTGATTCAGCTACACAGTGAACCAGGAATCACAATAACATGTAATTACAATTGGTATGTACACAATTTATAGATATGATCTTTGTATTGACATATATTATTATTAGTATCCTATGTGTGTGAGTTGTGATGTAGTACTATGAAGTAATACTGGCTGTTCAAGCTATGTTGTTGATTGTCATCACGACTTCAAGTGTTTGTTTCTGTTGGAACTAGTATTGGAGATGTTCTCAGTTCCTGTCATTGAAACAATTAATTGCCCCTCTTATTTAATATACTGTCAATTTTTGAGGGGGGTTGCATAAGGATTGAGCTGCTCTGGCCACAGAATCTTATCTTCTGTGAGGGCGGCAGGCAACAGTCTATTCTTCTCGCTTGCTTCACTGTGTTCTTGAGACTCCTGACGGGTCGCTAGCTGGACCAAAGAATAAGCTACCAGCCTCTGGATGCTGCAAAACTCAGACCAGGTGCTGCTTCAATGAGTTAGGACCACGGTCCCTGAAACAAGAAGGTTGTACCTCCTACTTCAGAACTAATTTATAATCTATTTCCACACTGAACACAACACATAACAAACACTGAGTTCAGAGCGTTAGGCCAACTACTAGCTTCATCTGAAACAATTTACACCAGTATTCTTCTCCCTAAAGGTTACTATGCCTCTGCAATTCCAGCAGTCTTTCCTTCTAGTCAATAAGATAGGTGTCAGTGTACTATTTGGCGATCCCATGCAGATATACTTTTCTCCGACAAGTTTTGTTCAGGTTGGAGCAATATTTAGGCTTTGCCTCATGTTTGCTACTGAACCACACACATATACAGACATAGATTATCAATTTACATGCAATTTTCATCAAAAAGATATCAAAGAGGTCAATCTTACCACAATTCATGGAAATAATAAACAAATACGTTGACTGGCAATGAATCTGGCACAATTCCGATCTGCCTCTGTCCCAGGCTTTTATTTAGAAAAATATGAGCTGGATCTCAACGCACTTGCTATTACAAATTGAATTTTCATAAGTGGCACTGAACTGACGCTCCTAATTGACTATATCAAGTGGTCTAACCAATCGGACCCTGTTTACAAAGCTTATTTGAAAAACTTTACTCTTCCTACGTTTCCCCTAACAACCAAAAATAGTATTTGCAGTCCGACTAATCGTGTTTAGCCTTACATATCATTCCCGCCAATCAAATAGGCTGTAACATGGTGGCCCATTTCCCGTACCATGGTGGTTTCAAAACATGCCACTGCGCAATTCTGATTTGGGGTTGTCTGACAGCACCACCATTTTATTTTGGCTATAATTTGGTAATTCCTAGACTACTTGCGTAACACTTAACATATTCTATGTCAGCAAGTCCTGAGGAACCCAAATATATAAATTTAATGGAGCTAGGTGGCTGCGTTCAAAATATGCATTTTCTAGGATAGTCGTGTATTTTTATTTTAATTTTTTTTTTTTATGTTTAGAACCGCCACCTGTCCTGCCTTTTCGACTGTTCTGTCAGACTAATGTCAGGATTTTAGACATAAAACAGTAGAATGTCATGTTTCCTAATAAGCATTAAACATGTTTTTTTAAAACCTAACCGTGTATTGGTAGTGTTTTTTATCACAGTCTATTTGAAAAAAAAGTTAGTGCTTCATGCCTTACGCTTGGGGGTGGCATTAATTTTATATCGCGAGACGCGTGTTAGTGTTACATGCGTTCCTCAGTTCAGCCCTCTCTCTCTCTATCCTAAGTCCATCTGTCTTTTCATTACGCAGTGTATAAAATAAAATTAATGCTAGTATTAATTTAGGTCATTAAGCAGCGTATCTCAAGGTTTTCTTAGAAATACAGTACACGTTTTATTGTTTTGTTGAAACGCGTGTATGCTGCGGTAGGCTTTACTATCAAACGTGAAAGCGTGAGATTATGCAGACGAAGCAGAAAAAGGGGGATCTTTGAGTACAGTCATTGTGACAGCACTGTTCTTTACCATTCTTCTTTTCCTTTTATTGAATTATGTGTTAGGCTTTACATTTACTTGTTAATTTATATATGTGGATTTTGAATGTTTCACGACAGGATCACCAACCACGCGTACATATAGTTATGTCGTTCTGCCTATAGGAATTCAAATTACGGGACAAGGACTGATATGCAAAGATAGCTGATTCAATATAGGATTCAAATTTATATATGTAATATTTCATGATCAACGTATGTGGATTGTCTGATGTCTGAAATGTATAATAAAATGTATGGACTCGAGAAAGGACTTATCACATTCATTGAAGTTTACAAGTTAACTATGGTGATAATCACAAGATTCTAAACTCACCTTCGCGTATTATACCATCAAGCACGATCAAGAATAAAATGAATGAATCGATGTACTGGCCAATGAAAGTGGAAGCTTCCTTCCTTCACCAAGATCTTCAACGGTAACACATTTAAACAGTGAAACAAACAACCACCTTTGAACAGTGATTTGCCTAGTGTTGGCCCATTAACAGTGAAAGGTTTTAACAAAGGAGGTTTGCAACAGTGGTGACTTTATAACCCCTCGCAACAGTGGTGGCCAGTGTGGGGACGAAAAAACACAAAAACAAAAAAAAAATTTCATGAATTTCGAAGGAATTATTTACTTTCGATAAAACGATCACGTGATATGCTAAAACGTGACCTATGATGCAGATGCATAGTTACACAAAGCTGACGTCATACTATTGTGCGTACATGCCAAACGATCAAACGACAACCTTCAGCATGAACACAGTTTGATGAAAATGACCAAGAAATGGACAATCGTTCTATACCAACGAGGAGCAGACAATTTTAAGACATTGTTTTAATCCGTTGATGAACTTGGCATCGCCGGAGCATTAAAAAGATAAGTCTAGTTGTGACTATTGTCTTTCAGAAAACAAACACAGTACTAAGTCCATTTCGTCTGTACAGGCATGTCTATTCTATTTTTCATATATATATGTTATATCTGTTTTCACCGTTTGTGTTGTTCCTAATTCGTGGGTTGGTAGGGCGGCGGATTGAAATCAATGCTATGGCTCCCTGGATGCCCGAATTGATTTTAATTGTTCCTTAAGGCCGTTAGTTAATTGCATTTTAACGAAGAACCCATCGATGACTTTCCGATGATTCTTGTTCGTTCGTATTTGCAATTAATTGACCTTGCATGTTAGGTGTCTAGTCTAGTAATAACTGGGGTATTCTAGTGTATTTAGTTCCAATTTTTATTCATTTCTGTAATAATGTTCGTAATCTATAGTGTTATTCTGACCTTACTATCATTTAGTTTATAGATTTTGTATAACCGTTGATGAGTTTATGTATACGTCATTTTTTTTTGTGTACGTAGATTAATTCTCTATTCAGTTTGCTCTTTGACCTCTCATTATTTCCGGTTTATTCTGCTTAGTTTATAAATGCATTCTTATTGTGAAAATGTCTTTGTCGTATTGAAATACTGTTCTGTAAGCCTTGTTTAACTAATCGTTTTGTTTGTCTTCATTTCATACATTATTCATATAATACTAATATTATCATTTGTTTAATAATAATCTTGTAATTGAATTTAATTAAATTTTAAGAAAAATTTGGTGATAACTCAGGGACATTGCATCAATTTGCAGTAGTGGTCCAAGACCCTAGTGTTGCATTTTATATATTATGACTAAGGCATAATGGCATAATATATACTGATTAATTATTATAAATTTATAACATATTAAGACATATTAAATGTTAATTAGTACACTTTCTCAGTACTACAGTGTGGACTTATTAACTATTATAGATTATATAACCTAATTATAAAGGGATAATACCCAGCATTATTAAATATTGATATTAGGTGCATGATGTAATTTCAGCATCTTAAATAAATAAATATCATAACCATTTATGATATATATTAGTGGGTACATATAATATTTTTACAAAATACTACATTTATTGATGGAACTTACAAATAAAAGTTCAATAATATTGTAATTATTTAGACTGACTATTCATACATTCAATAAGTACAATAATTACTTAGATTTTATTGGTGATTATTACAGATCAATTACTTACAATATTAACGTCAAGATGCTTACTTTAGACCATTTTATTAAAAATGGGAAAGATTTTAATACGAAAGGACAAGAACTACGTGAATATGCAGAAAAAGAACTTGCGAAATATAAGGCAGAGATGGCGGAAAAGAAAACAATTGCTAAGGCAGAGATGGAAGAACTTGAAAGAAAAGAGGCGGAAAAGAAAGCAATTGCTAAGGCAGAGATGGAAGAACTTGAAAGAAAAGAGGCGGAACAGAAAAAAATTGCTAGACAAGAGGAAGAGGATAAAATGAGACGAGAGGAAATTGTAAGACAGCACGAATTGGAATTGCAGCGACTTAGATATGAAACAGCAAAATTTCAGGCACAAAGTGCTGCAGCAAGCCAGAATGATAATATTCAAAATGGATCTTCATCTAACCATATTAAGGGCAATTATTACTTCAAGCTACCGCCATTCAAATTACATGTTGATGATTTATCAGCATGGCTATTGCGCTTTGAGGATATATGCAGGGTCAATAACCTTAACAAAACTGCATGGGCACTTAAACTCAAGGAATTTCTGGATGGCGAACCTGTAAGTGCAGCACAAAATATTGATCCAACATTAGCCACAGACTATGATGCCATTAAGACCTTGTTATTGCGTCGGTTCCACTTGAACGAAGAGGCCTGTAGATTACGTTTCAAAAGTCTTTTGCCAGATAATAATAAGGACTTTACAGGTTTTATTGCTAACATACGCAATACTTTTAACAGATGGGTTGAACTGGCAGGTGTCAACAAATCGTATGACAAGTTAGTTGATTTGTTACTAAGGGATAAAGTGTTATCTTCTGTCAGCCCACCGTTCTTTGCATATCTGCAAGAACGTAAACCAGATACTATTGATGAGTTGGAAAAAATTTCATTAAATTACTGCACTGCGCATCCGAATGCGAACATTTCTAGCTCGTTGATAAGAGAACCTCTTCCTGTGTCCTCCAATATGGCATACCACAGTAATAACAAACCAAGAACACACAGTGTAGACAGAAGTAGGTTCAAAGGAAACTATGACATTAATTTTCATAAGGGACGTAATAGTTTTAACAATGACTTTAATAGAGGAAGATCACAAAATAGAAATTATTCACCTCAGTCTAGATACAACAATAATCCACGTAACTCAAGTTATAATCGGTCATATAACTATAATAATGGTAACAATTGGAACAACACTAATCATAGCTCGAGACATCGAAATAACAGTTACAATAGGGGACAACGGGATAATTCAAATGATTATTCTCGTCATCGTTCTCATTCTCGTAGATCGACAAATTATAATCATAATACAGGAGCAGCCGTTACTAATGCTACAACCCCTGGGGTTCAGAGTTCACATATTAATAATACAATACAGTCTTCGTCTACATGTTATGCAATGAATTATAACGTGGCAAATAGTTGCCCAGAATGTAATCTTGTATTTCAGAAGGCAATAGAGACGGTTCTGAACTGCGGACACATTCTCCCAGAAGTCAGTCTGGTAGTCAATGACGGAACAGGCTCGCTGATTTTCAACAGGGGAATGGTTAAGGGATCCATCGTCTCAGTTTTAAGAGATTCTGGATCGACAACGATCGGAATCCGTCAGTCACTTGTTCATCCTAATTGTGCAACTGGAGAACATGTCAGGTGCATGACTTTTGGAGGGACAATAGAATTTTATCCAACTGCCATTATACATATTAATACACCTTTTTTCACAGGCAACGTTAAAGCATGCATGTTAAGGAACCCAATTGCAGACCTTATGGTGGGACGCATACATTGAAGTGAGGATTGCACACCAGAAGAGATTATTGAATGGGAAAAAAATAATCTATGCATCGGAAATGCAGTGATAACCAGAGCACAGACGAATCTATTAGAGACTTTGGACACTGATAAAAATAAAACAGACAAACATGAAAATATTGAGGTTCATTCTTCGATTGACCGAGCATCCTTTGCTGCAAAACAGAAGGAAGACAGATCATTAAAAAAATTTGTTGCACTGGTCAACAAAGTTGACAATCTTGCTTTGAACAATAATAATAATCATTGGTTTATTATTAAGAATGATATATTATTAAGATGTTTTTTTTTGGATAAAACTCAAGTAAGACAACAGGTCATGGTACCTTTTGCTTTTAGACGGTACATACTTCAACACGCACATGATTCTAAGTGCGCAGGTCACATGGGATATACTCGGACACGTTCTCGAGTATTATCTTCTTTTTTTTTGGCCGGGAGTATCACGAGATATTTCACAGTACGAACGCTCTTGTACTATATGCCAGAAAGTGAAAGCACGAGGAGCCTTTCACACGGCGCCTATTTAGGCTTGTGACATATCTGTGAGACCCTTTGACAAGATGGCCATTGATATTATTGGCCCACTTTTACCATCAGCCAGAGGACATAGATTTGTACTCACGTGCATCGATTTATGCACACGATGGCCAGAAGCCATCCCATTGAAAACCACCACCACCACAGATGTAGCTGATGCACTACACCTGATCTTTTCTAGAGTAGGTTTTCCTAGGAAGCTGTTATCAGATCATGGATCTCAATTTATATCTGAGACTATGACAGAAGTAATGAAGACCTGGAATATAGATAGAAATCTCAGTAGCATTTATCACCCAATGAGTAATGGTGCAGTAGAAAGACTTAACCGCACACTCAAACAAATGTTACATAAAGTTACAGTTAACCATCCACAGGACTGGGACAGAGTACTCCCAGCTGTGTTGTTCGCCTATAGAGAGGTGCCACATGAACAAACTGGCTTCTCTCCATTTCAATTAGTCTTTGGCACTCCACGAAGAGGTCATATGGGACTAATAAAAGACTTATTGATTGACTCCGAGATGACTCAGGATACCCAGTCATCCTATGAGTATGTGATTAATCTCCGTAATAACATTATTGATGCCTGCAAAACGGCAACAGCTTCATCTGAGGCTGCTAAAGTGAAAGCTGGAACTTTCCAAAACAGTAGTAGACGATTACGTCAATTATTTCCAGGAGATCAAGCTTATGTGTTATTGCCACATAACGATAATAAACTACTCATCTCATGGAATGGTCCATACCAGGTTATCGATAAGATTTCTGATGTTGATTATGTGCTGGACATTAAGGGACATCACAAAATATTTCACATAAATATGCTCAAACAGTTTCATACTCGTCCTGAACATCTACAAGCTATTTTCATGAACTAGATGACACTTTCGTACCTACATGTCACTATTCTAATTTGTCTGTTATCCAGGAAGAAGAAACTTCTTTTCCTGAGGTACAGTTGGCGTTACCTGTACCTGTAGTACAACCTACTGAACCTTGGCGGGACGTAACCATCTCTTCGTCGGTTACACCGCAACAGCATCAACAGATTGCTGAACTTTTACAATCTTATCCAGATGTGTTGACCGACGTTCCAGGTCGCACATCATTTATTAGTCATGACATCACTCTTAACGATGATACTCCAATTCGGGTACATCCATATTCTGTTCCTCTACACTTTCTTACTAAAACTACTAAGGAACTTGAACAGATGTTATCTTTAGGAATTATTGAGACTAGTAATTCTCCATTTTCTTCTCCATTAGTTATTGTCCGAAAGAAGGACAATAACATTCGACTATGCGTCGACTATAGAAAATTAAATGCACAAACTGTAGTTGATAGCGACCCACATCCACTTCTCGACGACTTACTGCCACGTCTATCTACCGCAACTATATTCACTAAGATAGACTTAACTAAACGTTATTGGCAGATACCACTAACCGAAAAAGCTAAATACTACACAGCGTTTTCCACTCCGCAAGGTCTATACCAGTGGAATGTGATGCCTTTTGGGCTTGTTAACGCTCCAGCTACCTTTGTTCGCATGATGCGACAGATGTTTTCAGGTAGACCAGACATCATTACATACATAGACGACATATGCTTATTTAGTTCATCATTTGAGGAACATTTTTCGGGACTTAAATATGTTTTGGACACATTAAGAAAGAATAATTTAACTGCTAGACCTACAAAATTACAGGTAGCGTTTCATGAAATAACTTTTTTGGGACATATCATTGGAGCGGGGTATATCCAAACACTACCTAGTACGGTTTCTAAAATTTTAAACGTCTCCGTTCCTCAAACGAAGAAACAGGTTAGAAGCTTGTTAGGTCTAGTCCAATATTACAGCAGGTTCGTACCTATCTTGTCATCTATCACGGCTGTTTTATCATCATTGTTAAAAAAAGACATGCCAGTGAAGGTGACATGGACTGGTGAGTGTAATAAAATATTCCTTAAAATAATTGATATTTTTTCACACCCACCGATTTTCAGACTACCTGATGCTTCCAAAAAGTTTATTCTCCGTACAGATGCGAGTAATTACGGAATTGGCGCTTGTTTGCTCCAATATCATGACGACATCCTTCATCAATCATTGTATGTCTCACGGAAACTGAAACCGCCAGAGGTCAAATACTCCACTGTCGACCGCGAATTGTTGGCAGTTGTTTGGGCGATAACTAAATTGGAAAAATTTCTGCTGGGAGCCCCATTCGTGGTCCAGACAGATCAGAAGGCCGTAGCATCACTACGACGAGCGAATCATAAAAGTCCAAAGCTCACCAGATTCGCTATTCTCCTTCAGCCTTTTGATTTCTCCATCGAGTACATTACATCGAGTACGTCTTGGCAGATACTCTCTCTAGAAACCCTGCTGATGTCGATTCATAAACAATACTTTTCGCAGAAACTTACCCAAGATACATAGGACTATCGATGCATTTCGACATGAACCATTGACTACAAAACAAGCATCTGCTTACTAGAGACATACGTTATACGAAATGTACGAAATCAATTAACAATGTATTCGTATATACGCCGGGACTTTGGTTGATGTCCATTCAGGATAAAACTATTTGAAACAAAGTCGTTTCGTCCAGTTGAACTAATTTCGGTACGTTATATGAACTTGAACGTTAAGAAGATCTATACTTATGCTGAATCAGAACAGTTCAACAGTTTTTTCTAACACTGGAAATTCACAAGGATCAAGACTACGGATGGATCATCCAATGTTAATTAATTTTAACGTAGCTGTTGAATTAATAGAAATTAAAATGAAATGTGAGAAAAAAAAAAGAAAAGAAATGGAAGAAAAAAAAATGAAACATGAAAAAAATGAATAAAAGAAAAGAATCTCACATAATTCTAAGTAATATTCTTAGATATAATAATGAATAACATAATTATATTGTATATTTGATAATTATATTGACACATTACATATTAGTTTATTATTTAGTTAGTTAAGTTAGATAGGTATTAACCACTTAACACATATGATTATTGTCAAACACACATAACTAAGTTAAAATTATACATTATTTTCTTTCTCTACTTTACCTCATAACATTGTCTTTCATTTTTTTTGCATTAGATAAATTGACTCCTAATACACACTTAATATAATTAATTATTTTAATTTTAATTAGTTAGTTTAGTCTTGACATGACATTTCATTACGACAGACTTTAAGTTAATTAAGTAATTAGATATCAGCATTACATATTTTCTTTTAGCTACTATAACATTTACGTATAACATTTATGTATAACATGATCGTTAATATATTATATGACTTTTAGTTAGTCGACATGACCGCGACGCTGTTCTAGTCAGAACATCGTAGGCCATATGTCGCATTTTTTGTTAAATTTTTGAGATTTAAAAAAAAAAAAATCTATCGAATAGATTTTTTTCCCCTGGTGGACAGGGAATTGTTACGGTATTTTAATTGGCATCGTCTGCTAGAGGTTAGCAGCATGCGATTTTAGGGGTTACAGCGTTTAATGTAATGTAAAATATTATTAGACTATTGAACGCTATGACGTTTCAGCGTTGGTAGGTCACGCACCGTGACCAAGAGACGGGACCCTTTCTTGAATGACCGTCGAACTGAGAAGACGTGTCCTTGTAGTCTTATAGTGTCGGCCATGGAGTGCCACACAGTTATATTGTATTTAATTATGGACATGGGTCAGTCCACTGTTATGATGAAGAGAGATGAATGTTTCAGGTTAGTAATTGACTAAACCTAAGTCGGGATGAATTAACAGTCCGTATTAATTATATTATTGCCAGACGCATAATCTCACTGTCGGTCGTTGGGATCACCAACCACGCGTACATATAGTTATGTCGTTCTGCCTATAGGAATTCAAATTACGGGACAAGGACTGATATGCAAAGATAGCTGATTCAATATAGGATTCAAATTTATATATGTAATATTTCATGATCAACGTATGTGGATTGTCTGATGTCTGAAATGTATAATAAAATGTATGGACTCGAGAAAGGACTTACCACGTTCATTGAAGTTTACAAGTCAACAATGGTGATAGTCACAAGATTCTAAACTCACCTTCGCGTATTATACCATCAAGCACGATCAAGAATCACCCGTGTGTTACCGGGGCCCGAAAGGGGAGCAAAGAATAGTAACACTGCACCCTACCACGCATGTCGTAAAAAGCGACTAAGGAGGGTATTGGGCATGGGGCTGTTTACCCCATTCCGTAAAAAACTTCGCACAGTGGGCTGATCACCTGCTTGCCAACCAATCTGATTACGGAAACAATGATAGATTGTTTGGTCTGTTTTTGTTCCACAAAGACGCCACTAGGCGTGGTGGAAACAGCGATAGATTGATCAATTTGTTGTTGCCCTAAGACGCCACTAGGCGTACTGGCCACATACTGCTTTGCCGGTTGGTGGCTAAGGATGGAAGAAGAAGAAGAACGATCAAGAATAAAATGAATGAATCGATGTACTGGCCAATGAAAGTAGAAGCTTCCTTCCTTCACCAAGATCTTCAACGGTAACACATTTAAACAGTGAAACAAACAACCACCTTTTAACAGTGATTTGCCTAGTGTTGGCCCATTAACAGTGAAAGGTTTTAACAAAGGATGTTTGCAACAGTGGTGACTTTATAACCCCTCGCAACACCCTGTTCCGCCAAAAATCTACGGGTTTCTTTTGACAAAGTTGACTTTATCTGCTCCACAAGAACAAGTTCAAGGAGTCCCTCATATGTAAGAGGTAGGTCCGATAATTCGATGCATTTTGTCAAATAGCCCGTGAGACGTGAAGAGAACTGTGAAAATGTTTCCGTGCTCTCTTTTCGGCTGTTCCTGAACATTTGCAGGAATTTTCGGGCGGTCATCTCAAACCGTTCTAGCAAGGCCTTTTTCAGCATGTCGTAATCATGTTGGTTCGATCCCAGCTTTGTGTATACGTCATAAGCATTAGCTTTTAGTGACGTTGAGAGCTTAAGTGCCCAGCGGGAACTCTCTAACCCATACAGATTCGCGAGCCTTTCGAATTTTTCTAGGTAGCTGTCAATTTTTTCATTAGGGCTAGGAAAAGATTCTAAAGCAAAAGACATCGCCGTTAATTGTGCAGACTGAGTGCTGGAGAGATCCATTGACTGAGACTGGGGTGAAGACGGCTCTCCGTTATTCGAAGTAGAGGCGCCCCGACTCTCTAAAGCCTTAAGCGCCAGTTCATGTTGTCTTTCCCTGTCTCTCTCCTCACGTTGTCTCTCCTTCTCTCTTTCCCTGCGGGCTTCCATTTCTGCCTCAATTTTCTTGTTCTCTGCCTCAATTTTCTTTTGCTCCAATAGGCGTTCTTCTGTTCTTTGTTTCTCTTCCTTCCTCTCTGCTTCTGCTCTTTGTTGCTCCGCGTCATATATTTCCAGTTCCTTGTTGATAAACAGGTTCGCAGCTTCTGTGTCTAGTCCTGCCTCTTTCGCTTCCAGCCTCAGGATGGATCTCATCTTTATCCTTTCTGCCATTGTTAAAGAATAAGATGTAGTATGACTAGAGAATAGTACGAAAGAACAAGAAGGGAAAAAAAATCAAAGCCGCTACGAGAAAATCCGAAAGTAAAAAACAATTTACTTAATGAACTCGTGTGTTAACTTATCGCCGCTATTATTGTCACTTAAGAATTTTAACGCAAGCAACTATGCCAATTAATTGGTAAGTTAGACTAGAAAAAAATCTACTATTACTAACAGTAGAGAAAGATTTATATTAAAACAATTTAAAAGGGGAAAAAAAAAATTTCCCCCGAAAATGTTAATTCTCTAACAACAAACTCCGTCCCTGAGGTCAGTTATGAGATGAGACGAAGTTAACTTAATTTTTAAAAATCAGAACAATCCGTCTTTAGCTTAGCTCAACTCAAACGCTTCAAAAACCTTTAGTGACTGTAAAACCAGTCACGCGATCCCAGCAAATCTTATACAGAAAAATAATGTAATTTACTCCGCCAGAGGATAATTTAGCTACCCGAATTTATGATTATCCGTACTTTCTACTGCTGTGGAAAGAAAACAACCTGTAAGTATGCTGTGTGGACGACCCAAATACTAAAAGGCGTTGTCTAGGGGTGTAATTAATTATTTATTTCCCTAAATCACAAAGACAGATCACTCACACTCTATCTATTTAGACCCAGACTTAAATCAGACTCAAAATATCTTTATCCCGGCGAGCCAGCCAAATATTGTCGTAAATGTATTTTGAGAGAAAGAGTCTTATAAATAGTAGTCCGGTTTAGAGTGTAGAATGATGGTGAAAAAGCTCAGTGATAGGAATGTAGAGATTAAATATGATGATCCACAGAGTGCTGGAGGAGAGTAAAGACAGACTTATTTACGACAAATCGTTTCTCTCAATCTTCTCTTCCACTCTCCTGGTCAAACAATTATTTGCCAGTTTTCCAGACACACATCTGCGCACACACCAATTTGGTGCTTCAGACACACAGACGACGTGGATACAACTATCTTAAACAAGTATGAGGGATTTGGGCCTTGGTAGTCCAACACAGTACTATGTATGTTTATGCTGTTTATTAGCATTTAAACTCAATCACAACATCCAACAGGTTTCATAAAAATTATCATAAGTACAGAAAATACAATTAACAAGGTGAGGATGGGGTAAAGAAGATTGGTATCGACTAAGCCCTTCCCGCTTATTAGACAAAGGTAAACCCAGTCCCAAGATAGATAGTTATCAGGAACATAGGTAATGTAACCTAACAATGAAGTTAATTTCTCTGAAAGAGGTGTTACAATATTAGTTATGGTGGTAGACAAAATTACTGTTATCCCAATTGTGTCTTCCCTTTACTAAGCAAAGAAAAAAAAAAGGGGGGGGGGATGAAACAGAGTTAACAAATTATCCCACTTAAAGGAACAATGCCGGGTATACAGAAAACGTATTACCCGGTAGGCAAGTTAACAAATGGTTTTTGCAAAGAATAAATCTCTTGTCATTCATAAACGCTGTGAGGATCCACACTCATATACACCACACACTTACCGATTTCAGCATCAGACAATCCATAGCATGATATACACAGTAATTAAACTCTTTACATGTGAAAACTGTCTAGTCCTTCTATGTCCCGCCCCAGATAATGCGAGGTTTCACTGAGAGCAAATATTCCCGCTTATCGCCGGACTTGAAGTTCTAAGAGTTCTTGTGTTTTATTATAAAGAAACGAGTCTATGGGATGGCACTGACGCAGTTCGACATAGGGGTGAAAAATGAGGTGTTGGTATAATCCTTCAATGCGTGATGAAAGCCACTGACCGGTAAAGTTTTTAATCCAGTGAGGAAAAACTAGGCTCGGTCACAGTCAGGTAAATCGGTATTCTCTCACATTTAGAGCCATACATAAATTATTGCTACTGGCACTGTTCATCTTCCAGTTTATCTCACAGATTGAAATTTAAATTAGATGATAATATTTTAAATGTTCTTGGGTAGGCTTTCTTTCATGTAATTATGACAGCTAGGCCGCACCGGACCGCCACAAGATTAAATTTAAAAAAATGTCTCATCAAACTGTCTGGAAGTTTAAGAACCGAGTATGGAAACTCTCTGTATGATTTATTAATAATACTGGGATCACAAAGGTGATCATTCTGGAGAAAAAGATAGAAAACCCATGACAATCATAATCATACTTCAAAAATCAAATAATATTCTTAACGCGCGATAAATTTACCGTTAAGGCTATATTATATATACACTCGCGTATTTAATTATGTATTTAAGAAAACCCGTCACGAGTCTAATGGTTAAAATACACATCTAGATATATAGGACTTAACTAAATTTATTAATTATAAATTCCTTCGCGACTTTAAAAGTTACTTTAACATTTAAACATCTATTATTTTTGGAAATGTTATAATAGATATATCATTAAATTTACCACTGGAACTTTTGGGATGAGTTTAATTAAATAGATTAAATAAACACAAAATCCAGTGAAATAAAATGAAAGCACTAGACCACTGATCACTTTAACAAATATATCATACCGTGCACAGAAAAACAAACACTCCAATTTGTAGCCACCAATTTGAGATGGGAATCTAGCAACTTCCTACGAATAGCTAGTGAATCTTAAAAATCTCTGGCACTGAATGATAGCCTGGCTTTCTAGTGGTCTGTATATATTTAAAATGGAATTAAAGATGAGGGGGGCATGAGAAAGTTGACACTTTTCTTGATCTCAGGAGACTTTCGGGGATCTGACCGATAGACTAAAGAGAGGTGCCGTCCCCTGGTTTCTCGTTTCCCCGTTCGTTGCATCCGACATCTTTCCCCCGTTCGCTCCGTCTGCGGTCGGTTTTGCGCTTAACATAAAGGTGCGAAAAATGCCGGCAAGAAACTTCCCCGTTCGTTTCATGGACCACTACTGCTTTGATCTCTCCCGCTCAACGTTCCTGAAACCACTTCCGTGTCTGTTTGATCCTGTTCCGCTCTCTCTGTTTGAAGTAGGCAACGCCCCCACTGCCCAAGTTAATAAAAATAACTTCATATCATTGCTCAGGCGATGTCCGTGGGCGTGATTTAATCTTTCCTTAAATCAATGCGATGACCAGAATGACCGGTAGATAAACTGTCCACATATTAATCAGCCAACGTGTTGGCCATCTGATTGGAACGGTTTTATAGCGATGAGTCCAGGTGAAAATAAATTCTCGTTAGATGAAGAGTTACCAAACTATTCGGGGGCTCTGGTGCTATACGAAGGGGTCGCTACAAAGGGTCGTGCTACAACGATTCAGGGCCAGCTAAGTTCGTCTGTGACACTAGGATAACCATGATTTTGTCATCGGGTAGGGCTCTCAGAGTGGCTTCTGTCCCTCCTACTTGAGTGATTTTAACTCTTCTTCTGTGGGTTTTGGTTTCCTTTAGGCTTCCTCGGCACTTTCTTTGTGTTCTTTGGTTTCCTGAGTGCATTGGCCTGCATTTCCCTCTATGTCCTTCCTAATGTGTTCTGCGGCTTTATTTCCTGTCGAAGGTGGTGTTCCATTGTTTGTAGCACCTTGCTTCGAAGTCAGAATTTCTGTTTTTTTTCTCGTTGCTCTTTTTGTTTGATTTCCTGTCTTTATTTACTTCAGGGTTCACTTTTGTTTTTTCATTGATGGTTTCCATTTTGCCCTTAATTTCTGTGTCCTTTAGACCAGGGCTTTTGTTCATCTCATTTTCTGTAAGTTTTGATGTTCCTTCCTTAGTATGTCTTTCTGATGATTTGCTCCAAGCTTTTCCCTCCCCTGACTGCAATCTGGTTAGCATTATGTTGTACTTATTTGCCCTTATTTTTGCTAAATTAACACCAGGCAAGTTAATATATTTATTTATTTAGGCCTATTTATTTATTTATTTTTTAATATAAATTTTAAATTATGTTTAGCTATCAATAATTAAAGGCTGGATAGTCCTACTACTAAGAAAGTAAATTTGAATTAAATTTGATTTTGTTCACGCGCGGCTCTGCGCTGAAAGATGCCTGTATTAATTACACAAAGAAAAGCAAGATGGCTACTGCACTTTACAAATGAAGACCACACGTGGTTGGCCTACCTGTGCTTATTCTATTTCACTACTATTTTATTTATTCCAATACCCCTATCAATTTTAGCTAACATTTAAAAGCAATTAACGAATACTATAGGTGGTTAATAATATTTAGTTTAAATATGTTAGAGAAGAGAAAAAACTTACAACAAAACCAAAAGAAGTAGATCCCTTATCAAAGAACCTAATAAAAACAATAATATAACTAAGCTAACCATACTAAATGGGGACCAAAGACTCTAGAGCTATCAAAGTAGTTCAGTGGAACTGTAGGGGTGCCAGGAAGAACCTGATGTCTTTTATGGGACAGTATAAGGAGGCAAAACCCATCTTTGCAATACAAGAAACCCTCCTGAACTCCAAACAGAAACTGAACTACCAAGGGTATATAACACTTAGAAATGATAGACCTGAGGGAAGAGGAGGGGGCGTGGCCTTTCTAATACATGAAGACAACAAAATATTAAATTGGGAACAATTTAACACAGAAAATATTGAAGGAATAAGTATAACATTAGACAGTGAGCCAGATAACTTAAAAATAATAAACATTTATAGCCCCAAGGGTAATATAACCGATAGTGACATTGCCACTATTAACACACAAATAGACCAAAGAACATTATTGGTAGGTGACTTTAATGCACACCATGAGGCATGGGGTAACAACAGTAATGATCCAGCAGGAAAAAGACTGTTGGACTACATTGAAAGTGCTGAGCTAATCATACTAAATGATGGCTAACGACATATAAAAGCGTTCCAAATGCCTGAAACACAGCAGACGGGGAAGAAAAATTAGACGACGCTCACAGACACTGGTCGCATACAAAATAAGTATATTAACAAGTGATAGGGTGGGCGAGAGATGGTGATGCTGTTGTGATATGTGATCTCTTTCTTGCACACTCGCACCGACCCGAACCACAATAAAACTCTAAGGCAGGGGCTGTATTTATTCATACAACCCTGTCAATGACCCAAACCCACAGAGCAAACTAATGAACAAACATTAAACAAGTAAGCAAACAAACAAAACAAAACATCCAGCCAGTGCTCAATTGCTAACATGAAACACAAACAAAGCACTGACTAGTTAAAATCATAATAAATAATTAATGAGAAACAACGTGCTCTCACCTGCCAAACGGTCCGTTCTTCCACGCTACCTGAAACATCCCACTTTTGCACACACATCCACTCTCGTACATGTCTCACATACTATGATGTTGTGCATGAGGCTGGCAAAGTCACCATGTAACACAGATCGCTACCGGCACCACTACTGCAAGAGCATAGGAATGCTTCATGTGGAGGCCAGCCACATTGGTGGCCCTATGCTCCACAAGGAGGTAGAAGAGAAATATATATCTCCAAGTGAACCCACGTGATCTCACAGATATGATATGTTGACATTTGGTTTGCTTTTTAAGGAATGTCTTCATTGCACACGGACTACTCCATCAGTGCTCCGATCTCCACCCTTAGATCACACAAGGAGAATATCAGCACAGTGCCCGAACTCCGTTGCACCTGCGAGAATCCCAATGTGTGTAGATAATAATCACACATTCTATAAATATTGTTGTGGTGGGTAGGTTTCTAATTATTAAATTTTGCCAGTGAAGCGGCCGTATTGCCTATTCTTTACGATTTCCAACTGCGGTGGAATTTTTATCGTTCGCAACTTGCCCACTGGGCCTTATTTTTTTTCCGCCTTTATCCGAGAAGGCTATGAATCCGATGTCACTACCCAGGAGACCGGGGTGGGGGGAGTATGACATCATTACGACCACTGGTTCTGAAAAATGTTTCCATAAATTATATTCCCTCAACTGGGAATCGAACCCGACACCTCTAGAATACGAGGTGGACGCTATACCTCTTAGCCATTCTGACACCCCCCCCCCCCCCACGATGTTAACATATTTAAGTCGAAGACAACTCAATCAAAATTAAGTAATAAGTAATAGGTCAAACATAACTTCGTCCTATAGATTTTAATAACATAATAACAAAAAATTTGCAATACAAAAATAAAGAAAACGGTTAGTATAAAAATGTCTCTATGACATTCTGATGTTTGTATGGATTTATACATTGTTTTGTACATATTATTACATGTTATTCCCACTGTCACGGATTTCCTCCCCTTAGCTCTGCAGTGATGGTCCAACGGTGACCAAAACTCAAGAGTAACTAATGTGCGTCTTCAAAGGTGTCTACCTTTGCACAAGATTACTCTTGGTAGAGTTGTAGATAGAAGGATAATGATGCTTCTACCTCAAGGTGGTATCACTAGATGTTTTGAAGGCGAGAACGTTGCTGCATGAGCTGAGCAAATTTTAACTGTAGTATCTGCCGCCAACGTTTGTGGAGATTTATGTAATAATTAATGTTAGCTCGTTCAAGCCCCCAGCTAAGTTAATTCAGCGAAATTTCTGTCATCATTATTTTCATTGGTTATCAGGTATGGATAGAACTACATATATTAGAATCGAAACTCACACATGTGCCTTACGCTCTGTAATAATCAAAGCTGCAATAATAAGGCCAGCAAGGAGTAAAGTCTATTGACATTCGGTGGCAATCCGGCTAACAGTTTACCAGCACTACGTGGAGGCCAGTTAGCAGTGGTGGTCCAAGTCAATCAGATGTTTGCTTCTGGTTCATTAGGCACAATGCAAATCCAGATACTACTGGATCCACAACCGGGAATGAAACATGTAACTTGACAAGCCTAGTATATGGTGCTTGTCCAATAAATACCACATATCCTAATATGTGTCTATGTCTTCAGTATGTGTATGTGAATGATGTGCTCATATGTCTGTTTACATACATGGGTCATAACGTCATCATAACTCATGTCGTACATTCTAAATCATCAGTCATATATAGACAAAAGGTAAGATAATGTAGACAAAAGTAATGATAGATCATTAGCCACATAGACACAGGAAAGCCGTAAGATACAAACAGAGAACCCTTTGTGTTCAGCCTTACAATCCCTCTCTGAAAAGAGCTAATAGCTTAATTGCGAATTATTTACCAGGCCTGAGAAGGAGTTTCGCTTCACCGAAGGCTGGATAGGTTTTGGTTATATTTCAAGTATACTCAATCTTCCACTAGCTTATCGAGAATAGCGACAGCGTCATACACAAGATATACATCAATCAACAATATATACATCCTAATGTTTAAGGTTGTGTTTTTCTATAACGAATGTTCCTCCTCCTTTGTAATATTTATGTCTGTGCGTATAAATAAGAGAGCATGTCGTAAACATACTTGTCTGGAATATCCTTTTTTTAAAATTTAAAACATTATGTTCCTGATTTGACGAAGAGCACTTTTCAGCACTGACGACATATTTTGGTGCGCAAATCTACGATATCAGTGAGAGGGTAACTTTATACTAGCATTTAGAGTGACAGACCATATAAGTATTTACTACTTTATAACTCGTAGCGGGTGGAAATTTTTTTTTTAAATATATTGATAAAATACAATAAAAAAACATTCAAATGTTATAACATGCATATAATGTACATGATGAACTTATATTATTTGTAAGTAAATAAATTTCGATTTATTTCGACTTTGATTCATCGCTACGGGACGCCCATTGAGACAATTTTTCATTGTATGACCAATTCTTTCAGCGGAGAGTCTTATAGCAGGACTTTTTATTCCATTTTCTTCCTTTGATTTTCGTTGGTTGTTGAATTTCTTGTATTTATTAATTCTTTTTGGATTTGTAGTTTCTTTGCTATATTATTGCTCGAATGGTCCATTGTTTCCTGTGCACTGTTTATTTGTAAAACTGATTCAATACCTTTTTATTTGTTTATATATACTTATATTATTTGGTAGGTTGACTGGAAATAATTAATGCATACAATTACAATTAAAAGCTTGTATATAATTTATTATTTGTTTTAATAATTATGTTGTTGTTCTTCCAACAACAACAAAAAATGCTACCCTTCGAACCCCTTTTACAAATCTGTGACAAGGCATACAGAAATCAGATTTCGCACGTGTTTTCGCAGTGTTTGTAATTGTCTTCGGTTGTTTCTTCTCTCTCTGTTGTGTAGTTCATCATCAAGCTTTTGTAGTTCTTCAGTTCAACACGGTTTGCAATACTGTCTTGCCTCTCTGATAATAGACTCGGTGGCTGCTAACTGGGAATGATTTGTAATGTTTACAGAACTACAGATGATCTAACTGGGATAAATGTGTAATTTTACAGACCTTCAAACGAGCCAACTGGAACATATTTGTAATGTTCAAAGACCTACAGATGAGCGGAATGGGATATATTTGTAATGCTGACAGAGCTAAAGACGGGCTGACTGGGACAGATTATTAGTACTAATAGAACTGCAGATGGACTGACTACACATCAAACCCCAACTCCGACAACTGACTACAGAGATTACAGTTATATAACTACGGGTAGAAAAATAAAGCAGACATTCCACCAAGAACCAACCAAAATCGTAGAACAAGACAGACAGTTTATCATTGACATATCAAATAAAACAATGCAGTGAAACAATAAACACTCCAAAGGAATAATTATTTATTGCAATTTTAGACACCATACGTCAAATCATCATTGACAAAGTCATACATCAGCTGGAGTTAAGGAAGACCACACTATGGGTAGACACAAGAGTAAACGAAAAACATACATGGAACTTCATTTCAGCTAGTAATACTTTTAATGACACTCGAATAAACCTTACGACGTGACGGTCAGACAGGCAGCTAGCGGTCCTTTACAGAAATAGACCTTTTCATGGCTAATATAAAAGTCCCTCCCCCACAGAATTAAATAAAAAAAGGACAGAAATAACAGTACAGCAAAATGTAATAAAAATGGGGCACAATATACCCCGCTTATAACCGAGATATCACACCTCTTGTCAGGTTATGACCGGATGTCGAATCTCAGAAATAAGTGAAACAAAAAGAAAAAACAAACGTAACCATGTGATACTTTAGCAGCAGACAGAGAAGTTAGGGGAAAGCATCCTATTTACTTTCAAAGGGAAACAATTTAACTATTAACACAAATCATAATAATTAACATATTTTCCTTTTTTTTTTTAACTTTATGAACTTCTTGGATAAAATTATAGAAGGCATAAAAATTCACTTATTTTTATTAGTACACTTTTTTATATTGTTAAAATTATGTTGTGTGTCTTATGTTTAGAATGAAAAAACTTTAAATAATGTGGAGTTTGATGCACATGTTAAAGTAGTGAACACTTAAATGATCAGCCACTTTTAATGATGACGAATGTCATATATTAAACGTTTAATTCGCACATGTGCGCGCCGAAAAGTTTCATCGGCGCCAAATAGCGCACTTTCTTACTTAGTATTTTCTCTTCTACCCTGGGGGCCGAAGTCTTCTTCTTCTTCTTCGTACACTCTCAGACGTCCACTTGAATGTTCTCAAAGAAAGCAGTAGTCAGTTTGAGGCTATTTGAATCCCCGTAAAGCTTTTCCACGAAGGAAGCTGGCGTCGGCCATATGCACTTTCTCTGTACCACATATAAGGGGCAACTTTGAAGCAGATGTTCAGCAGTCATTTTATCAGTGCCACAGTTACACTGATCGGTATTTCCTATCTTTAGCTTGTTGAATAGATGGTATCTCAATCTGTTGTGGCCAGTGCGGAGTCTGAAGATTACCACTTGTTCGCTTCTGTGGAGCTGGAAGTAAGCATCATTCTATGTGTGCCCTGGATGTTCTACATTACATTTGTTTCTGTAACTGATTCTGATAAAACTCTTTGCCTCCTCAAAGGTTATGCTTGCATCAGGCTGAGGTAGATGTGAACCTTCTTTTGCCATTCTGCCAGCCTCTTCATTGCCGGCGATGTTACAATGAGATGGGATCCATTGGATCACAATTCCTTTTGAATCGTTGACAAAGTTTGTGGAGCACTACTCTGAGATCATCCAGGTCTGTATTATTTTGGCTTTTCAACGATGCAATTACTGACTGTGCTTCAGTAAAGAAAGCAACTTGTCTCTCTGACCTTTCTTCTGTCAATATAACCTCTGCTGCAGTTTTCAAGGCCTCTGCCTCTGCTCTGAAGTTGCTGGAGAATCGTCCTGTCGCCACTGACAGCCTTTTTTCTGCACCAGTGCTTAAGGTCAGAAAGACACCCCCACCTCCATTTTCTGTTGCATTTGTTACTGATCCATCTGTGTATGCATGGGTCCAGGTGTTGCGTGGATAATGTTTCTCTATGTATTTTGTCGCTATGGATTTTCTATCTGTTGCAGTTTGGCTCTTTTTTCTTTCAATTCCAGGAATGTTTTCTATCATTTTAGGGAAACGATTTTGTTTCCAAACTGGAAGCGTGTGTGCAGTGTAGATGGGTTTAACAGTGGATATTTCATCTATGGATACTGCTCTCATTTGTGATTTGGTTGATTCTACAAAATTACTTCGTTTGAGTCTTTGCCTTCTAAGAGCATTTATTCTATGGCACATTGGATGGTCTGTTAGTCTTTTGAATTTTTCGGCCTGTTGTTGAGCCCTGCAGTCTCTTCTATCTGTCATTGGCTGGAGGCAAGTAATCTTTTCGAGTTCTTTTATAGGTGTTGACTTCATGCCTCCCGTTATAATTCTCATTGCTTGAATTTGGAGTCTGCTAATTTTATCGAAGTTTGTCTTAGCTTTTGTTGCCCATGCTGCCATGCCATATTCAAGAACTGGCCTCACTCGCCCTGTGTACAACGTCTTAAGCACTTTCTCATCTGCACCCCAAGTTGTTCCAGCAAGTTTTTTCATAATTGCCATTCTTTGTCTTGCTCTCATTCGATTTCTGTCAACCTGTTATTTGCAAGTCAGACGGCGATCAAAAATATTTAATTGAACATTTACTCCGTTAAGTACTAGTTTGAAGCTCTGAGGTCCCTCTAATTATAAAGGTATAGCGTTCGGTTCCCAGTCTTAGGAATATTTATGATGGAATTTTTTCAGAACCACTGGGTCCTAATCATGTCATACTCCCGATGATCCCCTGGGTAGTGTGATTGGATGACTAGCCGTCTCGGATAAAGACGAACAAATAGTAGGTTCCGAGTGCAAGTTGCACACGTTAAAAATTCCCTGGCAATTTGAAATCGTAAAGAGTAGGCCTTACGTCCCTTGCCCTAGCAGAATTTACAAAATTAGGAAAACCTATCCGATAAAAAAATATTTATAGAATGTATGATTCCTAAATACACACATTTGGGATTCTCGCCTGTGCTTTGGTGTTCGTGCACTGTGCTGATATCCTCCTTGAGATCTAAGGGAGGAGATCGGAGCACTGATGGAGTTGTCCGTGTGCAGTGAAGATAGTCCTTAAAACCAAACGACACAAACCTTTTCCACCTTAGGGTGTAGAGGTTAGCCAGAGAGAGCGCCATGTTATCATGTAAACTGCTTCCAGTCCAGTCCTCGGTCCTTCAGGGATTGTCTAATGTTGTCCTCCCAGCAAACTATGTGTCGTCCTGGAGATCTGGATCCCTGGCTATTGTCTTCCCATATGTGTCGTGGCAGCCGTTCTTCTCCAATACTACAGATGTGACCAAATCACAGTAACTGGGACTGTTCCACTCGGCTTTGAACGACCAGTGCTATTGTAAATAAGCACAGACAAAAAATGTGACAAAGGAAGAGAAACAGCGGTTACAGAAAAACACATTGGTAATGAAGTTTTTGTTTTTTGATGTACGACAACAATATTTTGTGACTTTCGAAATTTACTGGTGGTCCTCGAAACACCAAGAGATGTTTAACCCGTCAGCTACTAAATTCATTGCATCTAAGATACAGTGTTGTTCTGACTTGGATAAGTTGATTCTCGACTTACATGATTTAGAAAGTAGCCCATATTCATTACGGTGACAGGGCTGCATACAAGCAGATTATTTGTTTCTCTGGAACTGGAGGAATAGTCTACCTAGCTCTACAAACTCCACGCCACAAAGCCACAGTTAACTTAATAAATAGACGTAAAAATTAATCGCATAGACTAACGTACAGGAATGATGAAATTTTAAGTCCTGTAGAGCAGGGGCTCCCACCCTATGGTGTGTCTACCACATGGGGATACGAGAAGCATCTCACATGGTTACATATAATATTTAAAAAATAACTTTAGGATGTAGCTGTTACGTTTCGTTTTCTATCATGAATGTTAATATTATATTTCAGGATGGTTCCTTTGGCCACGATACCAGCTAGGGTAGTAAATCTTTCTGACACCGCAACCAGCCAACACCACTTAGAAGCATTTAAGTCACAACTGACTAAGTGGACGAAATATAGTTTATTTTGGACAGCACGTAGCTCCACAAATAGATAGGTCATGCCAACAGGTACTGGCAGATAATATGAAGTGGACGAAATACCGTCGATAGTCAGTTCATGTCAGGAACGCTGTCATGTAGCTCTCAAATATGATTTATTTAAATGAACACTCAACACTGAGCAATTATACTTCTGGTCACTTCAGATAACTAGATGACTAGGTATATCTCACCAAAGATCTTGGTGTATTCGTAATCATAGAACACCATTTTAAACACTTTAACCCGCAGGGGTTCAAATACATACGTCCAGTCGCCATCACACACAATGCTCCCTGCCCCTACTTCTGTCCCTCTAGTCTCACGTGAGCCAGCCAAGCATAGCGGCTTAACGTCACTCACCCGTATTTTCCAGTGACCCATATAAAATAAACAAACAAAGAGCCCCGCTGATCTAAACCTATATTAAGCACACTTGTTATGAATTTTACTTATAACATTACGCCCCCGCCCCCCCCCCCCCCTCCCGCAAAATAATGGAAACACAGTTTTCATTATTTCTGTGGTGTGAGTATACCAATACCAGAGTGAAATATGGTAACAACTTCTTCTTCTTCTTCTTCTTTCGTTCGCTTGAAATATATTGTCTATATCTGCAATGTTGTTTCTTGTATAAACTTCACTGTCTTTTGTAGTTCATACAGAGGTCCATATAGTTTTGCTTCCAGTGTTGTTTCTCTGGGCCAGTGGGTTTGCCTCAATATATCATATTCGGGGCAATCTTGCAGTACGTGCTCCGCTGTCTGGGGTGCCTGTCCACATGTACGGTAACAACAAATTTCACTATAAATAAGAACTAGTATAGCACCCAGGTTTCTGCCATAGGATAGGCAATTAAACACTAAAAGTGTGGTCGATGTTTAATACCAAAGCCAATGTCTACTATTAGACAAAATCCTTTTTAACTCCAATGATAGGTCGCCATAACTAATAGTAAACGTACTTAAAAAAATGATGGTAGCAATAAATGCACTCACATACCTCACACCGTCACATAACGCCTGTCAGTCTAGTCCAGCATCAGTAGTCACTTAATTATTTTATGATCAACATCAAAAATGCAAAGCAATAAATAATATAAAAATATGCACCAACGTAAATAAATGAAATGAGGCAGACAATAATAATAGTAAGGTAAATGAATGCAACATCTTTCGCTAAAAAATTAAAGTTATGTGTACATCTGTTGCGAGCTGGGGTTTAGTTTGCTTGATATGGTGTGGTTGATGATGATGCACAGATCGTGTCTGGGTGGTCAATGGCTGGTTACTATATGGTTCATAAGAAATGGACTTCAACGTCGGTGTAGTTGGGTCCAACAAATACATCCATATTTATTCACGTGAGATAATACATTACAGTTCATGGCATTTGATTCATAATACGAGTACATTTGAATTCTCCTACTGTCCTCCTTAGTACTTCACATATCTGGAATATTTACTAGCAGTGCCGTCACGGTTATCACTGAAGTATCGAACCCCAGACATGGAGTTAATATAATAAAGTTGCGATTTGCAATACTTCTCTGGAAAAACATATACTTCCTCGACCTCAAACCTTCTGTTCGGAATCTTTAAATAATATCAGTGGCGACCTTCGTAAAATATTCAGCCACGTAGAAGAACAGATAATCTTCCAATATCCAGGAGCAAAAGCTACGACGTCTTTTTTGGCCGAAATCTACTAACGAAAGGCCCTGGCTAACGGTTTGCATATATTATCAACGTCATCATATCTAAGTGACGTCAGCCTAACATCGCGTTCATTTTGTAGTATCTATATGGGTGTCGGTAGAGGGCACAGTCTGGTGCGGTTGGGCTAGTCGTTCCTGTAGTATTTTAAGTGGAATCCTGTCTTCGCTACTTGTAGGCGAATGTGAGTTGTGATAGCTAGTACCGGGTTTCGGTTGATTTGAAGTACAGTACGTCTGTACTTTTTCTGCATCTAAAGATGTGTTGCTGTTCTTGACTTTTGCTGGTGTTTCTGTAATTTGTTTCATTAGTTTAACGACTTCCGGGTTTTTCATTTGTTCCTGTAGGATGTCGAAGTTGTCAGTTCGATTTTCTTCTGACAATCGATCAGTGTCTGTGTGAGAGTCCGATTGATCGGTAATTCGGTTTGAATTTATGAAATTTATTTGTCTAGCATTGTCATCTATGTCTGTTGCAGCTGCTTCATTTTCGTTACTCTGTGTCGGGTTGTCAGGATATGGAATTCTAGAAAGCAGGTCAGCACATGTATTGATGGTTTGAGAACTGCTTTCTTGCTGTGGTTCGGTTGTGAAGCGTTGATGATCACTCTCGATCTGTCCTCCACTCCGGCAATATCGTGGTTTGTTCTGTTAAATATTTGTTTCGCTCTCTCTACCACTACGGCAGTACTGTGGATTTAGCTGTCGTTGATTTATTGAAAGTTTGTTTCCTTGAGTGTTTGTCTGGGTATGCACTGGTTGGTTACGTCGCTGGTTTTTCATATTAATTAAGCGATGGTATCTGGGGGTAACGTGTGTCACAAGATTAATGTCATGAAAACTTCTGCGTTTCCTGTGATGTATGCTGTCATTATCAGTTCCTGGATAATATCTCTCAATGCCAAATCTGTTCCCTTGATAAGCCTTTCTATTTCCTGCCAGTTATTTTCTCGTATAAGCGTAAAATTTGCTTGGAGAAGTTCTGTCATTTGTCTTATAAGCCGGTAAGTGTGCTGGTGTTAGAGGATTACAGTAGGCTTCAATTACTATTTCTTAATCTATGATATCCGCATAATTCAAGTCGTAATCAAGTGTAGGTTTTCGCATCTGCACCTCTGTAAGGCAGTGAATATTGTGGTGTTTACGCACATATTTCTCTGGGTTGGCACGTGGAAAGTTACACTGTTCGTTTGTTCGACGTGTGTAATTTGTATGTTTACCAGTATTAATGCCCATGTTGTCCTTGTAATAGCTGTGTTCGGCTTCACAGTGGAATCTCTTTCCATATGGTTTGCATGGAACGTAGACTGAATGTGTGGTGACAGGGCATGTATCCCGGCGCTGTGATTTTTCAAAGTTTGTATGAGGGCGTGGGAGAAAGTGTAAGGGCTGACAAGTAAAATGGAATGGAGGAGGGTGACTCAGATCATCAATCTGTGTTTCTTTCTTGATGGTGGGGTCGGAAAAGATTGAACCTTGTCTGTTATTTTTGTTTTCGCAAATTTAACTTGCGCTATAATTGCACCACGTGCAACTGATGAAGCCTTTCCAGAGGTATCTAAAATCATTACAGGAAAATCACGGGTGGTGGGTGGTAACTTGCGCGATTCCTTCAGTGATACTTATGTGGGAATCTTCGTTAATTGCATTGTCTGTTAAAGGTTGAACTTCAATTGTGTGTCCTGGACTGAAGTATTGGGATCCCTTAATGCGTCCTCTTACTTTAGTAATTGAGTGTGGTTGTAATGTCACTGGTGCTGTTAATCGGACTAGTGATGCGATATGGATGTCATCTTGCAACATAATATATTCATCATTTATCTTAATTTTCTTCAGATCAAAGTAAATTCTTGTCTGATGTTTGTTCAAGAAATCATGTCCTAATATGAAGTTTCGAGACATACCTCTTGTAATTATGAAGGGATGAATAAGTTTTTGGTGTCCGATCTGAAATGTCACATAAGCAGTTCCAATCGATTTAAACTGTTGGCCAGTCACATTCTTATCAGCAACCCAGAAGACATCAACAGGAAGTGCACCAGGTTACTGCCTTTACTTGTTTATTTGTGGACGCGGAGGACATACTTCTTACGAATGTACAAAAAAACAGAGTTACAATCAATACAGAGCACATTCGCATCAGTATCAGAACCACTCAACACGTTTTTTTATTATGTAAATGGTGATCAACACAGACCTCACCCACAGCGAAATCATTCCATCAATCGAAGCAAGCCCAGATCTTACAACCAAGGTCAGGGAAACGCTCATGTCAGCCGATAAATAGGATTTCCATCGGCTAGTGAAATTCTTAGGAATAGTCTAGTTTTGGTTCCCTGCCAGGTCGTTGCTGGAACCTTTTACGAACATTTTCTACAGTCACTGCTAGTTGAATGGTCTCTGTAATGGTCTTTGTTTCCTTTCTAAGAAGATGGAGTTTAAGGTTATCTGCGTGTAATCCGTCAATAAAAATGCCAACTAAATGTCTTTCAAGCTCTTGGGAATGGATGTTCCCGTCTAGAAAAGCATCTTCAGCCAAGTTGAGTAATCGATCGGCATAGAATTGTACTGGTTCGTGTCTGTCTTGGTGTATTTTGCGAAGTAAAGTCCAAGCATGTTGTCCATCGGTTATATCACTATAGCGTTGTACAAGCTCTTTCCTCAGTGAATCAAAGGTCTCACTGGGATATGTTTTAGATCTACGACGGAGAAAATCGGTCACATACCAATCAGAAGAAAGGTAAGCTATTCTTTTGCGGTACTCATTACATGCAGCATTTATAAGAGAAGCAAATTTGGCAACGTCCACTAGCCACTTCCTGAAAGACTTAGCATCCCCTGCAAATGGAGTTACGACAGTTCAGACCTGTTGGTACTTGGCGAAATGGTCTACATTACCCAAAATTTCTGTAATTTTCTGTTGAGCAATCATAGCTAGCTCTGCGTCGCCTGGAAGGGGTGTGTAACTTGGTAGAGCTGATTGTTGCTGTTGCTTTTGCTGGATATTAATTACGTGTAGTTTTTGTTGCTGTTGGAGCAGTAATTGTTGCTGATCAAGCTGCTGTTGCAACGTTTGTGGATCCATGAAAGTTATTATTCCTGTCTGCTTTCGCTAAAAAAAAAACTGTTTGCTTTCACTAAAGAAAAGGGCTGGTCGCGGCTCCAATGTTTATAGTGTGACCGGGCTGGTTACGGCATCAATGTAAGAAAGTGTGACCGGGTCAGTTGGCCGGGTCAATTGTGTTGTGCGCGGTAAATACTGTATTTTGACGAGAGCTAATCCTTTATATGTTTCTGTTCAAGTGGTTACAGACCTTCCGCCTGAGATGGAAATTCTTGACTGAAAATTACTTTTCTTCCCAGGTCCGTTCTTACCCTTTTAAGTTTAGTGATAAGCAATATCGTGTAATGGTTCTCAAAAGATCCAACTGTAACATTCCAATATAAAACACAGCAATGTAGAAAATTCAATCAGAGTTTATTAATGTCATTAGACAAGCGCTGCAAATTTCACAATGTTGATTGTTACTACACTCTACAAAATAGTCAGTATATCCAGAAGGAAAATATATCCACAAGGAAAATATATCCACAAGGAAAAAATATATATCCAACGGAATAAAATAAAAACTTGTCAACTTAAAAATTTGTCAACTTAAAAACCTGTCAATTTAAAAACTTGTCAACTTTAAAACTTGTCAATTTAAACACTTGTCTTGATAATCTCAAAGACGAAGTTCACCTAACACTATCCTCTAGCCTAAAGTCCCTTACTAATCTATACCATATCTAAAATCCTCTCTAATCTACAGTCTGATGTTGTTTGTTGTTGTTTTGAAACGGTGATGAAACTCTTATTAGTAAACTAAAACCATACATGCATATCCTGACTCATGACGACCAACAGAACAGCGTCCCACAGACAAAAATTGGTAAACATACACATTTCTTTAGAGACCTGATTAATTACACGTCAGACAAGCAGTACGAGGCCGCTATTTTATCGCTAGGCAAACATAAAGCATTTGATAGAGTATCCCATTCCTTTCTACGCTAAACTAGGTTCGCCTGTAATGTAGGGGCATACGTTAGAAAGTGAATAGAAATTATATACAAAAAACCCGAAAGTAGACATTAAATGAATCACACAGTTACAGAACCTTTTATTTTAACTAGGTCTGTTAGACAAGGGTGCCCACTCACACCCTTGTTGTATGTACTTTCAATATAAGCCGTGTTAGAGAAAATTAGACAAGACACAAACATCACGGGGGTTTTCATTTCAGGACAAGGTAATAGAAAATTATCCGCCTACGGTGAAGACACGGTATTTTTCCCACCAAAATTTCATCCATTCAAAATATTTCAAACACCTTTAGTGAGTGTGCCGATGGTCAAGAAAATATGGGCCTAACACCATATTCCCAATATGCCTCAATGGGCATTCAACGGGATCCTTTTTTTTCCTTTAATGAATTTGGACAGGCCAGCGATGCAAAATTAAACATTCATAAATCAAAATTAATGGGAATAGGTAAATGGAGAAACAGATCAGACTTTCCTTTTCAGTTGCTCCAAGTAAATAAATTAAAAAATTTACAGTATTACATACACTGCCACACCAACACAAAGAAACACACAGGTTGGACAAATTTGTTGGAGAATATAAAAAAAAGGACTTGACAGTTATAAATACAAAACATCTACATTTTTCGGAAGATCGGTTTTAATTAACACTTTTATTTTACCTCAATTGATTTACATAGCAAATTTCCAAACAATTCCTCAAGAAATTATTACACGAATAAACAAACTAACAAGAACATTCTTATTTCGCAACACTTTACATTGTACAAAACCTAAAAGGTTAATACAACACAAAGATAGAGGGGGAGTATCTTTTCAAGATATAGCAAGAAAAATAAAAGCTTTAAGAATCAAGTACATAGGAGAAATCGTTAAAAATCCTGAACAATACCCCTGGCTCAATATTATATTGGTTTAAGATTATCTAACTTGTGTCGTTACAACAATAATCAACCTCATCATTTTGGCACTTTACCACGGTTCTACAAACAATGCATACAAAGCATACAAGGAAACACACCTTTATTACAACAAAACACACTTTCCATTTACAGAAGTCTCATTAGTGTACAAGAACCCTCATTAGTGACAAGCATAACACGTGGGTACATTTATTTCATAACTGATTACCACCCTATTGTTAGGAGCCTACACGAGTTACCAGTTGCTCCACCCACAAAGGAAGTCACCTTTAGATTATTATATAGCATGACACCCATTAGGCAAAAACTTGTTGCACAATGGAAAAACCTCCCAAAATGCAAATTATGTAACACCAATACACAGGTAACAGAAGATCATTTGTTTTTTTTTACTGTAGTACAATTACTTCTACAATAGAAATTTTGAAAAAGGAATTAGTGGTTTACATTCCACGCACTATTGACATGTATAGAGCTATCATGCTGAATTCCCTACCTAAGTGTACACAACAAGTAGAACTGAAACGTTTGACCCTGCTAGTGGAATTTAAATATTTAGTCTGGATATGTAGGAACGTCGCAGTATTTGAAGGGAAACAGTAAAATTCCCACTTATTCTCACATTTATACTTACAAAAAACACAATATATTAGAGTTTGGAGGGATTCGGAGGGAGGATGGAGGGGGGAGGGGGATGTGGGTAAGGGTGGAGGGAAACTAATTCAAACCCAGAACTGATTGTACATAAGTTAATAATTATAGCCATGTTTGGCTTTAAAACAAAAATACAAATAAAAGCAAAAAAAAAAAAACTTATTGGTGCAAGTTCCAATGTGTGTATGTGAACGTGTTTATAAGATTTTTTTTTTCTTTTAAGTGTGCCAATGAGTGTGAGTACGCGTGAGTGTTTATATATGTGTTATACAGTGTACACTGGTTTTGTCAATTGACAAAGAAATACAAATTTAAAATTAAAAAAAAACAACGGAACGAATGTATGTATGTGCGTGTATATATTTATATAGGCATATAGGTGCAGATTCCATGTATTTTTCTCTCCTTCTTGTCTCTTCTTAAACGCTTTGTCTCATTTCGTAGTGTCTAAACATTTGCTTAAGTGTACATATGGAAGTGTGTGTAAGTGAAAGTGTTTTATATGTAATATACAATATATGGATGTATTAAATATGAAGACATGGAGTAACTTTACCTAAATGACATGTGGAGCAGTAATAATGATCTAATGGACCGTAGATTGACTAAATAACTAACATTTCTTTTATGACAACATGTCTTGTAGTTGTTTGTGCATCTTTTTAAAATCTTGCCCTGGTCGACTTACGGCCTCTGAGAAGCCATGGTCGACTTACTGCTTCTGAGAACAACGTTGAAGTTTTTTACGAAACTCCAGTTCATGTACTGTTTATCAATCGTGTTGTTGGCTTCTTTCCATAATCAAACTTCTTATAGAGTACATATAAGGGGAAACAATAAAATTATTGTCTAACCTTCAACCACAGTTGCACCCCCTTAGCTGTGGTCGAAAGTTAATGTACTCTCTCGAAAATAGAAAAAGTGCGCAAATGAAGGCGTGCAAAGTGTGACAGACCGACCGACCAAAGTACTTACGGCGGGAATTATGGTATTTGATTCTTTTTATTTTTTAACTTGTTCAAGTACACAAATGGAAGCGAGAGTATGTGCGAGTGTTCATATGTAATATACAACGTACTTTTCTTGTATGTCATGTAAAATGTACCTAGTGTAAAGTGGAAGGAATTACAAATAAAAGTTAAAAACAAAAAGGAACCTAGATTTCCACACCAAAATGTTCTGTCAGCTGTGAAAAACGCTCGTCATCAATCACTTGAACAGACTGTGCTACAAAACATGCTAGACAAACATGTCTACGGCCAGTGCTGTTATAGATACACACAGTCAAAAATATTACAAAAAGAAACTGCCATCCCAAATGAATACAACCCTATGGATGTGTGTTGGGATGTACACCATTATTTACTTGCTTTTCGTAATTTATGGAAGAGTCTTCAAATTACCAAGAGATTTTTTTAGCCCCTAGTTGCTAAATTCATTGCTTCAAAGATGCGGTGCTGTTTTAATAAGTTTTTTTTTTCTCCACTTACATGATCTACAACGCGACCCACATTATAAACTTGGAACAATGGTGATAGCAGTGCCTCATATTAATGTATTTATTTTTTCTTAATTTACATGTTAACAAGGTCTATTGGAACTGGTGTGAATGATATATCTCCAGGGAAAAACCCCATGTCTAAAATTCACCGTTGGTTTAAAATACCGACGGGGAAATTAAATATCTCAGACATAAATACCTTAACTAGATATTTTAGGACTGTGTAGATATCTACTTTTTTACTATATCTACGCATGCTAATCATTACCCGGGGGTGCGACCATCTTGTCTTCACTTGGTTTCAGTGGCAGCGACAGCGGACAGTTCAACTTTCCAGTTCTTTCATTTTAAAGTATTTACTTAACTGTCATTTTATTTCTCCTCTGGTTTTGTACGTTTATCTCTGACGAAGGCCTTCTGGTCGTAATGCACGCGGTTCTCTTTGTCCTAGTAAGAGACACTACTTATTTATGTCTTTTTAACCCCTTTGAAGGGTTCGGTATCCGACATCCCACCTAATTAATAGATGTGGACACGAACGCCCACCCTCGCATATCCTGGTGCAGTGATCACCCCGATGTCCCACCTACTATAATAGATGTGGATACGAACTCACACCCTCTCATATCCTGGTCCGGTGATGCCTGCAGAAGCTACTGTCTTGGAGTAAGCTTCTAGCATATGGCCTCTCCTGCACAAACGTGTCCATAGCAACACCTTCACGTGGTGACCCCGTTCTCACAGAGTTTGCTATGGGGGCGACCGAATGCCTGGCGGTATAACTGGGTCGGGAGTTGTTTGGGACCCCTTCTAAGGTGAAGTCGCAATACCCACCAGCGAGTGGACCATTCTCTGGCCAACACCAACCCAAACCCCACTCATGGGTTAAATGCTACTTTCTCTCTTCTCCACTTTCCCACCAAACTTTCTCTGTTTAAACTATCCACGATAAACCCCACCAAGGATCCCGAAGTGGTGGTGGTAAAACATAGGTCTTTACCTAGAAGGGATCCGGGCCCTGCACTATGTCCCAGCTGCAGCGAGAGTGCCATACGAACAGACATTGCACCCATAGTCAGAATTTGTCCCATTCCTGAGATACGGGAAGCCAAGCCACTAAAACTAAATGAAAATTTAGAACCACGGTGCTGGGAAAACCGTGAAGGCATGGGATACAGGACATGACATAGCCACAGCGAAAGCTCAGCCACAGAAAGAAGAAATGAGGCCTCCATCATGAGCGCCTGTTACTAGCGTGGAATGCATCTCTATGAACCCTCAAAGCGATGTGATCTCTAGAGCTAAAGAGGTGAGTTACTAAACGGATAAGACCAACACTCATGGAGAAAGACATACCCATTGCACTCTTTGGGAGGGAGATGCTTGCAGTAAACACCAAATATGTAACACCTCGTTACATAAGGCCCGCGCACAAGAGTTGAACACCCTGCTCTGTGCGAAAAATCAGCAAAGGGGAACTCTACAATTTTACAGCTAAATATAGCTGTTCTAGAAAACAAGACAATCGAGCTTACAAAAATTCTACACGAACATCAATTACATGAAGCCTGTCGCGAACTGACAGTAAATTTGAATTTTCCAATCCGTCCCAGCCCCACTCCTGGCCTTACTATTTTATTTTTTTTCTATTCTTCAAAGCACCATGAACTATGAACTTTAGATTTTTTAAATTCTTCTATCGCGGCCGTAGACTTATTAATTTTTGTCCGCTCAGACCCCCCCCCCTCCCCCTCCCCTCCCCTACCCCTTCCCCACCCAAGGCGAATCTGGCTTTAAATTTCGATTCTGGCCCTCATTATAAATTCATCGCTCGGTTCTCAGTAGCCAGCGCTCGCCAGCATACGATAACATTGCATAAGACACACCTGCATGCATTTTTGTATGACTCATGACTCGGGGAATGTCCTCACATGTAATAGTGTTGTCACGGATTGCCTTCCCCTGCTTTGCAGTAGTGGTCCAACAGTGAGAAAACTCCGGGCTGATCACCCGTTTGCCAGTCACTTCGATTACGGAAACAACAGCAGATGGGTTGATTTGCCGTTGCCCTAAAGACGCCACTAGGCGTGATGGGAAACAATGGCAAAGAAAACCTATCTGCTGTTGCCCTAAGACGCCACTAGGCGTAATGGCCACTGACTGCTTTGACGGTCGGTGGCTAAGGACGGAAGAAGAAGAAGAGGTGAGAAAACTCGAGAGTATCTAATATTGGCTTCCATGGTATCTACCTGCGCGCACGATTACTCTCGGCAGAGATATAGATAGAAGATTAATGACACTTCTACCTTAAGGGAGATTCACAAGATAATTCCAGAAGTCACTAACAATGTTGCATTGGGCTGAACAATTGTTAACGCATTATATCTGGTCCGTAGCCTTTTGTGAAAGATTTAAGCAATGGTCTAGCCCGTTAAGCCCCCAGTTGGTGTAATCCAACGAATGCCCTCTTATAAGTAATCTCTCTCTCTCTCTCTCTCTCTCTCTCTCTCTCTCTCTCTCTCTCTCTATATATATATATATATATGTGTGTGTGTGTGATAGGGTGGGCGAGATGATGATGATGTTGTTGTAATATTTGATCACTCTCTTGCACACTCGCAACCGACCCGATTCAACAATAAATCTCTGATTCTTAAGGCAGGTGCTGTATTTATTTTTACAACCCTATCAGTGACATTAAGAGCACACTGAAGCAAACATTAAACAAATAAACCAACAAACCAAACACCAAACAAACAGCCAACAGTGCTCGATTGCTAATCTGAAGAAGCAAACAAAGCAACGACTGGTTAAAATCATTATAGTTAAATAATCAGAGACCCCATGCTCTCACCTGTCAAACTGTCCTTCTACCCTGCGTGAAACATTCAACTATCAAGCACACACACACACATGCATGTCGTCTAGCGATACTAGTATGGTGTTGTGCATGAGGCTGGCAACCTCACCATGTGACACAGATTGCTACCGAAACTACTACTGCACAAGCATCTGAATGCTTCATACAGAGCCAAACCACCCTCAGGAGCGGAGAAGAGAGATATATATCTCCAAGTGAGCCCACGTGCTCTCACAAACCATTCTACACATAACCATAATTAAATAATAATAAAATGGACATAAAATAATATTCAACTATATGTACAACAAATACTTTCAATAATGAGAATAAACCACCACCTCGCAACTGATCCATCTCAATATTCGTTCTGCACTCTGAATCATGTCGTATGTGACGACTGGTGCGCCTGGCAACCAGCGTGTCGTATATGACCACTGATGAGACTGGGAATCTCATCACATGAAACACATCATTACCGAAATAACCACTGCAATAGCATAAAAATGCTTCTTGTCGGCTTGTGATGGACACCAGCCGCATTGGTGTTTCCATGCTCTACAAGGAGCAAACAGAGAAACCCCTGACTCAACGTGCCTTACGCACCAAGGAGTGCCTCGCGCTCTCCAGAAATCTAAATACATATTCTCACCTCACTCAAAGTAACCCACTAAAGATATACAGTAGAATAATCAATAATCGTGAAATACACTTAATTACTCTTACATTAAGGAACAAAATAAAATTACTCTTGACTTAACACTAGAACTAAAGTCATCACATAAAGGAAATTTACACCGAAAACTCTCTTCTATTACTGGGGAAAATTACATTTAACCTACTTTCACCCACGTGTCAATTCACACGATATAAAACTGCGTAACATTAAGTGATAACTAAGCGTGTTAAATGCAGACTCCTTGACGCCTTCTTTTACGCATGGTCATCAACACGTGGTCCTCCCGGTTGCCATCTTCCCAACTAGTAAATATTATCTAAATTAAAGTAATAAATCGCTTCTCTGCCTGGTTTCATGTATGAGATAGTTTCATACTATATTTGCCTTTCTGATGAATGAAATAATTGCTACTAAAACTCTCACATCTGTGATTTGGGCTTAAGACTAGTGAAATATATCCACACATTATTTTTTTCTCATTTATATTTCAAGACTAAATTATCAGGTCCTGGAAACACATCAATCTATTTATTTCACTAAACATTAAAACAGACACGCTCAATATAATTCTAAAGCGACAGGGAAATAATGGTAATTTCACTAAGAAATAAGCTAATCTGCTTTTAAATCAAACTCACGTGTCATGTCTCTCTTCCTCTTCTACCGACACAGGGCTAGCCTAACTTCGTTTCTCTCTCGTCTCGTCTGAATCTTCAAATTGGCCTGTTCGCCGCTCGCTATCTCTTTATATAAGCCCTCGAGCGAATCACTCAACTTACTGCACGAATTAATTTTGACCCTTAAATAACACTCGACTTAATTGCTCTATTAGGCATGAAAACACAAATATGGCCCACAACTATCAAATATAACACACGACTATCAAATATAACACAATTATAGTTTAGGCTTTATTGTGGCCTAAACTAATATATCTTCTATCTCGTTAAACTTTTCACATCCCTGCGTGCTGCGCGCACATCGAAAATATATGGGCGATAAATATGCCTTAAACATGAAGGGGGAAGCCGGGGTGTCTTTACGGCCCCATCACACATACACACATATTATATATATATATATTAAATATCTATATATATATATATATATATATATATATATATATATATATATATATATATATATATATATATATATATATATATATATATATATGCGAGGGGCGTTCAGAAAGTAATGCACCACATCGTTTTTCTCAGGAGCTGTTTATTCAAAAAGCATGAAATGTATACACAATATACATGGATATGTCATGTAAACATTGGTATTATTCAACATAATCCCCATCAACTTGTATGGCTTTATGCCAGCGTGAAACAAGTGCATGTATTCCTAGCCCGTACCAGATTTTGTCTTGATCATGTAGCCATTTCTTCGCTGCATGAATCACTCCTTCATCATCTTCAAACCTTGTCCCACGGAGTGCATCTTTAAGTGAACCAAATAGATGAAAATCAGAGGGTGCCAAATCGGGACTATAGGGTGGATGGGGTAGTACAGTCCAACCCAATTTGGTGATTGCTTCCCGTGTTGCCAGACTCGTGTGAGGGCGCGCATTGTCGTGAAGGAGAAGCAGGTCTGCTGGATTCTTGTGCGGCCGAACTCTGCGAAAACGTTGATTGAGTTTTTTCAATGTCTTAATGTAAGCTTGCGAATTGATTGTCTCTCCTCTTGGCATAACGTCTACAAGAATCACACCTTCAATGTCCCAAAATACAGTGATCATGACCTTTCCAGCTGAAGGAATTGTCTTGAATTTCTTTCTTCTTGGTGATTGTGGATGATGCCACTCCATTGACTATCTTTTTGTCTCAGGTTCAAAATGATGTGCCCAGGTTTCGTCACCTGTAACGATCTTAGCCAAAAATTTCTCTCCATCAGCATTGAAACGCTCCAACAATTCAGAAGAAATTGCTTTCCTTTGCAATCAGTGGTCATTTGTGAGACTTCGAGGAAGCCATCTTGCGCAAACCTTAGAAAATCCGAGAGTTTTTATAACTGCATTTGCACTACCAATGCTGACTGACAGCTGTAAGGCCAATTGTTGAGTAGTGATTCGCCTATCTGTAAGAATAATGCCCTCAGCGCATTTCAACATTTCTGCGTTGGTGGCTGTGGCAGGACGACCACAGCGCGGCCGATCAAGCAGCTCCGTATCTCCACTTCCCGATTCTTTGATTCTCTGAACCCAGCGACTGACTGCACTCCTGTTGACTGCAAAACTTCCATACACATCACATAGACGCTTGTGAATATTCACAACAGTTTCCTGCTCTGCAACAAGAAATTCTATCACAATTCGCTGTTTATAACGCAAGTTGCTAACACGCTCCAATTCAACGGTTTAGGGCAGCCGTATTATTTGGCCGGTTGCAGTGCAATTTAGTGCACACAATTGGGACATGCCATATTTGAAGTGTGCAAAATTTCATGCTTCTATCTTTATTATTAGCTGAGAAAAACGATGTGGTGAATTACTTTCTGAACACCCCTCGTATATATAAATATATATATATGTGTGTGTGTGTGTGTGTAATTATTAAATAGTCTTGATCATTCGTTTGCTTTCATACTTATAATAACTGAATAAACAATTATTCGATTAGGTTAAAATAACATACAACAAATGTAATGATATTTTTGAAAGGTATTTTGAAAGGTATTGATGTTAATTGTACCTGTAGCGCGCTGGTTGTGTACACGACGGATGCATCCTCTCATTCGTCCATCTCTAATAGTCTTACTTTTGATGTTAAGGTCCAACAATCTTTGTCTTGTTGATTTATTGATTGCAGTATCGTATTCAGGTGATTATTATATGACCTTATAATCTTTCCCTTATTGATATCCAATGTTCCCACTATGGGGGCTCTCAAGGCACCTTCCTAATGTGAGCTATACATAAAGTTGACCATGAGCAAAGATCACACTGTCCGAGATCTTTCCAGGCCCGCATCGGGCTCATCAGTCACCTTCGTACCCATAGACTAACCTAACATATTCCTAAATAATTGGATAAACAGAGTGGTCTTCATCACCCGTGATGGACGAACAACATGTCTATTATGTAAATACCTGCACGATCAAATGAAAGTACCTGTGTTTTATTGATTGTTATGACAAGAGCTTAAATCACGGGAAACTGGAGGCGTCTCAAGATAACAGAAAAGCTAGTATCGCTTCTCTCTAAAATTATGCGCGGAATGAAAACTCGTACATTTTAAGTAATTACTTCATTTGATGATATTGTTTCGTATTTTTGAAAAGTTCAGCCCTCTATCTTTAGTATTAACAGACTGTAAAAGTTTAAAACAAAAACATGACAAGGTATTTGGTGGCTTTTTTTTAATATGATACAAAAATATCAAACTGACCATGTCTTGACCGGTTGCTTGCGGACAAATCTGAATAAACTTGACCTTTGACCTCTATATTATCATTATTTTCTTTCGTGCTCGTTGTGAAGTGTAGAACCACCACTGTACTGGTACCCTCGCAGGAAACCTACACCACACAGTCACATGACTTTTGTAGTGGTCTGTTCTATTGTAATTAGTTTGACATGATGATATTGCCAGCCTCATGTACCACCTCATATTAGTCACCTTGTACGAATTGTCTGAGAATAACGTTCACTCAAGCACATGGTAATGCGTTCACTCAAGTACAGAGTAATGAGTACTGTTTCCGTAGTTTCTCGAAAAGCCAGTGTTAATATTTCTTACAAAGTTGTCACAAAACCGTTTGTGTGCTCTCATGTCCACTGCAGCAGGATTGCATTACATTCCTTTGCGAGTGATATGTTGTTATTTTTCTCTCATCTGCCCTTATTGCTCGGCAAAGAAAACGTATCCGAAGGTCAATGTTTACATTACTTTCACTCTTCCATTCACTTTAAATCTCCGGCCCATCCCCGAGGGACTTATTGGATCACACAAACGTGACGGTCCCACGTTTTATCCCAGGTGAAAGGCTAAGGACGGTGTTTGCGAAGATGGGAGTAATCCTTTACAATTCTACGGAATAATAGACTTGCATATTGGAGGTGCGGATAAACCACGAAATGTCCAGACAAGACGGACGAATTGTGCCAACTCATAGTCTGATAACGATGGTTGAATTACGTGGGATAGGCAAGTCATAGTCTTATAACGATAGTTGAATTACGCGGGATAGGCAAGTCATAGTCTGATAACGATGGTTGAATTACGTGAGATAGGCAAGTCATAGTCTGATAACGATGGTTGAATTACGTGAGATAGGCAAGTCATAGTTTGATAACGATGGTTGAATTACGTGAGATAGGCAAGTCATAGTCTGATAACGATGGTTGAATTACGTGAGATAGACAAGTCATAGTCTGATAACGAAAGTTGAATAACGTAAGATAGGCAAGTCATAGTCTGATAACGATGGTTGAATTACGTGAGATAGGCAAGTCATAGTCTGATAACGATGGTTGAATTACGGGGGATAGGCAAGTCATAGTCTGATAACGAAAGTTGAATTACGTGGGATAGGCAAGTGAGATAATCCCCCAATCTGGGAGGACACGTTGAAGTGTGAGAGACGTAAATTGACTAAGTAATAATCGGATGTTTAGAGCCCATTTTTATAAAAGTAACGTTTGAAATTTTGTACTAGATGAGTCATGCAATATATTTCATCTTAAATTTAAAAGGGCAGAAAACTTGCAACATAATCTGACATTTCTTGCAAGTCTAGTACACTGTGAGAATCGCTTGCCAAAACGAGAACCAGACTGCCAGAAGTTAGAATCAAGATTCTTATATCGGAACCGGACCACTGTTTGAGCAAATTTGAGGACTTTAGAGACCAGAATACACTCTATCATTTAACAGGGACCACCGGAATCTGAGGAATCTAAAACACGGAGTCATAGTGGTAAGTCTTTGTTAACATAACAACACCCCAGAACCGTGTAAGAGACCTAGGCAAGTGCTTTTATTCATTCCTCTGAGCAAACAGTCTGTGAGTCAAGATTGGCTTGGTGGTGCCAGTGAGCGTACTAATCTCTGGAACTAATTGAGGGTAGAAGTGGCCTGACGACAAACTAGAGACCAAGATCAGAGGGTCGTAGAGACGTGAGACCAGCTTTGCAGTTACTCCCTGATCTGACTTGGAACGTGCTGCGCAACTAACCTTGACCAGAGTCACGAGAACTCCAGCGACCTTTCTGCACAGAACCCAAAAACCCAGCGGAAGCAGAAACTACTATTTGCAGCTTTTTCAAACCTAAAAGCCGCCTAGTGACTTTTTACATAAAACACCATACCATCACACAATGTCGCGTATGTGGTGTTAAATATTATACAATTTTTTTAAAACTGTTAAACTTAGTTGATTATTAAATCTTTTATTTGTAAATATACAAATTTAACGTCGATTTAACCATTTTGAATGTACTGCATGTTAACAATTGCCCTGCCCAATGCAGCATTGTTCTTGACTTCTGAAATATTTTATGAAACTCCCTTGATATAGAAGCATCTTTATCCTTCAATTTACAACTCTGCCAAGAGTAATCTTGTGCGACGGTAGACACCATTGAAGACCCATATTAGATACTCTTGAGTTTTGGCCACTATTGGACCACTACTGCAAAGCAGGAGAGGCAATTCCGTGACAAAATTCAACAATGCACCATGAAAATAATTAAGAGAAAGGTATACGTGTTCTTTAAGACAGTGTTGAACTTACGTGTCACAGTGTTCAGTGTGCCGTTTCAGTATTTTCCCAAAAACGTGGCGCGATTGTTTCACTGGTTACAAACTTTCATTACAAAAATTAGTACTGTGGGGATATTTAACTTTCGGGTGTCCAAGATGCCATAATGTTGACTATATTCTAGGTCATATAGTGGAGAATTTATTTAACTTGTGGGTGTCCAAGTGTCGTGGTTGAGTTAAAGTGTAGAGTATTTGTCGAGTTGGACAATAGTAGTGAAAATCGACAAGGGATAGTGGACTGACAGAGTTATAGATTACACACAGAGAAAGGTGTAAATAGGAGATGGACTTGAGACAACCTGGAAGAAGATTTATCAAAGTGATCTCTCTCTCCAAGCCTCAACTCACTTTTACTGTCTAAGCACCTCCTGCTCTCACTCTTTTCTCTTATCAAACATAGAGATTATAGTCAAGAGCTAAAACAAGTTTAATTATGAATGGAAGGGTCATGAACAGCGCATTAATAAAGGTGTAAACTTTATTAAATGAAGAAGCATGTATGAAAATAATGCATTTCATCACCAACAACATAAAATTTCATCAATAAACAAAATAATCATCAATAGTCATCAATAATCGTCAATAATGCAAATCCACACCCACAAACACACACACCACCAACACTCGTAAAACCTGTAGAACACGGAGAAAATAACTAAGCTGTCCGACAGTGGGTCCGCTTTCGGGGACCAAAGGCGCTAGCTCCAGAAAAGTGTCTTACAAGTAAATATCCTTCAAGGTGAATGAAGTGAAATACAAAAATTTCCTTGTGGGGCTAAACGTTGGTGACCCCTAATTACGCGAGGGAACACTGGAAGACGCTGTTTATCTCCTGCTGACCAAATAAACGAACTGAGCGACAGCCTGTCCGATTTTCGTGGGACCAAATGTGCTAGCTCCAGAAAGTGTCTTACAGATAAATATCCTTCAAGATGAATGAAGGGAAATACCAAACTTTCCTTGTTGGTGCTATACTTTGGTGACCGCTACTTGCGTGAGGGGGGCTAGAACTCTGTTCATAGATGGCTGCTCATACGTGCGAAGTTCTACATAAACCCAGAAATACACCAGGCGAAGTCACTTGAGGACAAAGAGTCCCAGGCGCTCTTATCCGGCGCTATTGCTTGCTTGGCTGTAAATCCTGTTTAAACTGGTTTGGCTGTGGTTTTGGGCTGAGTGCCCCGTTTAGGCACACAAAGTCGGGTGATATCAGATTCTGCTATAGACATGCTGGGCGGTTTTGATATTCTGGAAGCGGCAATGCTCTGACTGGTAATCCAATAGGCGAGTGGAGAACTACTACTGCATTTGGTGATTCCAGATTTAGCGTTGGCTCCGTTGCACTGCGTGAGCGTAACTTGGCGTTGACAAACAGGTTTATGTTCAGGAACGGGATTTGACTACTCGTGACGCTAGCGGTATTCAGAAACCCTCTAGATCGAAGAGGACATGTCGTTCTTCGCCTGACTGGAGTCTACTCTAGCGATTCGGTCTCCCTGAAACTGAGACCCAAAAAAGACACCCTTTACCTCAAGCAACAACAAAATCAATCTAATGTTTTATAACCTAGTCATGCTCCGCTCCTTCCATTCTATCACTTATAGCATGTGCCCGCATAGGCTTAATATCTTTTGTACACCCATGTATCTGTCATTAAATGTTCTGACAGCAAAATCTCCTCCTCTTCTCCCAATCTCAACATACAGGAAACCTAACCTTGTAGTTACAGTTAAATGAATATGCTTATTCATCTTACAACATTAAATGAATTTACATAAACAGATTACAGCATTTGACATTACACAATTAAATCGTATGTCCCCTTGGGGAAATATATTAGCATTCCACAAAATGAGTACATTGAAAATGCAATGTTCTTGCTATAATAATACAGTTGTGGCTGAATCATAAGATAGAATTATATCTATGCCTGGTGACTGCTTTCTGTGAAAGTTATAGACTAGTGCCTAGCCACACAAGTAAGCATAAAATGATCCTCCCTTGCCACTAGAAATATCTATCAAAAAGGAATAAGTGACTATCTCCTATAATCCAGAATTATTACCTGCATCTCACTATTCAGTTTTTAAGGGAACAATCCACACCTGACATTATCTTACAGAAATGACAGTTAATTTAGCCTATTCTTAACCCATGATAAGCATCTTTGGACTGATTCTACGCCTAGTATCTGTTATCGTAAGTTTAACATTTAACCCATGATAAACCGTAACAGTTTAAGCACCGCTTAACTAAGGCCGTAGACAGCGCTACATTATCACTGAATTAAATTTACCGGGAGAAATCCTCAAAATGACTTCACGTCACTTCCTATCAGATATATATATAAAGCTAACATGAATATAATATAATAATTATAAGATATGTCAACTCACCCCGAAAATGACTAGAACATAGGCAAACACATTCTAGTACTGTGTTAAAGTTTGCCTTATCTCATGATGGTCATCTACGGGCCAGGAATATTCACGAATGTCTTTGTCTAGTAAGACTCTTCTAGATTTATATGTTTACATACAACGCCACCCAGGACACCTGCATGACCTGATTCTACAGATGTATCGGCGCAATGCGTAATCATGAAAGTAAGACAAAGGTTATTCTAGAGACATCAGAAGTGAACAACCGCAAGAAAGTTCCTTCAGGTAGAGAAATGCATAATATTATGAGAGCTCTAACTCGTCTAAGGGGCAAAACCCAGAGACTGACCGCGATTGTTATCTCCCCCTTGTTTCGAAGATGAAACGGTTACTCAGGCCTCAAAGGGTACCAGCCGCTCGTGATCAAAGACTAGAGCGACCAGAGAAATTTCCTCTCTGGTCAAACGAGCCACCGGTGCGTTGATGTAACGTTACGCTACGCTGACCGTTGAAGAATTTAGTACTGAAAGCCAGCCAAACGTAAACAAACGCGGGTGGGGTTTGACCAGGTGAAAAAATAAAAGAAAAGAAATACAAAATGTCCAGGAAAACAGAACATTAAAAGAGTTAATAACATATGGAACGAAATGGTAAAATAAATTATCGGTCACGTGACACCAAGATGCCATAATGTTGACTATATTCTAGGTCATATAGTGGAGAATTTATTTAACGTGTGGGTGTCCAAGATGCCATAATGTTGACTATATTCTAGATCATATAGTGGAGAATTTATTTAACTTGTGGGTGTCCAAGATGCCATAATGTTGACTATATTCTAGGTCATATAGTGGAGAATTTATTTAACTATGTGATGATGGGCAGAAAAAAATGGAACGAATAAACAGAAATAACGTCACAAACAGGTTAATTAATGTGACATTAAGTAAACATTATTTGGTACATAACAACCTTTTTTAGAATAACAAATTTCGTGCTTGTGTTTATCAGAATGCATCCATACGAATTAGGCATTCTCTTGATTCTTTGTCTTTGTCAACCAACAGTTTAATTTTTGGTACAGTTTCTGAAAGAGACAACGCCATATCATTTTCAGAGTCCAATTTAATTTTCTTCTTTCTTGTTTCGGATTAGATAAAGAACTGGTCGTTCGCTCTTCATTCCACAACTTTTTTTCTCGTTAACATTACTACTATTGGAATATTTCATTTGGATTATATACAGTGTGGCCCAAACGTCTGGATTCATAGAGAATTCGGCTGCTACTTCTCTTTGTGAATATCCCTGTCTTGTGTACATGAGAACAATCTGTGTGCGTTCATCTGCTGCTAATGTTGAATCTATATTGGCACTGAAAAAAATGATTATGTAAGTTAGAAGAGAGAAATAATTTATATGAGGAAAGTTCCTTACATTTCCAGACGTTTGGCTTGTTTTGTAGCTATTTAGCAAATATCCTGCTCAACTCTGTGAAATGCTTGGCGTATCTCCATGAGGTAGGCGTAACCCAGGCTGGGAACCCCTACTCTACATGGACGTAAAAACCCATCTTTTCTTTACGTAAGTCTATGCTATTAATTATGACGTCCATTAATTATATTAAAAATGACTTTCTGTAGTGGAGTTTGTAGAGTTAAGTAGACCATTTCCCCAGTTCCAAAGAAACAAATAATCTGCTTGTATGCAGCACTGTCACCGTAATGAATATGGGCTACTTTGTAAATCAAGTAAGTCGAGAATCAACTTATCCAAGTTGGAACAACACAGTAATTTAGAAGCAATGAATGTAGTCGCTGGCCGTCAAACATCTATAGGCGGTTGGAGGACCCACCAGTAAATTACGAAATTCACTAAAACAAGTTGTAGTACATCCAAAAACAAAAACTTCATTACGAATATGTTTTTTTCTGTAACCACTGTTTATCTTCCGTTGTCTTATTTATGACTGTGCGTATTTATAACAGCGCTGGTCGGAGACCCACTAACTGCGTTGTTTTGTAATATAGTTTGTTCAGACCCGAGTGGCACGTTCCCAGTTACGATGGTTGGGCCACATCGGCAAAATTGAAGAAGAACGTCTACCACGATAAATATGGATCCAGATCTCCAGGAGGACCCGGAGTTCGCTGGGAGGATGATACAGAAGCGGGGTTGATATCGCAGTTGAGTTTATGCGGACTATCAGTTTGATCACAGATCACTTGATTATATGTGTCCGTACGTGGGTTCGTACTCAGACAATTATTAAAGATGTAATTGAGATATTGTCTGGTCTGTATCGTAGTCGTTGGCACTTCATTGTTTGTTCAGTGCGAATACCATTCTTCATAAATATATGTTAGAAGTCTTCCTCATAGAAGATTAGTTTAAGTATAATGCGAATACAATCAATATAAGATGGCATGCAGGCCAACCTTCAAGTCGAATGACGAATGCGGTAAGTCTTCATACTGAGTCCAATATATACATTTATTTGACAAGACATGTGAAGAACATCATACGGTGATTCATCAATATAAGAAATGTACATCTGCATTACAAAAGGGAATCCATGATACCGTCACTCTTCCAGTCAAATAAGTTCATGTCAGAACATCAAAGGCGATGTACACGCTCTGCTGTCATCCAGTCAGACGGTAATGATACGCCTGTGTATTTGACGAATATTTAATATATAGATCATTCACTGATCTACTAACATTATATTTCATTATCCATTAAGGAACTATGGACCGACCCTGCGCGTCCATCAATAATAATAATTCGGCAATACGTAGCCTACCTCTGGAAGGATTCAACAATCCGACTTCATGGCGTGACGGTCAAATACAAAAGGGTCCCCTAAATTGGTCACTACGCGTGACCATACCGACGCTCACGCGTCACAATCCGACTGTGCGGATTGCGTTCATTAAACCATGAAGTACAACAATGATTCTACATTAATTCTCTTAACATCAAAAATGCGCGCTGCCAAAATATAGCAGACGACGCCGATAAAACACCGTAACAGTTCCCTTCACGCCGGGAAAAAAAAAATCTATTAGATAGATTTTTTTGAACTATCTTATTCAAAGATCCCAAAAATTTAACCAAAACCCGACATATGGCCTACGATGTTCTGAAAATCGTCGTGGTCATGTCGATAATGTATCAGTCATACTAATCATGTAATATATTAATAGTTATGTTATCCATGGACATTATAATAACTAAAGGAGTGTCAACTGTCGCTAAATAATTTAACTTAAAGTTTGTCGTGACTAAATAATAAGTGAAGAAAATTATTCCAATCAATTAAAATGAAACTAACTAATTATAGTATGTATGTAAGGTGTCATTAAATTGGAATTAACTAAACTAAATGATATTGTTATAGTAAAGGAAATGAGAAGTAAAGACAAGTAAAGTAGAGAAAAAGTAAAGTATAAATTTAATTATTGATGTGTGATGAAAATTAATCATGTATTAAGTAACTACTAACTAATTAACTTAATTAACTAAACAATAATATGTAATATATTCTATCAACATATTTGCCAAATATATACAAGAAAAATCATTAAATCTACGTATATTATTCAGTGGTGTGAGATTCTTTCTGTTCATATATATTTTCTTTCTTTTATATTTCTTTTTTTTTTTTCTTACAATTCAACTTTATTTATTAATGAAATCAATAAGTAGAACTAACTAATATTGGATATGAAGATCCAAACGTAGTAATGTCCATAGGTGAATCTACCATTAGTTCCATTGAGTCTACGATAAGTTCCATTTGAATATACGATTAGTTAAATTTGAGCGGAAAAAAGTTTATCCGTATTCACAGTGTTCAATTAGTTATTTCAATTGCTGAAGTATAGCGGTATTTGTCCAGCCGGAATTCAGATATTCTTCCCGATTATTTCGAAATGAGCTGCATCACGAATGGACACTAACCAAAGTCCAAACATTCGTAATGAAAAATCGAATTCTGTCTCTTGTTATAATCAATTTCGTTTGAAGAACGTATCCATGAATTGTTTCATTCGTAGTATAAATCATAAGTATGCAATGTAAACAGTCATTGACGAAGTACGTAATCGTTCCGAAGGACTTATTGTTCAGCATCTCTTTGACATATTGAATTCTAGTTTCTTTTCACTTGAAAATATCATCATCAACGAAGAAATGTAAAGGAAGTTGAATGTCCAGACTCCTTGCGGATTGTAAACATAAATTTCGCTTGTTTGCTGAAACCGTGATATTCAACATCATTGATTGTACCAACGTTACTTGAGGTACGAATTTCGGTATCATCAAGCGTTGTATGTCCCAGGAGAACTTGACATCCCGTAGACTCGTGACATATTTAATATTATCGTTAACGAAATTTGAAATATCGTTCCACGTTTGAAGTAGTAGAACAGTCACGTTAGTTGAATTTGAAGTTCATGAAACGATTGCAAGTCCTTAAATGTAAACGTCGCTGACGGTGATAGTTGTCGGCATCTGACGGAGATATATTTATGTATAATTTAGTAGCATCTGTTTACCTCAAATTTAGGAGGTATTTAATAAAAATGTTCCCTATAAATTTTGAAAGCGTTGATGAGACCATGTCACTTTCAATAGCATGTCTTTGATATAGACAAATAGGCGATATACGAAACTAATGCTGCATTGGGCTGAGCATAGTTAAAACCAATAACCATGTTACTGTATATTGTAGGCACGGTAAAAAAAAAAAAAAAAAAACAGAAAACATATGTACAAAATATAAATGTCACAAATAATGTTTTCTACTAGAAATATTACCAACCAATCTATATAGATGAGAATAGATGATTAGTAAAGAAAAGATACGATGACTGCATATGCTAAGTCATCAAAGAATGTGACAACAGTGTTACTACAACATGTTATCTGCGTGACGCAGAATCAGGTACCATCTGTAGCCTGAGTGAATGGTGATGAAAGTAAACACCATTATCACGATCGACAACAAAACGAGCGTCTCTATTGTTACAGAATGTAACCAACGCCTCACTATTCTGACCATTAAATGATGGCAGAAGACGAACAAACTTAACGTTTGCCGTGTAACTAAAGAAATTTCTAAGTGTCTGCCATGTAGTTACATGTGGCAGATTACGCACTAACACCGTGCGAGAATACGCATATTTCCCAATATATGTAGGACCATTGTCACTAATATGGGAAAACGGTTGATGTGCAACCTTAGTTGCTTGAGGTACATTGCAATGTATGTCCCTCATGTAATTATTATTCTTCCTATTGACTGTATGATTATCTTGAGCCTGAGTAAAATGACCCTTATCCTGTAATGATACATTTGTAGAACGTGTAGTAGTAGAAGATTGAGAAGAACTACATACGTTCTTTTGTTTCAGTGTGCTGGTAGTAATTTTATTTGGTATTTTCTCATTACTCTTGATTCCAACATTATTTTTCCATACATTACTTTTCTTAGTAAAATCCTTTACCCTACTGACAGTGTTAATAGTTTTCTTAGGATCAGTTGTAATCTGAGCTTGTCGCCAACTTTTATTATCAGAATTGGCAGTAGCATCCTGTCGAGGGAAGGTATATTTTCCCCGGAATGACCTCCTAACTACCAATGGGTGTATTGATAGTTTAGTATCAGTCCTCGTACTTAAGTCATGTTGCAAAGTACGTTTCTCTCCTCTGTTGTTCATCAATATATTTTTACGTGCCATTACATCTAGTAAACAATCAACCCTCTTTCTTAATTTATTACTCTCAGAAGTCAGGAATGCAATCTCCTGTCTCTGCTTCTTATTTTCCTTATCGAATTTAATGGTTCTATTCTTCTCATTCTCAAATAAAGGATCTAATGTGTTCAATGCTGTTGAAAGTTCATAAATTTGTTGTTGCGTTTCCCTGTTAAGTTCAGCATAGCTATGTTTCTCATTCAGGAGGGACGCTTCTAATGCAGTCACCCTGTCATCAATGAGACAATCATCACTCGAGGAAGATATAGTAACATCAATACCAGATTCTGTATTCTCATCATTTTCTGATTGCACTTCATCAGATACTTTCTTATGTGTTTCGTTACCCCTATGTGAATTAACCAAAAGTGTCTTATTATCTTCACGCAACAATGCCAAGTCAAGCGTGGAAGATTTCACCTTACTTATCTGGTCGTTCAGCATCTGTTTCAATGAATTTGCCTCATCGTCCAACTTTTTTTCCTGTCTAAGACAAAATTCATAAAATTTATCATTATCAGTATGACATACATCCATTATCTTATTGTCATCAAATGATACACTACCATTTTTCCTTTTTTTAATTTCAGTTTTTGTCTTAATGCCCCTATTTAGACAGAACTGTTTATATTGTTCCGTATCATAGTAAAGGGATCCTAACTGTACATCATCAGTGAGAATCAATTCACATTGGATGGCCTGGTCTATACATTCTCGACTCCGGTTATGCACTTGCATATCTACAGTTGATTTCAAAAGTGAAATTTCAGCTTTAAGCTCTTGAATCTTAACACCCTGTGTATGATTTTCTATCTTTAAATTTACATTTGTCTGATCAAGTAATTTCAGTCGATCAACCTCAGACAACAACGACTGAATGTGCGCCCTCTGTGCATGAAGTTTTCTTTGGTAAGCTGAGGCATTATCTTGTGAAATCTTCAATGAGAGTTTCTCAACCTCAGACTCCAAAGATTTATTTTTTTCCATAGTGGATTCTAATGAGGCTTCTAATTCCTTCTTCTGACTACGACATTTTGTAATATCTACTATCAACTCCGACAATCTATTATTCGACCCTGTAATTTCAAAATCCATTGCTGACAGCTTCTTCTCATATTCACCTTTTTGATGTATCAGTTCATTAGTAAGGGTAATCTCCCTATCCTAATGCCTCGTTATTGTTTCCTTCAACTCATTCAACTCAGTACTACTACCTTCCTGAGTAGTTATTTTACATTCATCATAAAAAATAGTGGATAATATTTTATAAAGTCTCACTGCTTTCTTCTGTGAAGGGGCATATCTACACACATTCCAACCAAACTCCTCAAGATCATGGCTCATTTGAATTAAAAAATGTTCCATGGCATACTCCTCACAGCTTGCACCACGTAAACCCAATCTATCTCCCTCCTGGAGAAAATGTTCAAAAATACCCATAGTGGATTCTGATGAGGTCCTGGCATTTGCAAGCTCCACTTCCAGTGTCCTCAATCTCGAATCATCAGTATCGGTCTCAAACTTCAGTAAACTCGCCTCTTTTCGCAAGTCCCTTATAGCCTGTTCTTGACTGGCAATAATCTCCAATAACTCCTCCTCTCTTTTCTCATCAATGGTTTCTAAATTTGTCACTCTTTCCTGCCTATTCCGTGAGTTGTCCATTTGTTTATCATAATCATCGTCGCAAAGAATAGCATTATGAATGTTATTCAATATAGAACCGTGTTGGACATGTACGTAACGTTCCACAAAAGTACGAAACACTCCATCTAGTAAGTCTGCTATGTCCCTAGCCATATTCATATGTGGGACAGAATGTAACTTATTGTTAGCAAACTCCGTCAAATCCGACGCTGTACGACATAAAAATTTATCTAATAATAAATTTTCATCGAATTCTCTTAATCTGTTTTCCTTCTCAATTTCTTCTATTTCCTCTCTAGCTTTCCTTCTGTCTTCTTCTTGTCTAAGTTTTTCTTTCTCCTGCTTCAATGTAGTGTTGCCGCGCTAAAGCGAACTGGTTACGGCATCAAGTAGTAAAGTGTGACCATGCAACTATTTGTGCGCTGGTCGCGGCATCAATGAAAAGAATGTGTGTGTGTCTGTCAGCTGACCGGGTCAGTTTCAGTTAATGGTTGACCGCAGGTAAATATTTTGAAGAGCGCTAACTCTTGTGCGTTTCTTGGTTCAAGTCGTTACAGGTCTGACCGCCTGAGATGGAAATACTTGACCTTGTTTTATTCTTCCTTCCCAGAGTTCGTTCGTACCCTTTTTTATGGTTAGTGAAAAGCAATGTCTTGTATAGTGGTTATGTCAAAGTATCCAACTGTAATATTCCAACGAAAACTCAGCAATGTAGAAAAAATAAAATATAGTTTATTAACGTGATTGGAACAGCAAAATGTCATTGGCACAATAATGAAGCAATATTTCTTTCTTACCCAAAGTAGTGAATATCCAAAACAAAATAAAAATTATATCCACAGGAATAATATATCTGACAGGGTAAAATACAAACTGTCTACTTTAACATACTAGGCTCACTTGAAAAAACTTGTCAAGTTAAAAACAACTTGTCTTGATAATCTCAAAGACGAAGTTCTGTAAAAATTCTCTCGCCTAACGACTCCTAAAAATCTGTACAAGTCCTGGATCCTCGATTCCTATCAATCGCCCAAGTCTCCTCTTTATATACTGCCCACTCTTTTTTTCCCGCCAATTTTCACACGATGCTTTATTTTTCACTCGGCACCAAACATCAACATTTGCACACGCTCTTCTCAGCTTTTCGACTTTTATGCACACGACTCTCTGTTATTTCGACTTTAGCAACGGAAAAACCCATGACTTGCAACTTCTCTCAAATTTTTCCATTCAATAAACAGGCACTTATTACTTTGTAGTTCTGGGACAACTTTTCCCGAAGCCGTGAACTTGTCATGACACTGTATTTTGTGCACAAATGTCTTAACTGCTTTTAACGTTGTTATTCTCATTATATGTAGTTTTTAACACGTATTAATTGTAGTGTATGCCAAGCGGTCACAGTAGCTTTCCTCTCTTCCTCTTCCTCCTTTAAAGCAGCTTCAACTTCTTCATCACTATTCATCAAATTATTACAAGCCAACTCTCCCTTGACAATAGGTTTTAACATGTTACCTTCTACACCAAGTTTCACTGAGAACTTATTTAATCCCACATCAACACACTGTTCTTTATTAACTAACGTGTCTGGAGAATCCCTATATTCCTCCGAGACCTTCTTCTCCTCTAATGCAAACTCCTTTAATTTATCCTGACGTTCTTCTTCTTCTAATTTTCGATTCCGTTCATCAAATTGCAATCTATGTACAAGCTCATTGTATGCATATATTTCTAATTCTATACCATATAAACCACGACTCTCACCAAGCCACATATAATAATCTAGCGTAAACGTGGTCATGTCAAATAACTAAAATACTTATTTAGTCAATAATATAATTATATGTATATGCAAGAAAGTATGGTCACTCAATATAACCAACTATAATAATCTCTTAATATGAACTGTAAGTTCAACAACTATATAATATTTCATAATAATATTATATGTACCTATTCTTCTTCTTCTTCTTTCTTCCTTAGCCACCAACCGGCAAAGCAGTATGTGGCCAGTACGCCTAGTGGCGTCTTAGGGCAACAACAAATTGATCAATCTATCGCTGTTTCCACCACGCCTAGTGGCGTCTTTGTGGAACAAAAACAGACCAAACAATCTATCATTGTTTCCGTAATCAGATTGGTAGGCAAGCAGGTGATCAGCCCACTGTGCGAAGTTTTTACGGGATGGGGTAAACAGCCCCATGCCCATACCCTCCTTAGTCGCTTTTTACGACATGCGTGGTAGGGTGCAGTGTTACTATTCTTTGCTCCCCTTTCGGGCCCCGGTAACACACGGGTGATGTACCTATTAATATGTCATAAATAGTTATGACATTTATTTATTTAAGATGCTGAATTCATATCATGCACCTAATATTAATATTTAATAATTATGGGAATTGTCCTACCATAAGTATATTATGTTATCATTTATGTGTGCCTAGACAACACTGTAGTACCATGTACGTGTACTTTGTACTATATCACATATAGTTTCCCAATTCAACACCTATGCATGGTGTGAATACCAAACAATTATTCAATAAAGTTATTTTACTTCAATATTTAATTGTAATCCTTATGCCCTAAGCATCATATACAATGTGCCTCACTAATGTATTGGACCAATACTGCACTATGATGACATACCCTAAGTCATCATCCAATTTAATAAAAAAATTAATTAAATTAATTTTTTATCTTGATAAGAAGCAACATATGTAATATAATTAATGAATGAAATGGATAAATACAATATAAATGATTGAATAAAAATTTACACCACAATAGTACAGTACCAAAGTGACATATTACCACAATAAAATGATTTTACAAACTAAACATAAGACTCGGAAGTTCAAGTTGAGAACTAAATTTAGAATAAACCTGTGTACACACAATTAATGACGTCACAGGACTCAATTAACGGTTATCACAATATATATGAAAATTAAAAGATAGCGAGGTCAGAATAAACGTGATAGATTACGAACATATGACTAGAACTGAATAAAAATGAAAATGAATACACTAGAAAACCCCAGTTATTAACACGACTTCACAGCTAAAATACTGAAGTCAATTAATTACAATGGCAGACGAAAAGTCCGATCGGTAGAATCTTCGATAGGGTTCTCTGCAAAAATGTAAAGAATTAACTGCCTTAAAGAACATTCAGAATAAATATCGGCATCCTCAGAGCCATATTATTCATTCCGAATCGCCGCTTACCAACCTCCCACAAATATCGACAAGACTACAGAAAGATATATAAAATGACACACTTAACATTATTGTCAAAAACATGCTTATGAAATGACTGACGTGGACTCAACATTTGTAGGCACACAAAGTACTTATCTTTTGAATTTCTGAATTGTTACCACAGAGCCAACATGTGCCACTCTACCATGGATATTTCATGCAGAAATGCTGTCTGTGTGACCAGAAATCTTTCGGTAGTTGATGCTTGATAAGTTTAATTCTATGTCGTTGAATTTTGCTTGTCATTCATGATCGTTCGACTGTTGCTATGCAGTGACGTCATATTCGCATGCGCAGAAAATGTCAATGAAAATCGAAGAGATATATTTTTGCGGATTCGATTTGATTGTAGATAAGTTCATAAACGTGCAATAGAAATTCCACAGCCAACATCCGGCCACCAGTTGATACAGAAGCGGGGTTGATATCGCAGTTGAGTTTATGTGGACTATCAGTTTGATCACAGATCACTTGATTATATGTGTCCGTACGTGGGTTCGTACTCAGACAATTATTAAAGATGTAATTGAGATATTGTCTGGTCTGTATCGTAGTCGTTGGCACTTCATTGTTTGTTCAGTGCGAATACCATTCTTCATAAATATATGTTAGAAGTCTTCCTCATAGAAGATTAGTTTAAGTATAATGCGAATACAATCAATATAAGATGGCATGCAGGCCAACCTTCAAGTCGAATGACGAATGCGGTTAAGTCTTTATACTGAGTCCAATATATACATTTATTTGACAAGACATGTGAAGAACATCATACGGTGATTCATCAATATAAGAAATGTACATCTGCATTACAAAAGGGAATCCATGATACCGTCACTCTTCCAGTCAAATAAGTTCATGTCAGAACATCAAAGGCGATGTACACGCTCTGCTGTCATCCAGTCAGACGGTAATGATACGCCTGTGTATTTGACGAATATTTAATATATAGATCATCCACTGATCTACTAACATTATATTTCATTATCCATTAAGGAACTATGGACCGACCCTGCGCGTCCATCAATAATAATAATTCGGCAATACGTAGCCTACCTCTGGAAGGATTCAACAATCCGACTTCATGGCGTGACGGTCAAATACAAAAGGGTCCCCTAAATTGGTCACTACGCGTGACCATACCGACGCTCACGCGTCACAATCCGACTGTGCGGATTGCGTTCATTAAACCATGAAGTACAACAATGATTCTACATTAATTCTCTTAACATCAAAAATGCGCGCTGCCAAAATATAGCAGACGACGCCGATAAAACACCGTAACAGAGGACACCATTGAGTTTTGGGTTAAGACATCATTAGTGTGACGTATAATAGAAAGACAGCCTACAGTGATCTGATACTCTTTTTGTGATCCCGTTAGCGTTCTATGATTTGCTATCAAAACTATGCATTTACAACCTGTGTTTACTCAATTTTTCACACATCTCATTTTTTTGAACATAATCAAATGAAGTTTACTAACTTTCGTGACCTGTCAGTCATAACAAATAGCGAATCAGGTTTGTTTACCTGGTCTCTTCACGCGAGCCTATCTGTCAATCATGCGATACTTGACAGACCGCACGTAAAGTAGACTCACGGGCAAAATCTTTACCCGAGACCCTTTGAGGTTCGTAATTGGCTCTTTGATCTCCGAAGTGGGCATTTGTACAGAGAAAATCTTCGAGAATCCTGTTACCCGTATACGTCTTTTGATGACGATCAAAAGCGCTCGACGGAAGGCCGACCGTAAACTTTTATCTGGGGAACTCGTGTTTCTGATTCTCCGGTACACACAATAGTGTGAAAAGTAACTTCATCTATAGATCAGAGAAACATAATGATATATAAACTGTGTTTTCTTAAACCTGCTATCAGTTGTCACTCAGAGTTTGTGGATAGTCTAAGCACGTAGTTCTACAACCATTGTGGAAAATGTGTTAATAGCATTCGTGGGGATCTTTCCTTCTGATATTCTGGTAATAGAAATTAGTGTTTACGTGGTTAAAAGGGTTACCTTTTACCAATTAAAAGTGTTAGCTTTACCATTAAAATTCACTTATATTTTCTAGCTGGTAAAACTAGTGAAATAAAATAAAGCGTAGCTATTTTATACCAGATGTTCAGTTATTATGTTAATTTTCACCACCTGCTTTCTCACACAAGAAGAGACGGTTTTAGTTGACTGATTTAAATGCAACGCAGTCTTAACGGACATACCTGGTCGTACACATCTCGTGGAGTTTGATGAGAAGCTGACAAACGAGACACCTGTAGGAAACAGAGTTTATCCGATTCCGTATGCGAAAGCAGACACGTTATGTGGAGAAATAGAGCAATTGCTACAAACTGAGATTATTAGCGAGTCCAAATCTCCTTATAGCTCGAGCGTAGTACTGTTACAGAAACCAAATAAGGAAGTTCGGCTGTGTATCAACTACCGATTACTCAACACAGTAAAATAATTTCAGCCCGAACTACTCCCAATCGCCTCAGAACTGTTTTCTAAGCTAAGCAAGGCAACAATTTCTCCAAGATAGATCTGAGTAAAGGTTATTACCAAATACCAGTCAAGGAGGAAATTAAACCCCTGTTAGCTTTTAGAACCAGCGAAGGACATTATACTTTCAATGTTATGCCTGTCGGTTTACACAATGCCCCAGGAGTTTTCACCAGAATGATGAGAAAGCTTTTGGAACCTTTGCAAAGTCAAAACATTCACAGTTTCATTGACGACATACTTACTGCAACGGATAACTACGAAAGCTTATTGTTACGGTCGCTATGCTCCTCAGGAGACTACAGGAAGCTGACCTCACCGCCCGATCTAGCAAATGATTAATCGGCTTTGAAAAGCTTGACTTCCTAGGGCATACCATTTCTCAAGGTTGTATGTGGCCCGTTGCCAAAAACATCGAGAAAATACGTTCAACAACGAGGCCAACAACAAAAAGAGACAATCGTTCATTCCACTCCCTTTGCTTATATTACCAAATGTTTATCAAAAACTTCAATGGCCTCACAGCACCACTCACTGACCTTACGCGGAAAAGAAAACCCGATAAGGTTTGGACCGCAGAGTGCGAAAAAGCTTACGTCTCCCTGAAGGAACAGCTGTAGAAATATCCCATTCTAAGGTTACCCGTCCTTAAGACACCTTTCGTCTAGCGCGTGGACGCCAGCGGATAGGGAATTAGATCGACACTGCTTCAGGCAGACGACCAACATCCAAACCTGTTTTTTCCAGTTGCTTACGGCATCCGCAAACTGAATAGAGCAGAAAAGAACTGTTCGACCGTGGAGAGAGACTGTTTGTCACTCGTGAACGAAATCAGGATACACCATGAATATTTATATGGAGTTTCATTCACAGTACAATCTGACCATGCTCCATTGGCATTCCTAGGAGCCAATACGGATTTTAACGCACAAATTATGCGTTGGGCTCTATTGTTAAGAATGTAATCGTTCAAAGTACAACACGTAACAGGGAAAGAGAATGTAGGATCAGATTTTATGAGTCTAAATTGGAGCATACTTGTGTATATATATAAAGCTATGTAGAATAGTAGAATCTTTCCATAAATGCTTTTTTTATTCCTAGCAGACCTGATCAAGGGGGTCCAGCGGTCGTTGTTTTCATTTTCTGATTGGTTAATGTTGTCTTCTCTTGGCTTGTGCGTCACCAATTTCATTTGTGAGCAAGGACTTGCCAAAGATACATGAAAATCATTTTAACTTGTAAATTTAACTGGACTTACAAAACTCAGCGATATTTTTCCAATTTTACTAGCGCACTGGGGTACACAAAAGAACACTTATACTCTTAACTTCTGACAGTCGTATTCAAGCGGATTTATAAAGAAAGTTACGCTGTTTCAAATCGGCACTCTCCCATAGAGTCAGCCGATAGGATTATCATCATTATCATTCGTAACATTTTTAGCAACCAGATGTGTCCCAATACTGGAAGTATTTTCCTCCTTTTTTAACTGTGAACCTCAAGAGTACGTTTTGCTACACTAACTTTTTGCGGTGACTTTTGTTCATCTAGGAAAAACCCTCACCAGATTCGGCGTTCACCTCGTTAATCTTGACTTGTCAGTGGATGGACTTGAACCAATTTGGAAAATAAAACCTGGCATTTTTTGTTTGTTCAGGGTAATTGTATTTTCAATGGATATCACAAAGAATTGGTAAGCGTGATTGAGTGGCCATTGTATGACAGAGAGAGTGAATATTTCTCTTTGTTACAGGAACTTTACCAACATTGGATTTTGCTTAAACTTGTTAACTTTACTGGGTAGCATATAGTAGGACCGTATTTCTTTACTGTCTGTTCTGTAACATAGTGATAACCTCTGACCTTTGTGTTATTAACTTTTTGGGTTCTGTTCTCCAAAGGGGGAGGACACATTTATTCTGTTATTTTCATATGCATGTAAATCTGATTTTATTTAATCTTTCTTTAGATATTCGATGTTGTCAAGTTTAAATAATAATAAACAACAAAAGAAACTTAACTTTGTGGGTTGGTCAGACCCATACCCAGTTAACCGTCGTTTTTCACGTTTGTGTGTCTTGTTGTTGTTACGTTGGTGTTTCTTTGAGTTGAGATGTGTTGGTAAATTCAGATGATATAATTGTGCTGATAACGGATGTGAATGTCAAGGGGTGTCAAGACAGTGCATTCAATCAAATATAAATTTTATAAGATCTTAGAGGATTGGTCCACATAAAACGACATGTTTAATTTGACGATACGGTTTCCATTCCTGAGCAACATGCATCAATAAATCATGGTTAAGGCATAGAACGTCTCAGTCAGTCCATTTCATCTGTACAAATCTAGCCGCTGTACTGGAGATGACCTCGAACGGTTAACATCCAAGTAAAGTGGACTAGAGATGACGATACTTAAAATATTGTAGACTTACTTTCTACAAATCACGGGACTTCACCATAAGTTCGGAGTCTTCATAAACAAAGTGGCGGCCTCTAACAATATGTATGCCCCTTGACAAAAGTACTTGAATCCTCTACCGAAAACGGGAGATCATAAAACATGTCTGACTTAGACGAATAATTCTAACAGAAGGCCTCGAACTAACGGTCTGCATAAATTAGTGCAGAACGTATTATGTCATAATCACCTAGTGACGTAAACCGTATATCGCGTTCACTTATAATAAAAATGGTGCAAATTACATCATGTTAGAAACAGATAGAATCATTACCGCGTATATTGAACTGCTAATAAAACTAAGTGTGGTCAACATGCAAAATACATTATAATCTTCTTTAACAGTTGCCACATAGCTGTGTGTGTGTGAAGTTAAACTGGGGTTCCCATTCGTCCCGTTTTTCCCGGGACAGTCCCGTTTTTTTGATAAAATGTCCCGGTGTCCCGAATTTATTCCAAATGTCCCGCTTTTTAAGGGTCCTTCCTGAAAAAAAATCTTTGGTTAACGGATGCAGTAGATTTCTATGACACCTGCATTGAATATATTCAGGAGTGGTGTGCACCATTTCTTACGCCTCTTCAGTCTATGGATTGGATCAATTTGAAGGGAAAGGAGTCTGTGACTTGGAAGAACATCCAAGAAAGCTACATATTCATGAAGACAGTGTCACCAAATTTTACTGTGAATGAAGAGGACTTATTTGATGAGTTTGCATATGTGAAAAAATATTGTGAAAGCAAATTTGATGTGTGGAGGAAACTGAAGGATCAAAGTGTCAGTGAAAAATGGTGTGAGATGTTCGCTCATTTTACAAAGCAGGATATAAATGCTGAGAACCTGAAATGCCTAGTTAGTTTTTGTTTGGCACTGCCAGGATCTAATGCAGCTGTTGAACGTGTTTTTTCATTAATAAATGCGCTTTGGACAGACGAAAAAAACAGACTTAAAATTGAGACAGTGAAAGCTTTAACCATTATAAAGACCCATTTTAAGGATTTCTCTTGTGCTGAGTTCTATGTCCAAATATCAGAAGAAAAAAAACTTCTTGAATAGGTCCATAAATCTGATAAATATTCTGATGAATCTGAAATATAAACTTGACTATTGTGTATTTTTTAAAGGTGCGATTTTTCTAATTAAGTATGTTTGTAATTTAGAATTATTTTTTAAAGTGGAAGTTGTGTTAGTTAATGTGTGTATTTTTATACCAGTATCTCATTTTGAGTGCAACATATATTATATAACAGATTTATTTGTGCTTTACCTTAATTTTTAACATGTCCCGTTTTTTTACAAAATGTCCCGGGTTTTTTAGGTAAAAATTTGGAAATGTCCCGGTTTTTGAACAAAACACTATGGGAACCCTAAGTTAAACTTATATTTATATATATGAGGAGAGCAAGGTTGTCTTGTACTAAATTATAGTCGTATAGACAGGCTGGAATAGAGAAACTTACTCATTCCATAGACATGTTTTGTTCCTTAAACTATCACCCGTGAAATCTATTTCTCACATCTTTTTTTCTCACGTACTTACCAACATCCACTTTACTCAGACGGGGCTAAAAATAACTCTCAACCTATCTGTACGACGATTAGTGCCAATTGGTTCTGAAAAATATTGCTTGTAGTGGCAACCAAACCTCTTAGCCAGTGTAGAATAGAAACCACCAAGTAAGAAAATGTGATTACAAGTTTATGGAAGTGCACTATTTGACGCCGATGAAACATTTTAGTGTGCGCATCTGCGTCCACAGGAAGGGATGGGTCTTAATCATCATTGAAAGTGGCGGGGCACATATGTGCTAATTACTTAAACATGTGCATCATATTCATAATATTTAAATTTGTTTTTATTCTAAACACAGAAAACAAAATAAAAATGTAACAATTGAATAATTGTATAATAAATGTAAGAGAATATGTTATACCTTGCATAATTTTATAAAACAGATTGATAAAACTAAATAAATAAAGAAAACCTGTTATTTAATTTAATATTTTTTGTATAACAAAATTGTTCCCCTTTGAAAGTAAATAGGATACATTCCCTTAACTTCTTTATCTCTTTTTTTATCTGCAACAGTAAGTTGTCTTTGGTCAGCTCGTATCCTGCAGTTAACTATTTAGTGTCTTTCAATTTAACATACAAAATGTTTTAAGTATACCAAACGTACTTGTGTTAATACTACCAAGGACGCTATACATTACAATTCTCTATCTATTTCACTACAGTTTGGTATATAATATGTACACAAACATTATTAACATAAAATTTACACTAACAGATAGTAAACTTCACTGTTTAGAATTCTTCAAAAAATAATTACGGCGCAGGGTGGAAAATAATTACGGAGTCAAATAGATAAAGTATCATAAGGTTACATGTTTTATATGCAATTTTTTTTTTTTTTTTTCACTTATTTCCGAGATTCGACATCCCGTCAAAACCTGACAAGAAGTGTGATCTCGTGGTTATAAGTTGGGTTCATTGTGTAAATTTTTATAACATTTTGCCTGTTGGACAGTTATCTCTGCCCGTTTTTTTTACTTTAGCGGGTTGGGTGGGGGGGGATGTGGGGTGGGGGGTGGGGTGGGGGGGTTGGGGGGGAACATTTTTTTGCTTGCCATGAACACTTAGATTTCCGTGACATACCAGAGGTGTATAGCCGGTTGCATGGCGTCACGTCGTACATTTATTCCAGTGTTGCTGCTTATTCAACCCAACCCATATACTTATTTATTAATATTTTCTAAGAGTAATGATTTTACCTCTATATATATTATTGCCAGTGTGCCGACGTGTCGTTAAAAGCACCACTAGATGAAATAAAGATCCATGTGTGTTTTTCGTTTCCTCTTGTGTCTACTGATAGTGTGATCTTCGCTGAACTCCAGCTGATTTATGACTTTGTCAATGATGATTTGAAACGGTGTCTAAAATTGCAATAAGTAATTATTTCTGTGATTGTTTATTGTTTCACTGTGTTGTTTTATTTGATATGTCAGTGATAAACTGTCTCTCTTGTTCTACCGTTTTTGTTCGTTGTTTGTCGATTGTCTGCTTTATTTCTCTACCCGTAGTTATATAACCGTAATCGTTGTAGTCAGTTGTTGGTGTTGGTGTTTGATGTGTAGTTTCTGCTTACTTGACAGCGTGTTTGTTGTCAACCTATTTATTGTCTTAGTTAAAGGTTTCAATAATAATTCTCATACCGCTATGAAACATATTAATAATCCCAAAAAAACCTAAGTGACAGCGTTGTAAGTCTGCTCTAGTCCATCTATAGTTCTGTCAGTATTACAAATATGAACTAGTTAGCTCACCTGTAGTTCTGTCAACATTACAAAACTTTCCCAGTCAGCTTATCCGTAGTTCTGTACATATTACAGATCTATCCCAGTCAGATCTATCCAATCTATTAAGTCAATGATTTTCTGAAGATCATTAACCTAATAAGAAAGTCCTATAAAGATATGACATGCAGAGTTCTTATTGAAGGGCAACTTACAGAACCGTTTAGGATTAGAACGGGAGTGAGACAGTTATGCCACTTGTCTCTATTTCTTTTCTTACTAGCTATAGATTGTTTTATTTAAACATCGACATCTCATCATGTGACGTATTCTCTCCAGATCATTGTCTCCATTATGGCTGCTCTGAACGCATCACGATTTTGGGCAAGTCGACCTGCATCTTCCAAAGACATGTTCAGACTCTCTGTGATGTCCTGGATCCACCGTCGTCTAGGTCGTGCCCTGCCCCTTTTCCATGGACTATCCCTTCCATTACTATTTGTGTCCATAGTATTATGTCTTTTTGTGGCGATATGATGCCTGAGAGGTTATAGATGTTATATAAAGTAATAAAAAGATATAAGTGTCACCAGTGTGAGGTCAAGCCATGTAGGACCCTGAGTCTAATATGTCACTTCAAACATTTATTTTCTTCCATATAATCAGGTGGGGTATACACTCTCCTTCTGTTAACATGTAAATACTTTCTTTTTCCAAGCATTCTAAGTAGGTGTTCATGTGTCATTTGAACACTGTGACACTGTAAAGGACTGCCAGTGGCCTTTTGACTTACTGTCGTAATGTTTTTATTTTATGTTAATATTCAAATCCAATTACACTTCTTTCTAAGACTGCTTTAGGCATGTGCTTCTTGGATGTCGTAAGTCTTTTCCAATGGCAATGTCGCACACCACAAAATTGTTGGGCGCCTTATCTAGGCTGGCCATATAATAAAAGATATCAATAAATCATTTATCTTACCGCAATCAATGAATATTTCACACACTAGTAAAGATTAACTAGCCATCAATGGGCACAAGGATTGATACCGCCGTCCAGACGCAAAGGCAATGGGTCACACAAGGCCTTGCTGCTGATCTTAATCTACTAGGTTCAAAAATATTATTCAAATGGCAGCTTACGCTTGGCCACGCTTTAGTTTTATTTCTCCCCTCTACTCTAGTAGTACCCAATCAAAATGAGTCAAGCCAATTTGACTTTTTTCAAACCACGCGTTCGAAAATGTAACTTTTAAATTGAGCAAGGTTCTCAGTGTGTCTGTCTGCTTGTCTCAATTTCTTATTTCTACAATATCTCTGTTATTATTTGTGCGATTTTAAATGTGAAAAGTGATTAGTAACCGGACCACTGTCCTTTATCTAGCTATTATGGTTTTATGTACTTGTTTATCTTTGTTTTCATCTTTGTAAATTTTTCTCTTTATATATTCTGAACACAATACTGTTTTATAAGGCACGCTAATTCATTATAATGAATAATATGATCTTTTAATAAACAATATTATCATAACTTTTCAAACATCCCTTTTTATTTCTGTATTCTTCTTTCTTTCCGAAGAAATAATTATCTGAGTTTCCTCTTTTCCTGCCCCCCCCCCCCCCCCCCCCTTTATTTTTCTCTGCCCACATGCGTTCTAGTTTTAATTTTAAAATTACAAAATTACAAGTTAGGCTGGATTTTGTCACTTTAAACCACCACTTTCCCTCTCTCTCTCTCACTTCAATCGTGATTTAAAAAAATGTGGTTCGCTGCTAACTGTCTAAAGGTCGTTCATAACAATAGTACGAGTAGAGAAAAAAAGCATGTGTGTTTTTGTGGGTGGGACTTGCCCGCTTGCCGTAAAATATTCAAATGCTTTATTTTAAACCTTGGCGGTAGGGGAAAAAATGTGCCCTAACAACCGTCGCTAAGGCTGTTTTTATTAATAGATTTTCCTAGTACGTTTATTAAAAAAATAATATATTAGTGTGTCTAATTCTTTGCTGCAGTTTGCCCCTGTTCTGAAAAATGTTCAAGTATAATAGTAGTAGTTTTTATAGGCTATTATTAGATTCGGGATTTGAGCGAGGGGTTCAAACTGAGTGACTTTATCACACTTTTTATATGACCGAATAATTTCAGCTTCCTTATTGCGATTGTATTTGGGAGCCAATTTTCCTCTACATTTAGTGAGTGCAGTACGTCTCTGTTGGTCTTTTTTTCTGTCCAGGGTATTCTCAACATCTTTCTGTAGCATTTCATTTCGAATGATGTAATCTTATTTGCAACTGTTTTATTGTGTGTCCATGTCTCGCGGCCGTATGTTGCTACTGGGAATATACATACTCTGATCAGTTGTAACTTAGTTTCTTTGCTTGTGCCTTGCCATAGGTTTTTCATCTGTATTAGTTTGTGTGAAGCAATTGCAAGACTTCTTTTATTTATACTGCAAAGTCGCCAGAGCTGTTGATGATTAATCCTAAGTATCTTAAGTGCGTGTCTTTAATCTGTCATCAGATTGATATTTACCGCGTGATTTTGGGCACGGCATCTGCAAACTTATCAGACAAAGAACTGGGTTTTATCAATTATTTGGCTGACCATGTCCTCAACTCACAGTTTGTAACGTATCTACCCAGACAGAACGTAGATGATAACAATAGCCACATAAGCGATAAGACAAACCTATCAGACAAAGAACTGGGTTGTATCAATTACACTGGCTAAGAAAAAAATTTTTTTTTTCTTTCTCTAACATTTCTATGTTTTTCTGGTCAGTTTTAATGCGCTGTTTTTAAATCTGCAAACCGTTTTTCTCTATCAGGTCGGGATCTCTAGAAATACGCAATTGAAGTTTTTTAACAACGCATAGGCCTACAGTATTACAACATCATTCGTACAAGAAGTATAACAGTTATGTAGGCTTGAATTTCTTTGCAGTCGACGTTCGTCGGTGAATGGTATTTGGTACATTGCGATAAAGCATCCAACAATAATCGGCAAGCATGGTCACACTCCACCGTCCTTGATAACGTGACTCCATTACGGCGATATCTTGATGGAATCGTTCTCCATGTTCATCGCTGACTTCGCCAAGGTTGTCAGGGAAAAAGTCAAGATGCGAATCGAGCAAATGGATTTTGAGGGACATGTTACAGCCCATAATTCTGTATGCATCTATGCACTGCTTAACAATATGCACATAGTCGACAGATTTGTGATTTCCCAGAAAGTTATCGACGATCGATTTGAATGCCATCCATGCGCGAAGTTCACTACCATGTAACAAGTTCTCGAATTGTTTGTCTGCAATAACTTTCCTAATCTGAGGTCCTACAAAGATACCTTCCTTTATCTTTGCATCGCTAACTTGCGGAAACTTTTCTCGAAGATAAGTGAAAGCTTTGCTCGTTTTATCTAACGCTTTTACGAAATTCTTCATGAGCCCCAACTTTATATGTAACGGTGGTAAAATGATGCTGTCTTTGTTAACTAATGGCTCGTGTATTACATTTTTATGCCCGAGCTGCATACGATCCCTGATAGGCCACACCTTTCTTGCATAATGTTCCTGTCTGTTGCGGCTGTCCCATTCACATAGGAAGCAACAAAATTTAGTATACCCAGTCTGCATGCCCGTGAGAATTGCAATGACCTTTAGGTCTCCACAAATCCGCCATTGGTAGTCATTGTACTTTATTTTTGCCAAAAGTATAGCCATATTGTCATAAGTTTCTTTCATATGAACAGAGTAGGCGACTGGAATTGATGAAAATAAATTTCCGTTATGCAATAACACGGCTTTTAGACTAGTCTTGGAAGAGTCGATGAAAAGTCGCCATTCGTTGACTATGTGCTCATGACCGAGGTGCACCATTAGACCGTTTACATCTTTGCAATAGCAAATGTCATCATCCATCTCAAAGTATTGAACAAGTTCTCTGTGTCTATGACGAAATTTAGATATCGGAGTATTGGGCGCTAAAAGATTCCATTCTTTGAGTCGCGAACCGAGTAATTCCGCTTGTCCTTTGGTAAGAGCGAGATCACGTATTAGATCTGAAAGTTCTGAATGGTTAATTAAGTGAACACCATCATTCACCGGTATATAATCCGAGTCAGAATTAGTTTCTAAAGCAGGTAAACTATCACTTTCTGATGGTTCATTCACGTCCAACGGATATTGTTCTGGTGGAACTGGGATCGGACACGTGATTGGATCATGAGGCACTAGTTTCGAAACCGATTCAATATTTGGATAAACCACAGACTTTCTAGTTTTAAAAGTGAAACCATGGATATTTGTCAAGTAGAAGTAACAATCAGTAGCGTGATTTGTCGGTTCACGCCATATTACTGGCACTCCAAATGGCATCGACTTATGCTTCGGCGATTTTCGTAACCAACCTGCCAATGTATTTGCACAAGTCGAACAAACTGCATTTGGCTTCCAAGATTTATTTGCATCATCAACTTTCGAATCGAAATAAAGTTTATATGCTTTCTTTAGTAATGGTGTAAAGTTTTTCTGGTGAATACGATCGGTAAAATATCCGCACACGTAACAGAACAGATCAGCCGAATTTCTACAACTTCTAGAAGCCATATTTCGCTCAGAATTATTTCAAAATACAGTAACTATTTGAAAAATAGCGTAACATATGTAATGCATCTTTTAGCAGTATAAAAAGTAGAATTATTTTGCATTTTATTAATTTTTAATAAGTTATATAGTAAAAATGAAACGGAGCAAATAACGGTTTCCCAAAAATATATTTATTCACAAATAACTTAAGAACCCGATGTGATAGAGATAACCGGATTTCAAATTTGAAATCAGCGCAAGAAAGTGACCTAAGAACACTTATTCTTATATAAGAAAGAAAAATGTTGTTTGTCAGTGTTATTTGGCTGACCATGTCCTCAACTCAGTTTGTAACGTCTCTACATAGACAGAACGTCGATGGTAACAACAGCCACATTAGCGATAAGACAAACCTATCAGAAAAAGAACTGGGTTGTATCAATTATTTGGCTGACCATGTCTCAACTCACAGTTTGTAACGTCTCTACCCATACTTGAACGTCGATGGTAACAATAGCCACATAAGCGATAAGACAGACTCAACTCACAGTTTGTAACGTCTCTACCCAGACTTGAACGTCGATTGTAAGAATAGCCACATAAGCGATAAGACAAACTCAACTCACAGTTTGTAACGTCTCTACCCAAACAGAACGTCGATAGTAACAATAGCTGCCATAAGCGATAAGACAAACTTCTTCTTCTTCTTCCTCGTTCGCCTTCAGACTTCCACATTTATGACTCTAATAAAGTCAGTAGTCAACCCAAGGCTCCCAACATCTCCAAACAGTTTTTCGTTGACAGAAGTGGGTTGTTGCCATATGCTACTCCGTTCATTACTGTAGGTTGGGCAGTATTGCAGCAGGTGTTCGACTGTCATTGGGCTGGTACCGCAGGTGCAGAGATCTGTTGCACCAATTTTGTATTTGTGGTACAGATGGTATCTCAATCTGTTGTGACCAGTGCGTAGCCGAAAAATGATGACCTGTTCTTTTCTGGATAGTTGATGATATGTATCATTTTTCAAATGTCCCGGGTGCTCTCTTTCCCATTTGGACTTGAATGTAGCCTTTATAGTAGTCTTTGCCGTTGCGTAAGTTGTCTCTATATCATTTTGTTGTAAGGCACCTCCTTCCTTAGCAAGTCTATCTGCCTCCTCATTTCCTGGTATGTTGCAATGGGCTGGTATCCACTGGATAGTGCACTTCTTGAAGCATTCGGCTAGTCTTTCAAGGGAGATTATCAGATCTTTCAATCCTTTAGTTTGGTGGCTCTTCAGCGCTGATATTATTGAGAGGGCATCTGAAAAGATTACTATCTGTTTTTCTGCCTGTGCTTTGCATTCAATAAGAGTTTCAGCTGCCTGTTTCAGGGCTTCTGCTTCAGCACAGAAGTTATTGCAGTATTTTCCAGTGGCAATTTCCATAGAGTGAATTCTATTCTTTAATTTTATGAGGATGCCGGCACCCCCATTTTCAACTGCATTTGTTGCCGAACCATCAGTATATGCATGTGTCCAAAGCTTTGCTGGAAATGTTTGGTCAATATACTTGGTTGCTATACACTTTCTTTGTGTTTCTGTCTGTGTTCCTTTACCTTCAATGCCTGGAATATCAGATTTTAACTTAGGAAAGCATCTTATTTTCCACAGTGGGATAGTTGAGCTTGTTGGGATTTTTTTTGCAACTGAGCTTGCTAGTATGGTATTATTGTTAATTTTTTCTTTTGCTTGGGCGACAAAGTTAGTTCGCTTGAGCCTGCCTCTTCCTAGCCTATTCATTCTTTGGTACATGGGGTGTCCTTCGAGCCTCTTAAATTTTTCAGCTTGTTTTAAGACTCTGCTGTCACGTCTATCCTCCATTGACTGTAGCCCTGTGATGTTTTCCATATGGTTGATTTGTGTAGACTTTAGGGCCCCGGTTATAATACGTGCTGCTTGGTTTTGAAGTCTGTTTACTCTGTCAAAATTTGACTTTGCTGCCGTCGACCAAGCTGTGATGCCATATTCCATAGCAGGTCTGACTCTGCCTGTGTACAGCTTTTTGAGGATATTCTCATCAGCACCCCATGTGGTACCTGCTAACTTTTTCATGATGGCCATGCGAAGTTTTGCCCTTAGCTGTATTTTGTTAATCTGTGATTTCCATGTCATTCGGCGGCCTAGTGTGATTCCTAAGTATGTTGGTGTTTCATCTTCTCGTACTGCCTGCCCATTTAGTTGCAGCTTTGCTTGCTGTGGTTTATTTGACAAGGTAAAAATAGTGTATGTAGTTTTTTGTTCATTTATTTTGAGCAACCACTTTTTGGACCAACTTTAAAGGGCTAGCAGTGAATCCTGCATGCGCACTTTTGCTGTCGTGATGTATTGCTCTGACGTCCACATGGCCAGGTCATCAGCGTAGAGGGAGTTGTATACATTCTTGTGGATGTTTTCTGTTATATAATTTATATATATGAGGAAGAGTGTTGGGGAAAGGACCCCACCCTGTGGAACTCCATGTTCCATTGTAGTCTTTTTGCTTAATTGTCCTCAACTTACAGTTTGTAACGTCTCTACCCAGACAGAACGTTGATGGTAACAATAGCCATATAAGCGATAAGGCAAACTCAACTCACAGTTTGTAACGTCTCTACCCAGACAGAACGTCGAGGGTAACAATAGCCGCCATAAGCGATAAGACAAATTCATCTCTTACTTACTTAGTCGTTCCCCTTCTACCGTGAGGTGTAGAGGTTTGGAAGAGAGAGCGCCAGACCATTCTATCAGCTGTCTTCTTCCTGGCCTGGTTCCATTCTAGTCCTCGGTCCTTCAAAGATTGTCTAATGTTGTCCTCCCAGCGGACTCTGGGTCGTCCTGGAGTTCTGGATCCCTGGCTCTTTGTTTCCCATGCTTGTCGTGGTAGCCGATCTTCTCCCATTCTGCAGACATGGCCAAACCATCTTAGTTGGGACTGTTCTATTTGGGTCTGCAGCGGATGGGATTTTAGGCCTTGACGGATCGTCTGGTTGCGGACCATGTCTCTTCTTGTTACTTCAACCACTTTCCTCAGATACCTCATTTCTGAGGTTTGGATCTGGCTTTTGTGGGTTGTAGTCATTGCCCACGACTCGCATCCATATGTCAAGACTGGGACATAGGTGGAGCGGTATACAGCCATCTTCGTTTTCTTACCAACCTTTTTCTTGCGGAGGAATCCACGATTTATGGCCTGAAAAAGTCTCCCAGCCGCTGCTTTTCGAGTGGCCAACTCTTCTTTGATGCCTCCCTTTCGGCAAATTCATCTCACTGTTTGTGACGTCTTTACCCAGACAGAACGTCGATGGTAACAATAGCCACATTAGCGATAAGACAAACTCATCTCGGCTTTTACGTATTCATCAGGGCGCTCTAATTCACTGTCGTTATCTTCCAATAAACACCTGGTATCACTATACAGAAGTGATCATCATAATTTAAGGCCGATATTGCAACACCGGTGTCTAATCTCACACCTGATAGCTAATTAAGCTCAGACATCACATGAATTAAAGGAAGAAAATGTAAGCAATAAATGGCGTATATGATTTAGTACATAAAATGAGAGGTAGATTAATAATGCCGGACAGAAAAAAAATCAGATACAAGTGAACGGAATGTTCTGTCACATTCACCCCTCTAGTTTCATTTACCCCATGCGTGAACCATTCACCAGTTTAAGAAGCACTGCTTGAAAGTACAAAACCCCGAAAAGACGTGTTGTAATTTGAGTTAAAGGTCTACCTCGCTAAATACACTTCGTGGTTTAAAAAAACAATACCGACGAGAACATAGTTAGCTATTGTTTTCATCTTCAGAATCTTTGTGATCCCAACAGCGATTCTCCAACTCCTCTTAAAGATAAATTTTAAAATTCTTTAACCAACATAAACCGGACCGGGGTATTATACAACAGTACAAACCTGTATTTTTGTTTTTCAATTGTTTCCACTTGACCACGCTTGTATTTACCTGTATGAGGTGAAGTTTGGAATTTAACGACATATTTGAATAGAAGAATAAAGGACTTAGAAATGAGTGTGATGAAATTATGAGGTCGATCCCTTCTCCTCTCCAGCAGAAGTCAGTTACATTTGTGGTGAGCACTGATTATGGGCCATTTCCGTTGTTTGCATTTTATTTTCTCTGCTGTCAAGCAAATATAGGGTATTGTCATGTCATCGTACACTCCCTTCGGTGATAATTCGTCATGTTTGCGCTTCTCGGCTTTGCTAAGATTATGCACAAATGGTGCGGTCAGCGACTAGAGTTGGGTTTAGCTAAAGCGTGCCGGGCGATAAACTTTCCGTCTGTGGACATATTACAGACACGCACTTGACAGTCCAAATGTCGTAATAAAGCTTCCTGCGGAGTTATTACGAAGATATTACTTGAGATACAAGTAAGAAGTTATTTGTAAACATTGCCGAGAGAGTGATCGGATGTTGGTATTCCATATTTGGAAGAGATGACCTTTTCATTAAAACACATACATTTCCTAGTGGAACTATTTTGAATTACCCCACCAAAGTACACAGGTTTTGAAACTATTGGCCGGCATTCGAGATGTAGGAATAACCACATTTCTGACTGGGGGGCTGGTCTAATAGTAAACAACACGTGCCAGGAACGAAAAAGGCAATATAACATGACACATTAATCAGGCTAGAAAATTCACCTTGCGCAAAGAAGACAACCAGACCTTGCCAGAGTTAAGAATAGTACCAGACCGAACCTTGGTGGAGTATACTGAGGACCTAGGGTCTAGAAAAACGCTACGATTTGAACACGGAAAGCCGGAATCTGAGGAAACTGCTTGACACAATCAAAAGTGGGAACGTATTGCTAAAATACTACACCCCAGACCACGTGTAAGAGGCATCATCAAGCTGCGTTAAACTATTTCTCTGAGCCAGCAGTTTATGCGCCTAAAGATTGGCGTAAGTTGTACATATTAAATTCTATATTTTGCATTATTAACATGTGAACTAATATGTATAAAGTGACATGTGAAAATTAATGTGTGAAAATTGCCAGTGGATGTCCGATTCATTTGAGACTGGCAACCTCATCATATAGAATGATGATTTCATGAACTACCACTGCCAGGGCTGATGACTGTCTTACGGCGAGTTTCTTACAGTGAACCAAAAGCAGAGGTAGTCCTAAGTTCCATATGGAGCAGGGAGTGAATGATGAAAGAAATGATGTACATAATCTATATTATTAACATTTTCGACCATGTAAATGCAAATGTAAACATATTCAATCTATAATGTTAACATTTTCAAACATGGTAGATGTAAAGGAAAACATATTCAATTTATATTATTAACCTTTTCAACCAAATTACAATCTAAAGTTAAATATGCATCTATTCAATTTAGATGTAATGAATGCTTTTCGCTTAATGAAATTAATATTAAGTATAAAAGAGGGTAAATGTTGTGAAGTAGATAAGATGGTGAAATGAGGCAAATTATTTCACATGATGACGTTGCCATCTCCGATGCAAACCTTATAATAGTCACCTTTTACGAAATACCAGAGGGGGCCGTATTCCTATTTTTGTCTTTGTGCCTTCAGAGACCAACGGAAACTGTCCAGGAATTATTATTACTCACTTTTGTAATAATCCATGTGTATAAGGGAATGATGCCCAGCAGAATGTTCATGAAGTATAAGTAGAAAGAGATGAAAAAGGCAATTCTTCCTATTAGTCTTTCGTACCACAACTGGAACACAATCAGTATCTGAGGGCAAGAGTGTACAATAGGATACCAGTTTCCAGAATGGACATTTAAAAAAAAAACTCTTAGTAGTTAAATTGTTTAAATTGTTATTTTTAATAGCGTTAAATTGCTTTTATGTATCATTCCTTTTCCTTGTGGCTCCCTATAAAAGCCTGGAGTCAATACTGCAGCTGGTTCTCTCGCCAAAGCCTGCACAAAGCATTCACTTTGTAACCGTTAGGGTGATTCAGATGGAAAATTTGGTTAGATGAGGTTAAGTTTTATGATGGAGATTAGCTGATGTTAATTTATAGTCTAAGGGGAATAATCGATACAACGAGAAGAGAGGGTCAAGAGTAGTGCTTACATCTCTTCTTTACTGGTAGGGCATGTTTGCCTTTGTTTATTTTTTTTATTTTTGCTAAGGTGAGGGAAGGAAACTATTCACGTGTTTTAAATTGTCTGGTGAGTTGTTTGTCAGACAACGTGTACTGGAGTGATCGAAAATAGTTGTTGCAAATCGACGATTTAGATTAAGTCAGTCTGCTCCGAGATGTAATAGAAGTAGCATCAGTTTGCTACCAGCAGTGATATATTTAGCTTCTAGAAGTGGTAGCGAGTGGAACTGTCATCGGGCTAATAAGCCAATGGCTTTTGTTGATTCTGTGGTGGCAGAAAAATGACTATCGCCCAGACGTCTATCTCGTATTTATTTGTCCCATTTGTGTATGCCAGTTTTATTTATTCTGAGGACGAGATGTCACTGTTTCCAGTGAGAGAAATGTGTGTATTTCGAAAAACCAGGTACGTTGAACATTATGAGTTTTACAAATAGTATCGGGACACTCAATATTCAGAGGGTATTTGTTTCTCTTCTTTTGTGACACTAGTTGGTGGTACTATTTGACGGTACTATCTCTGGAAGAATTGAGGGTACACGTAGCCTGATGTCGACTCTAGACACCATCATCAGATGGGTGTTAGAGACGTGGGACCATCTTCGTGGACACTTCCTGACACTTGTGGGAACGTGCTGCGCTCTACACTTTTGAGCAGTGACGAGTGTGATCCAGTCATGTATCTGCAAAGAATCAAACATTAGCGGGAGCAGAAATCCTAAAGGCAACTCTCAAGTTGATATAATCATTTTAAATGTATTACATCCGTATGTCTCAGACACTTTCTTAAATACACTTAAATAGAAGTATATAATAAAAAGAAGAAATTCGCTGAATTAACTTAGCTGGGGGCTTTAACGGGCTAACGGATTATAAGAAAACCCTATCCTTCCCAAAAGATGGCGGCAGATACTAGAGTTAACATTTGCTCAGCCTCATGCAGCATTGTTCTCGCATTATGCATATCTTGTGGACACCCCCATGAGGTAGAAGCATCATTATCCTTCTATCTACAACTCTGCCAAAAGTAAACTTGTGCGAAGGTAGACACCTTTGATGACTCACAATAGTTATTGTTGAGTTTTGGACACTGTTGGACCCCTACTGCACAGCTAAGGGAAGGCAACCCGTGCCATTGGCTTTCTTAAGTATTTCTGCTAGGTGGTATTTCATGTCTGGTTTCTTGATCTCGGAGGGTGGAACCACCGGCATGTATTCACAACTGTTATTAGTTGATGTAATTAAAATACCCATGTGAACAATTTATTTCATACACTTCCATCCTGTAGGGTATCTATTGGTATTTACTGGATTGACCTGAGCTGTTAGTTGTTGTGGTAAAAGATGCATATGCTTGGTGAGACTTATCTAACATAACTGTGTTCAGGTAATTTAGTCTTAACTCCTTTCTCCGTAATTTCAATGGTATAAATTCTAAAGCCACCTCTAGAGCTTCCATTGATGTTGATCTGATACACCTGTTCATAAAGCGTGATGCTGAATTCTGTCTAATTTAATCGTATTAGTGTGTGCAACAGAGTCATATATTGTACTTCCATAATCTATTTGTCCTCTAATAAAAGCTATGTAAAAAGTGAGCATTGTCTTAGTGCTTGCACTCCATTCACTACCTTTCAAATATCTTATCCTCTGCAAGACTCCACTAGTTTATCTATTTGTGTATTCCTATTTAGCTGTTGGTCCAGTGTTATTCCTAGATATCGAGAAATTTGCTCTGTATTAATGTTTTGCCCTTGGATATTTGTGTGTGTAACTTTTTTTTTAACAACCCCATCTTTATTGAAGATCATCCACATTGTTTTATGTGTATTCATCTGAAATACCCATTTTGTCATCCAATTACATACTTTATTTGTTTGCTTTTGTGTATTTAATGTTGACATATTTTTCCCAGTTCAAAAGCATCATCTGCATAATGTGATAATTTTTTTTTTCAAAGCATTAAATTCTTCACCTAAATCATTTACCATTATTGTCAAAATTGATTAAGATATTGTTGTTCTTTGGGGTATTCCATTTTGTTGTTCATGCGATTCTTCTTTTCTTCTTCAGCGTTCGTCCTGAAATGGACGGTTGTTACGTACTGCCGCCGTTTACAGCGAAGCTGCGATATTTGCGCCTTGCGGTCCGACACATCTGTTTTCTGCATGGCAATTTTGGGGCCGGGTTTGCCTTCCCTCTTTGATCCCTACTCTCTCAGCCAGACTGCAGTGATGCAGCCTGTTTCCAGGACCACCACTTGGAGGTGGAGTAGGGTCTTCGTCAGCTCTGGTTCGCTGAGCCTGACGCAAGCAGTCAAGCTATGAGTCGTTGACTGCATTCATCTCGTTTGATGCGTCTTCGGTCCCTTCATACGGTTCTGATCTAACATTATTTACCTGAACAGTGAAATATCTATGTTGCAGAAAATTCTCTAGATAATTATATATTTCCCATGTTGCTCCTATCTTTTTCATTTCAGATAGAGCACCTTCACTCTAGCATTTATCATAAGCCCTAGCTTTATCCAAAAATACTACCGCAGTTTTTTCTATCTTTTGAAATACTGGTTTTGCTTCATGTTTCAATTTAATTATCCGATTCATATTGCATCTGTTCTTTCCAAACCCTGACTCAGTTTGGCTATATAAATTATTCTTTTCCAGATAAAACGTTAATGTTTTATTTACTATGGTTTGTAATATTTTACCTAGATGGGACGTAAAACATACTGATCTGTGTGAACTGGCATCATTAGCATCTTTTTCTGGTTTTAGCATTGGAATAATTACTGCTGTTTTCCATGTCTGATTCATAGTGCATCTGTTCTTCCTAAATCCTGACTGACTTTTAGAACGTTAATCTTTTATTTACTATGATTTGCAATATTTTACCTAGAAGAGACGTTAAACATATTGGTCTTTTTGTGAACTGGCATCATGGGCAGCCTTTTTCTGGTTTTAGTATTGGAATAATTACTACTGTTTTTCATGTCTTATGAATTTTTCCTGTATTCCAAATTTTGTTAAACAGGGATGTTATAGTTTCTTTGGTACTTTTTGGTATGTGTTTCAAGATTTCGTAGCTCAAGATGTCATGCCCTGATGATGTATTTTGTTTTTCCTTTATTGTATTTTCAACTTCTTCCATTGTAATATCTGCATTTAAATATGATAAATTTTCAGTATTCTAAGGTACTTCTTTACCGACTTATTTAAGAAGTGTTGCTCTTCTGTTGGTTTCACCCTGTCCTAGTTTACCATAGAACTAACTCAATGATAGTATCTGGCCAGCACCTCTGCTTTCTGCCAGTCAGTCTCTGCCCTTTCAGGTCTTTCTATAGTAGGTATTATCATATATTTAGTTCTGCCTTTAATTGATTTTAACTTATTCTACACATCTGTTAGAGATTGTTGCAGAGTTCAGCGTAAGGCAGACATTTGTCCAACGATTTTCTGTTGCTTTAAGTATTATTCTGTTTGATTCATTTCTTATTTTCTTCTAATCTAAATTATCTTTGAATTTATTCTTTCTATATTCACGTACAGCTTATTTTCTTTCTTTTTGAATGTTCGCACATTTAACAGTCTGTTGCGTGGTGGTTTGCTCTGAACAATGTTCCATGTGTTATGAATAAAACAATTATAAAATTCTGGCCATTGTTTTCTTCCTTGATATGTTAGTTTTAGTGCATCGTGCCTTTGATGGAAGATTAAGCGAATGCTGGGGTGGAAGATTCCAAACAATACTTGAACTTTGGAATACGATTGATTTGATAAGTCATTTCATTGAGTCCGTACATTTAATTCACATGTACACATTTCAAATGGGGACAGAACATGAGTCATGCATAAATTAATCAATGGCGTAGACTGCTGTTTTACGTGTCAATGTCCGTTTAAGGATACAGAGCAGTAATTGTCGTCAGAACATCACAGCTATATGCACGCGCAGCTAGACATGGCTACCTGCCGACAGTGAGACTGCGAGTCTGAATATATTCATACGAATTTGACGATTATTCTTCTCCTTCTGAGAATTCTAGTTAAAATACTAACCTCCATAAATTTCCCTCTCATAAAGAGTTCTAGGACTGACCCTGGTCCATCAAAAAATACACATATAAATGGCTATATCATGCCATTGCATTGGAAGGTTAGAACAACGCAGCTATTCAGCTTGGCGGTCAAGTAACAAAGGGTCACGTTTCTTAGTTACCGACTGTGTCCTAAACAACGCTATACACGTCATGATCGATCGTGCATGGAGCGTTCAAAATTGAAACCTCTATCGCAATATATTAAATGCCTTAACCTCTTACAATTGCACGTCTGATAACCTTTAGCAGACGGCGTTAATATCATATACCGTAACAATTCCCTGTACACCGGGGAAAAAAAATCGATAGATTTTTTTTTCAAGATCTATCCGACTTAACAATTTTTTCAAAAAAATTTAACACAATTGTGACATATGGCCGACGATGTTCTGAGTAGAACCGTGTTGCGGTCGTGTCAACTAACTATTTGTAATAGTCATCTAACATAAATCACATTATATATCAATATTATACATATTATTATATCAACTAAATAAATGTCCAATGTTAATAGTGAATGATAAAATTAAATTAAAGTAAGGTCTGTCGTATTAGTATGTCATATAGGAATTAATTTGACTAATTAAAATTAAATTAATTAATTAAACTAAGAGTTAAATTATTAAGGTTCTAATGTAACGCGATGTTATGAGAGAAGAAAAGACAAACTAAGTGAGAAGAAATAGAAAGAAATTCGAATATAAGTTTTAACTTAATTGTGTGTGTTAAGTGTTAGTGAATAATAACTATCTAATTTAACTAACTAAATAATGTATAGGTACATTAAAAAAAATTATTAATCTAATACTTGTGTGAGATTTATTTTCTCTTTTCATAATTTCTTCTTTTTATATTTCGTTCTCTTTTTTTTTCATTTAATTTTTTTCTCACATTTCATTTTATTGATAATAATTCAATTAAGAAGTTAAGTTAACTAATTAATTAGTATAGGATATGATGATCCATCCGTAGTCTTGATCCTGATGAATTCTTTTAGGCAAAAATGTTCAAACGTTTACGTCGGAAAGAAATGTCATTTATCACTGCATCCAAGAATTAAGAGTCCATAGGATAATAAGTTCGACTTGTCGTCAGATATTATTCCATGATTGTTCAACGGTATTTATATATCGTGTATGGACGTTAGACGAAGTTCCAATGTCAATATGTCTTTTAGTTCAATTCTGTGATGCATATAGTGTTTATAAAGTTTAAATTGAAGGCAAGGTTAGTTCTCTTATAGTTGATACTTCGTTCAATCCAATGTAGTTCTGATTGATGTAGTTTAAGAGTGTCAATATTGATTATTCGTCGTCAATAGGATTACGTGACAATGCATCTGCCACACAATTTTCAGTGCCAGGTATGTGTTCAATGGAGAACTCGAATGGCTGTAGGATGATTGAATATCTGGCAAGTTTCTGGCTTGTATGATTTGATCGACGCAAGGATGCTACAGCACGTTGGTCCGTCTGTATGGTGAAGGGGGTGCCGAGCAAGCGTTTTTCAAGTTTGGTTATTGCGCAGATCACAGATAAAAGTTCCTTGTCGAATGTGGAGTACTTTGTTTCTGCCGGCTTCAGCTTTCTTGAAATGTATAAGGTAGGATGTAGAATGCCATCATGGTTCTGGAGCAGGCATGCACCAATGCCGTAGTTACTAGCATCTGTTCGTAAGAAAAATCTTTTGGAAGCATCGGGAAGTCTTAAAATTGGTTCATGCGAGAACAAATTTATAATTTTGTTGAAAGTTTCATTGCATGTACCAGTCCATGTCACCTTCACCGGCATATCTTTTTTTAACAATGAAGACAATACAGCCGTGATGGATGACAAGTTTGGTATGAATCTACTGTAATATTGAACAAGTCCTAACAAACTCCTGACCTGTTTCTTCGTCTGAGGAACTGCTATGTTTAGAATTTTGGAGACTGTACTAGGTAACGTTCGGATATATCCCGATCCAATGATATGTCCCAAAAAGGTTATCTCATTACACGCGATTTGCACCTTTGTAGGTTTAGCAGTTAGATGATAATTCCTTAGAGTGTCAAAAACATATCTAAGTCCCGAAACATGTTCCTCAAACGACGAACTAAACAAGCATATGTCGTCAATATATGTAATAACGTCTGGTCTACCTGATAAAATTTGTCGCATCAGGCGAATGAAGGTAGCTGGCGCATTAACAAGCCCAAAAGGCATCACATTCCACTGGTATAGACCTTGTGGAGTGGAAAATGCGGTGTAGTACTTAGCCTTTTCGGTCAGTGGTATCTGCCAATAACCTTTAGTTAAGTCTATCTTACTAAATATAGTTGCGTTGGATAGACGTGGCAGTAAGTCGTCGATAAGTGGATGTGGTTCGCTGTCAACTATAGTCTTAGCATTTAATTTTCTATAATCAACACATAGTCTGATGTTATTGTCCTTCTTCCGGACAATCACTAATGGAGAAGAGAATGGCGAATTACTAGTCTCAATGATTCCCAGAGACAACATCTGTTCAAGTTCCTTAGTAGTTTTAGCAAGGAAATGTAAAGGAACAGAATAGGGATGTACACGAATAGGTGTATCATCATTGAGAGTAATGTCATGACTGATAGCCGATGTGCGACCCGGGACGTCGGTCAACACATCTGGATAAGATTGTAATAGATTAGCAATCTGTAGACGCTGTTGCGGTGTAACCGTTGAAGAGATGGTTACATCCCGCCAAGATTCAGTAGGTTGAACTACTGGTACCGGTAACGGTAACTGTACCTCAGGAAAAGAAGATTCTTCTTCCTGGATGACAGATAAGTTAGAATAATGACAAGTGGATACTGTGTTGTCATCTAGTTCATGAAAAATTGACTGTAAGTGTTCAGGACGTGTATGAAATTGCTTGAGCATGTTAATATGAAATATCTTTTTGTGTCCCTTGATATCTAAGACGTAATCAACGTCGGAAATTTTATCAATGACTTTGTAAGGACCATTCCAAGATATCAATAATTTATTGTTATTGTGAGGAAGTAACACATAAGCCTCGTCGCCTGGGAATAATTGGCGTAATCGTCGAGACCTATTTTGTAGAGATCGAGCCTTAGCTTTTGCAGCCTCAGAAGAAGCTGTTGCCAACTGGCAAGACTCAATAATGTTCTTCCGAAGATTAATCACGTACTCGTAAGATGACTGAGTGTCCTGAGTCATCTCCTCGTCAATTAATAAGTCTTTTATTAGTCCCATAGGACCTCTTGGGGGAGCACCAAAAACTAATTCAAAGGGAGAGAAGCCAGTTTGTTCATGCGGTACCTCCCGATAAGCAAATAGAACAGCTGGGAGTGCTCTGTCCCAGTCATGAGGGTGCTTAGCAGTAACCTTATGTAGTAGTTGTTTAAGTGTACGGTTAAGTCTTTCAACCGCACCATTACTCATCGGATGATAAATACTACTTAAATTCCTATCAATGTCCCAAGTTTTCATGACTTCCTTCATGGTGTCAGATATAAACTGTGACCCATGGTCTGATAAAAGTTTTCTAGGAAACCCTATTCTAGAAAAGATGAGATGTAGTGCATCAGCTACATCTGTGGTAGTGGTGGTCTTTAATGGGATAGCTTCTGGCCATCGTGTGCACAAATCAATGCACGTAAGGACGAATCTATGTCCTCTGGCCGATGGTAGCAATGGACCAATAATGTCTATTGCCATCTTGTCAAAAGGTCTCACTGAGATATCGCAAGCCTGAATAGGCGCCGTGTGAAAAGCTCCACGTGCTTTCACTTCTTGGCATGTAGTACAGGAACGTACATACTGCGAAATATCTCTTGACACCCCTGGCCAAAAGAATGAAGACAGTACTCGAGATCGTGTTCGAGTATATCCCATATGTCCAGCACAATGTGAGTCATGTGCATGTTGAAGAATGTACCGTCTAAAAGTATACGGGACCATAACTTGTTGTTTCATTTGTGATTTGTCATTAAAACATCTAATCAATATGTCATTTTTAATAACAAAACAATGTTTGTTATTATTACCTGAGGATAGATTGTCAACTTTATCAACCAACTTAAAAATTTTTTTTAAAGATTTATCCTCTTTTTGTTTGGTTGCAAATGTTTCCCTGTCAATAGGTGAATTGACTACAAATTCCTCTTGGTTGTCTGCATCCATTTTATTATCATCAACTTTCTCCATGAGTTGAGTCTGCGCTCTAGTCGTCACGGCGTTTCCAGTGCATAGGTTATGTTTCTCCCATTCTATAATCTCATCTGGAGTACAATCTTTACTGCCGTGTATACGACCAACCATCAAATCAGCTATAGGCTTTTTTAGCATACATACTTTTACGTTCCCTGTGAAGAAGGAGTGTTAACATGAATAATAGCTGTGGGGTAAAACTCTATTGTTCCACCAAAAGTCATGCAACGGACATATTCCCCTGTTGCACAGCTAGGATGTACCAGCGACTGTCGTACACCAATCGTTGTGGATCCCGAATCCCTCAACACTGAGACGACGGATCCATTAACTAATCCCCTGTTAAAAATTAGTAGGCCTGTTCCATCGTTGACTGCAAGACCTACCTGTGGTATAATATGTCCGCAGTTAAGCACTGTTTCTTTCGCCTTCTGAAAAATAAGATTGCATTGCTGGCAACTATTTGCCACATTATAATTAATAGCAAAACATGCAGCAGAAGACTGTGTTGTATTATTGTCAAGTGGGACCTGAGCTATAGGGGTAGTATTATTTGTAACTGCCGCCCCTGTATTATGGTTGTAATGAGATGATCCCCGAGAATGAGATCGATTCCGAGTATAATTGTTAGAATTATCTCGTCGTCCTCTATAGTAACTATTATCTCGATGTCTCGAGCCATGATTATTACCATTCCAGTTATTATTATTATTGGGAGTATGTGATCGATTATAATGAGTGTTATGTTGACCATTGTGGTAGTTTGTTTGAGGTGAATAATTTCTATCTCGTGATCTACCTCTGTTGAACTCATTTTTATTGTTGAAATCATTATTATGTCCCTTCTGAAAGTTAACATTGTGATTTCTTTGGAACCTGCTTCTGTCTACACTGTGATGTCTTTGTTTGTTATTGTGATTGTAGGCCATATTAGACGCCACAGGTAGAGGTTCTCTTAATGAGGAGTTAGAAATGGTTGCATTCGGATGTGCCGAACAGTAGTTTAAAGAAATTTTTTCTAACTCGTCTATAGTACCTGGTTTACGCTCCTGCAAATATGCAAAAAATGGCTGGCTAACCGAAGATAATACCTTATCCCGCAGTAGTAAATCAACTAATTTGTCGTATGATTTGTTGACTTCTGCCAGTTCAACCCATCTATTAAATGTATTGCGTATGTTCGCAATGAATCCTGCAAAATCCTTTGGAGATTCAGGTAAAATTCCCTTAAATTTCAACCTACAGTGTTCCTCGTCCAGGTGAAACCTTCGTAAAAGCAAGGACTTAATAGCACCGTAGTTATTAGCTATTGATGGGTCAGCATTTTGAGAAGCTGTCAGTGGTTCTCCAACCAAGAATTCATTTAATTTGAGTACCCATGACTCTTCAGGCAAATGGTTAGATTTGCAAGTCTGTTCAAAACGTGCCAGGAACGATGAAAGGTCGTCGACGTTCAAGTTGAAAATGGGTAATTTAAAGTTGTAGAAATGTTTAGGTTGGCTGGATGATGATCCATTTTGTGCGTTATTATTCTGGTTTGCATCAGCACTTTGTGCTTGTAATCTTGCTGTCTCCAATTTAATACGCGCCAATTCCATTTCTTGTTGTAAAATAATTTCCTCTCGTTTCAATTTATTCTCTTCTTCCTGTCTGGCGATTGTTCTTTGCTCTTCTCTTTCACGTTGAGCAATCTCTCTCAATCTATTTTCCTTGTCAATTTGCTTCATCTCACGTTCTGCTTCCTCTTTCTTTAATGCAGCTTTTTTCTCTTCTTCCTCTTTCTTTAATGCAGCTTTTTTTTCTTCTTCCTCTTTCTTTAATGCAGCTTTTTTCTCTTCTTCCTCTTTCTTTAATGCAGCTTTTTTCTCTTCTTCTTTTCTTTCATATTTTTCCAGTTCTGATTCAGCAAACTGACGAAGTTCTTGAGATTTATAACCATATTCACGACCAATCTTAACGAAATGGTCTATAGTAAGCATTTTGACTTTTATCTGTAAGTAATTATTGATAATTACTGATTAAAATAGTCAATAGTAGCTTCAGAGTAATTATTATACTTACTCAACTTAGAAATATTCAATATAAGTAATCACAATAGTACTGAACTTAATGTCTAAGTTCAACTAATAGACAATATTTTGTAACAATATTGTATCTAAATAATACTATATCATAAATAGTTATGATATCTGTTAAATATAATGTAATTATATCACACAATTAATCTCAATATCCAATAATGTTGGGTATAATTCCTAGTAATTATATTGTTCAATGTACTAAGTCACTCTCTTAGTACCAGAAAAGTATATTAAATAATATACAATGGGTCTATTACCTCAAAGGTAGCTATAAGATTATTTTATTTTGTCAATATATATATTATATTATTATGCCCTAGGCATCTATGATAAATTGTAGTGCTACTTTCTTGGACTATCACTGCATAATTATGCAATGTCCCATATTAACCTTAATTATCAGAAAAAATTAATTAAATTAAATTACAAGTGTATTATTGCATATAATAGCATATTATTAATGTAATATTAATATATATCATGAGGACAAACAAAACAATGATGCAACTAAAGGGTACAAACAATGTCAAGACGCAAACAAGACATTTTCACAATTAAAATGAATTTATGAACTAAATAAAATAAGCGGAAATGTCACAGACCAAATGAAGGGCAAGGTCTGACCGGAGGTCAACTGAATATTCAAGGTACACACAAAAAAAAAATGACTGCGAAAAATGATGACGTCACAGGACTCATAACGGACGAAAATTTAACAATCATAAAATAAATGATAGTCAGAGGAGACTGGACGAATAGTAACGAACATGGTACAGAACTGAATAAAATTATTAACTGAGTACGAATAAAATACACCAATTATCTACGGGACAGTACAGCTAACGCAAATCGTCAAACGATAGCAGATTTGGACAACAAGTCCAATGTCAAACCTCAATGGGGTTTCCAAAGGTGCGATCGTTTAACTGCCCTAAGAAACGACCGAAATCAATTCAGGCATCGTGAGAGCCGCAGAATTTAATTTCAGTTCATCCTCCCTACCTCCCACGAATTAACAACACATTAAGACAACAAAAATTACATTAAACATAGATAAAAACATGCCGATGTAGGCAGAGGACAATGGACTTAGTTAGCACTGTTTGCAATACCAACAGTTAAACACCTAGATTTATCTTTACCGTTGCTTCGATCAGTGCTAGCGGTCGTCAACAGCTAGGCTAAAGCCCCTGACTGTCTGCTCCTATAGTCCATATCATGTGTTGGCTTCAAATGGCTTATGTTTTCTTTGGTTAGACTTAGAAACGGCTGGTTTCTTCGACAGATCACCTACACGATTTTCAGTGACGTCACGTTGTTAGGTATTATAATGAGTACTGCGTCACGTCAGCCTCGTACTGGTCATGTGATCGAAACTTGATCGTAAACATTTCATTCGAAAGTCATGAAGAAATTTTTTTGTCGTCCCCAGACACCGGACACCACTGTTGCGTGGTGGTTTGCTCTGAACAATGTTCCATGTGTTATGAATAAAACAATTATAAAATTCTGGCCATTGTTTTCTTCCTTGATATGTTAGTTTTAGTGCATCGTGCCTTTGATGGAAGATTAAGCGAATGCTGGGGTGGAAGATTCCAAACAATACTTGAACTTTGGAATACGATTGATTTGATAAGTCATTTCATTGAGTCCGTACATTTAATTCACATGTACACATTTCAAATGGGGACAGAACATGAGTCATGCATAAATTAATCAATGGCGTAGACTGCTGTTTTACGTGTCAATGTCCGTTTAAGGATACAGAGCAGTAATTGTCGTCAGAACATCACAGCTATATGCACGCGCAGCTAGACATGGCTACCTGCCGACAGTGAGACTGCGAGTCTGAATATATTCATACGAATTTGACGATTATTCTTCTCCTTCTGAGAATTCTAGTTAAAATACTAACCTCCATAAATTTCCCTCTCATATAGAGTTCTAGGACTGACCCTGGTCCATCAAAAAATACACATATAAATGGCTATATCATGCCATTGCATTGGAAGGTTAGAACAACGCAGCTATTCAGCTTGGCGGTCAAGTAACAAAGGGTCACGTTTCTTAGTTACCGACTGTGTCCTAAACAACGCTATACACGTCATGATCGATCGTGCATGGAGCGTTCAAAATTGAAACCTCTATCGCAATATATTAAATGCCTTAACCTCTTACAATTGCACGTCTGATAACCTTTAGCAGACGGCGTTAATATCATATACCGTAACACAGTCCACCATGGTACTTGGTTTTTTTGTTCCAATGTACATTCAATTTTTAATTGTTAATATGGTGTGAAATTATGTGTTTTGGCATATGTGCATTTGGTATATGTTTAACAGCTATTAGTGGTATTTCCCTTGTGAGATTATCTGCAAATACATCTAAATTTTCATTTTCTATCTTATTCATTTTTGCCTCTTCCATTTCTATTTGGAAAACTAACCATATTTGCTTTAATATAGTGAAATTTTGATTTTTCTAACAGCGTGTTAGATTTGTAGTTATAATTTAGTGTTATTTCATTGGGTAAATGGTCTTAATTTATATCCTCAATAACTTCCCATTTTGCATTAGCAAGATTTGGTGTTACAATGCTTATATCATTAGCTGTGTCTTCCTGATTTGCAGAAGGGTTAATTCTTGTAACTGATCCATCATTCAGTATAATTAGTTCATTGTTTTCAATAAAGTACATCAGTAGTTTTCCTGATTTGTCTATTAAATTGCTTCGCCAAGTTATATGATGAGCATTGAAGTCTACCACTATGATAGTTCTGGTGTTTATTCTTTTATTCACGTCTGTGAAATCTCTGTCGTTTATGTTTTCACCGTTCATTAAATAGACATTTAATGACTAATAAAAGGGCGCCCCCCTCCCCCCTCCCACTCTTCCCACTCACCTGCCCAATTTAAAAAAAAAAGAACCACAGAAATAACAGTCCAGCAATCAAAATGTTACAAAAATGTGCACAATATGCCCCACTTCTAACCGAGAGATCACACCTCTTGTCAGGTTTTGGCGTGATGTCGAATCTCGGAAATAAGTGAAACAAAAAATAACTATGAGATACTGTATAATTATCCTGCCTAGTATTTTGCTGGGAACTGAGAGAAGAGTGATTCCTCTCCAATTATTGCAGTCTGCAAGATCTCCCTTCTTGGGCAATTTGACAATTATTCCTTTTTTCCACTCTGATGGTGTTGTCCCCGTTTTCCAGACTTGTGCAAATAGTGGTTCTAATAGTTCTGCTGCTATCTCAGGGTCTGTCTTAAATAGCTCTGCATTTAAGTTATCATGGCCCGGAGCTTTGCCGTTCTTTAACCCTTTGAATACTGTGATAATTTATTCTTTGCGTGGATGTAGTGAAATTGACAGAGATACAACGGTAAAATACCTCCAAAGATAACATTTAAGGATAAAAACATAATGCGTAGGCTGCGAATAGTACATGATCGCCTAGACCGCGGGTCATCATCCTCCATAATAATTGACTTGCTAGACAGGAGGGGAACGGCGGATCAAAAAAAAAAAAGGAAAAAAAATATGACTGGAAAGATTGCGTGAGACTGGAAAGGCTAAGGAGACGCAATTGGGGGGGAAACGGAGAAAAGTCACGTTTCCCAAGTTGACATAAAAGTAAGCAACTCGACAGAAGGGACCTTAGATATAATACGCCACAGTCATTTATTGGACGCTTTTGCAATACCAAGCCCTTGATTTGAATTCAGCGGCTAAAACGCAGATGTTTGGAATATTACAAAATTTAAAAAGTACTTTTTTCTTAATATTAATGTTAGGAATATAAAAATTAGCTGGCCGGATGGCCCATTCTGAGCAGTGAACTAATATGGTCTTAATTTTACAGACGGATAGATAATATTGAAGATAATGACAAAAGACAGTGTTGTTCACATCATCGACAGACTGTATTGAATCTAAAAGTGTCGCTATTTGAAAAAAAAAAACACGACCTCGAGACGCAGGTGTTCAAATCTACTTAGTATGGAAGGGAAGGGATATTTGTGGTGGCTGTGTCTAAATATAACTTTTAACGACAAAATTTTGGAGGGGAGAGAAAGGTTGGTTCAAAAATCGAGTACATTTTTGTAGAAACACAAGTAGAGACGGACAGACTAACAGATAACCATCCATACTTGACTGAAGCATGACTGAAATGACTTTAGGGTAGGAAATTTGAATTTAAAATAAACCTAGGCAGTGATTGGCCACAGACAATCATATTATTAGCGCTCAGACGCGCAAGTGGGGCCATTCTTCAATAGTTGTTCAGTGATAGACACAGATTTTAAAGTGTGGTGATTTCCATATGAAAGAAAGTGAAATAAATTTAGGGACGCCATACTATAGCCAGCAGCTCAGCTGAGTTTTGCTAGCAATTCTGTGTTATTTATTCATAATCTGGTAAGATTGAAATTATTTCTTTATATATTTTGAATATTGTTTCATGTTCGAGTGATTTGATACTGCCATATCGAAATCTAGCCTTACAAACAAGTAGGGATTTGCTCTAGACCCCCCGCCCTAGTCAGGGTCTAGGGACCAACAATGTACATAAACTCCAGCAAGGATTATGCAAGACAGATCAAGTGTTGAGAATAATGAAACATATTACCTATCCTCTTTTAGGGCAGAAAACTAATAAATATTTTTCAGAATCTATAGTCTGGGAGGATCTATCTGATGTAAAACCACCATGGTAAATGTGCTGTTTGGTCAGAGAGATCTGACCTGTCTGTATGATGTGGTTGTTGTGTCAGTGTTGTGTCCAGACGTGGGTAGAGAATAGATTTTGACACATGGCCCATACTTTGATTGCAGAGCTGTGAGTTTCTGTTGTCAACAAAGCAGTGTCTATTCAGTTGGTGACTTTACTCGAGTGTATCTGTGCAGTACTTGTGACAGAGACCACCATTATTGCCCGCCAGCACGGAGAGGTGGGACCACCTGATTTCAGCACCAGAGCTACAACTACAAGATGAGTGAGCCTCTGGTCTGCTGGACATTCACCAACGCTGTGTAGTTACTAATACCCCATAAAAATTCCCACCATTTTCTGGACACTGTGTAGTCAATATAGACAGGTGTGATGAGGCCACCCCAACAGCACAAACATTAACTATCCTCCCAAGTAGATGACTACTAGAACATTTTAATAAAACTAACTAGTATAGTACATATATATGTACACTATTGCATTTATGATATAATATTCCATGCATTTCTTTCATAATCTCTAAATCCTTTTAAGTTCTGGTCAACCTAAAAAATTGATCCAGAACAAAATAAATGTAATTCTATCAAAAAATTTTACACACGTGAGTTAGTTCAGTGTATTTTAACATTTATTAATATTATTAGTCTTGTTAAATATCTGTGGGTATATCTATAACCTATTACACCACACTACATATCATAACCCTAGACACTTTACGTAGCCACATTCATTAAAAAAAATTAAGTGTGAGGTCGTAGTGGTAGCAAGAAAGGCCTTCTGACAATTCTCAACTACATTTTATCTCAGGAGCCTTCACAGCTGGCCTCATACAATTACATTTAGTAATATCACCATCATACAATACCATCAACACCACTACATAAATTGGGGTCTTGTCCAGGGATAATTAGCCCAACAGTAATATTAGGATCTCCTGGTGGGAGAAATAAAAGTAGGGAAATAAATTGTAAAATTCCCTTTAAAATTAAAAGTGTCCCTGCAGATAAAAGTTGGTGAATCTTCACAGCCAGTAATAATTAATTAGTTAACTGGTTAGTTAGAATTAGTTAGACTATAGTCATAAGAAGTACTTAGTGTATTTACTGGTTAGAGATTTAGCTTGTATATTATTATATTGTCTAAAAAGTATGGCGGAGCTGGCAAAATTTAGATCAGCTGCTGTGCTCACCGCGAAGGAGATGGGAATGGATGGTCAAATTTTAATTCAATACGTAACGGCTGAATGTGATAAATATATTGAACAGGAAGAAAGGAGATTAGAAAAAGAGGCTGAAAGAAAATTTGAGTCTGACAGGTTGGTTGAAGAGAAGAAGTTAGAGGCTGAGACTAAGAGGCTGCAGATTGAGGCAGAAGAAAAACGACAGCAAAGGGAGGCAGAAGAAAAAGGCGAAAGGGAGGCAGAAGAAAAAAAGGCCGAAAGGGAAGCAGAAGATAAAAAGGCCGAAAGGGAGGCAGAAGAAAAAAGTTGACTGCGAAAGGGAGGCAGAAGATAGAAGGTTGCAGAGGGAGCACGAATTACGACTAAGGGAGCTGGAATTACAAGGCCAGGCTCCTGAAAATGGTGCCAGCCCTTTTGCCTCAGATGCTACGCCCAGTCTGGGAGCCTCAAACTCAGCTATGGGGTTTCATTTAGACCATTTTGTTGAAAAAGACGATGACATAGAGGGGTACCTAGGACGTTTTGAGTTATTAGCTACTACATATGGGTTAGAGAGAGAGAGGTGGAGTTTAAAGCTATCACAGGGATTGAGAGGTACTTCTTATGAAGTATTTGCCAAAATGAACAGGGAAGACCAAGACAATTATGACATGTTAAAGCAGGCTTTGTTATTAAGGTACGAGAAGAATGGTGAATTTTATCGTAAGAAATTTAGAAATGCCAAACTGTTGTCTGGGGAGACATACCACCAATTCTCTGCTAGACTAGAAACCTATTTGGAGAAATGGACGGCTCTGGGGAAGACCCAAGATCTTAAAGAAATGATCATGATTGAGCAATTGAGAGAGTCCATGGCTCCAGACATGAGAAAATTTCTCATGGAACAAGGTGCAGAGAAGTTGGGGGAAATTTTAAATGTTGCTGAGAGGTATCAGGCAGCCCAGGCAGAGGTAAGTGGTGCTAAAAAGAAGCACATAGACAATTTTAAAGCTCCACAGCAATTTAATAAATTTGATAATAGAGAGCAGGGAAATAAAGGTAGGACAAACTTTGAGCGGCCAAGAAATGACTATCGCGACAGAAACTCACAGTTCAATGACCAAAAGTTCAATGAAAGAAAACCGTTGAACCAAGGAAAAAGATGGTGTAAATGGTGCAAGAAGGATAACCATAACACCGAATTTTGTAGAAGGAAACCTTCAAACATTGCTGCAATGAAGTCGGGGACGCAAAGATTAAAGGTTAATCCTAAGGGACAACAGGAACCTTATCACCCCCCAGTTTGTGAGGATGTTATTTGTAATGGGGTCACCATAAGGTGCCTTTATGATACAGGTTTGGATTATGATTCAGTTGTGAAGTCTAGCCTAGTGGACCCAAGTCAGTATACCACAGAAACAGTGGAAATACAAGGGGCGACTAAGGACATACCACTCATGACACTTCCCATCGCAAGGATAACGGTGAAAACTCGCTATGTGGAAGGAGAAATCAGAGCAGCAGTGATAGATGAACCAATCTACCCTCTGATATTGGGGTGTAGATACGTCTTCTTGGGGAATCCCGAGAAACCTGTGATCATGGCGACAGTGCAGACCAGGTCACAGAAGAAGGAGGAAGAAGGTGAACCTATAAATGCTCATCCAGAGGAGATGAGGAAGGCGCAGGCTGAGGATAGGACACTCAAGCCCTGTTTTAAAAAATTGCCCAAATGCCACACACCTCCGAGCAAGGGGGAATATTTCATGAAGAACAAACTCTTATACAGGAAGGCCGGAACTGGAACAAATGGTCACAACCAGCTGGTTCTTCCCACTTCATATAGAGATAAAGTGATGGAACTCGGGCATGCGATTCCCTTCAGTGGTCACATGGGGATCAGCGCCACAGGACAGCGTATAGCTTGTCATTACTTCTGGCCAGGGATAACGGAGGATATAAAAAGATATGTCAAATCCTGCCCAGAATGTCAAAGGGTAGCTCCAAAGCACTGGACTGCTCCTGCAACTCTAGGGGAAATGCCCATAGTGGGAACACCTTTTGAGAGGGTTGCAGTGGATATTGTAGGACCTCTCACTCGGACCAAGAGGAGGAACAGTTACATCCTTACTCTGGTGGACACTTGTTCTATGTGGGGAGAGGCGGTAGCCCTGCCATCAATTGATTCAAAACATGTAGCAGAGGCACTACTTACAATATTTACCCGATTAGGATTCCCGCATCAAATCTTGACGGATAATGGTTCTCAGTTCAAGGGGAAACTAACGGAAGAAGTTTTTAAGCTATTTCAAGCCAGGCACTTTCATTGTAGTCCGTACCATCCACAAGGGAACGGCCAGGTAGAGAGGTTCAACGGGACTCTCATTTCTATCCTGAGAAAGCTGGCACACGAAAAACCGGATCTGTGGGATCAATTCCTGCCCGCCGCATTGTTTGCTTACCGGGAGGTACCACATAGTTCAACCGGGATGGCTCCCGCAACTCTGCTATTTGGGAGGCCAATAAAAGGTCCATTAGAAGCTTTATTAAGGACCTGGACAGATGAGAAGGCGGAAGAGACTGTTACCTCATCGTATCAATACGTGAACGAACTGACCACTCGTTTGAAAGCTGGATGGAAACTGGCAAATGATAATTTGAAACAAGCCAGGAAGAAACATGCAGCATATTTTAATAGGAAGGCAAAGGACAGGGAACTGGCAGTCGGAGAGAAGGTGCTGCTTCTACTACCCGGAAGCCAGAATAAATTACAAATTGGTTGGCAAGGTCCATATACGGTTCTAGAGAAGGTGTCTAGAACAAACTATAAAATTGACAAAAAGGGGAAGGAAAAAGTTTATCATGTAAACCTGTTAAAGAAGTATCTGGACAGACCACTCCAGGAAAGCACCCCCTTATTGACCTTGGCTATTGCAACCCAGATGCAAAAAGAACCACTCACCTCACATGAATACCCATTACATCCTTGTGAAACAGCAGCACAGGTAAAAGTCAGTAAGCACCTGACTAAAAACCAGAGGGAGAGAGTTCAACAGGTTCTGGAGGAACATACAGATGTATTAACAGATAAACCAGGCCATACAAATTTGCTACAGTATGACATGAAACTGGTAGACTCAAACCCAATCTGTATGAGAGCCTATTCTATTCCGTTCGCGAAGGAGAAGGCATTGAAGGAAGAAATAGAGTATTTGTTGAAGGAGGGGATTATTTCGCACAGTGAATCATCTTTTAGTTCTAGTGTCGTTTTGTTGAGAAAACCGTCTGGGGAACACAGACTGTGCATAGATTACAGGAAACTGAATGCTGTCACAGAAGGACAAGTGGATCCATTACCAGACACAAAACAGTTATTTGCCAGACTGAACAAGGCAAAATACTTTTCAAAGGTGGATCTTAGTAAAGGCTATTACCAGATCCCAGTGAAGCCTGAAGTGAGACCTTATTTGGCTTTTAGCACTTCGGATGGACATTATGAATTCAATATGCTACCATTCGGACTGAAAAATGCTCCGAGTGTGTTTTCAAGGATGATGCGCAAATTGTTGGATCCCCTGAATAACCCATGTATCACAACTTTCATGGATGATATTCTCGTCGCCACAGAGACATTTGAAGAACACATTGAAGCTCTGGAGATGTTGTTTGATAGACTTCGGGAGGCGAACTTAACTGCTAGGCCAACAAAATGTTGTATTGGATGCAAAGAGTTGGAATTCTTGGGACACACTGTATATCAGGGTAATATGACCCCTGATCCTAAGAACTTGGAAAAACTGCAGAGAGCACCTAGGCCGCAAACAAAAAAGGACGTGCGATCATTCGTGTCGTTATGCGGATTTTATCAGAAATACATCAAAAATTTTAACGCTATTTGTGCTCCTCTGACTGATCTGACTCGCAAGGGACTTCCAGATAAAATTATTTGGACTGCACAATGTGAACTAGCGTTCCAAGAGTTAAAGGAAAAACTCACTAGCAAGCCTATTCTCAAACTGCCTGATTTGACACAGGACTTTGTCTTAAGAACCGATGCAAGTAATGTAGGACTCGGAGGGGCTTTGTTGCAAAGATCATCTTCACCTGATGGGGAACTGAAACCAGTCGCTTATGCAAGCCGCAAATTGAATAAGGCGGAACAAGGATACTCCACAAGCGAAAAAGAATGTTTAGCATTAATCTGGGCAATAAAGAAGTTTCAAATCTATCTGTATGGTAGGACTTTTGTGGTGGAGACGGACCATCAGCCTCTCGTGTTCTTGTCTCAGGCTAAACATGAAAACGCAAGATTGCTGAGGTGGTCTTTATTGCTTCAACCTTATCAGTTTAGTATCCAATATATCCCAGGCAAATTGAATGTCGGTGCAGATTTCCTCAGTCGGCACCCCTGTGATCAAATTTAGAGTAGTGGCAGACGTGAGGAGTAATTTTACCTATGTGTATCGCTGGTTTTGGAACTTGCCATAGGCATGTTTTCAAGTGGGGAGATGTGTAGTGAAATTGACAGAGATACAACGGTAAAATACCTCCAAAGATAACATTTAAGGATAAAAACATAATGCGTAGGCTGCTGATGTACATGATCGCCTAGACCGCGGGTCATCATCCTCCATAAAAATTGACTTGCTAGGCAGGAGGGGAACGGCGGATCAAAAAGGAAAAAAATATGACTGGAAAGATTGCGTGAGACTAGAAAGGCTAAGGAGACGCAATTGGGGGGGGAAACGGAGAAAAGTCACGTTTCCCAAGTTGACATAAAAGTAAGCAACTCGACAGAAGGGACCATAGATATGTTACGCCACAGTCATTTATTGGACGCTTTTGCGATACCAAGCCCTTGATTTGAATTCAGCGGCTAAACGCAGATGTTTGGAATATTACAAAAATTAAAAAGTACTTTTTTCTTAATATTAATGTTAGGAATATAAAAATTAGCTGGCCGGATGGCCCATTCTGAGCAGTGAACTAATATGTTCTTAATTTTACAGACGGATAGATAATATTGAAGATAATGACAAAAGACAGTGTTGTTCACATCATCGACAGACTGTATTGAATCTAAAAGTGTCGCTATTTGCACAAAAAAACACGACCTCGAGACGCAGGTGTTCAAATCTACTTAGTATGGAAGAGAAGGGATATTTGTGGTGGCTGTGTCTAAATATAACTTTTAACGACAAAATTTTGGAGGGGAGAGAAAGGTTGGTTCAAAAATCAAGTACATTTTTGTAGAAACACAAGTAGAGACGGACAGACTAACAGATAACCATCCATACTTGACTGAAGCATGACTGAAATGACTTTAGGGTAGGAAATTTGAATTTAAAATAAACCTAGGCAGTGATTGGCCACAGACAATCATATTATTAGCGCTCAGACGCGCAAGTGGGGCCATTCTTCAATAGTTGTTCAGTGATAGACACAGATTTTAAAGTGTGGTGATTTCCATATGAAAGAAAGTGAAATAAATTTAGGGACGCCATACTATAGCCAGCAGCTCAGCTGAGTTTTGCTAGCAATTCTGTGTTATTTATTCATAATCTGGTAAGATTGAAATTATTTCTTTGTATATTTTGAATATTGTTTCATGTTCGAGTGATTTGATACTGCCATATCGAAATCTAGCCTTACAAACAAGTAGGGATTTGCTCTAGACCCCCCGCCCTAGTCAGGGTCTAGGGACCAACAATGTACATAAACTCCAGCAAGGGTTAGGCAAGACAGATCAAGTGTTGAGAATAATGAAACATATTACCTATCCTCTTTTAGGGCAGAAAACTAATAAATATTTTTCAGAATCTATAGTCTGGGAGGATCTATCTGATGTAAAACCACCATGGTAAATGTGCTGTTTGGTCAGAGAGATCTGACCTGTCTGTATGATGTGGTTGTTGTGTCAGTGTTGTGTCCAGACGTGGGTAGAGAATAGATTTTGACACATGGCCCATACTTTGATTGCAGAGCTGTGAGTTTCTGTTGTCAACAAAGCAGTGTCTATTCAGTTGGTGACTTTACTCGAGTGTATCTGTGCAGTACTTGTGACAGAGACCACCATTATTGCCCGCCAGCACGGAGAGGTGGGACCACCTGATTTCAGCACCAGAGCTACAACTACAAGATGAGTGAGCCTCTGGTCTGCTGGACATTCACCAACGCTGTGTAGTTACTAATACCCCATAAAAATTCCCACCATTTTCTGGACACTGTGTAGTCAATATAGACAGGTGTGATGAGGCCACCCCAACAGCACAAACATTAACTATCCTCCCAAGTAGATGACTACTAGAACATTTTAATAAAACTAACTAGTATAGTACATATATATGTACACTATTGCATTTATGATATAATATTCCATGCATTTCTTTCATAATCTCTAAATCCTTTTAAGTTCTGGTCAACCTAAAAAATTGATCCAGAACAAAATAAATGTAATATAATCTTATCAAAAAATTTTACACACGTGAGTTAGTTCAGTGTATTTTAACATTTATTAATATTATTAGTCTTGTTAAATATCTGTGGGTATATCTATAACCTATTACACCACACTACATATCATAACCCTAGACACTTTACGTAGCCACATTCATTAAAAAAAATTAAGTGTGAGGTCGTAGTGGTAGCAAAAAAGGCCTTCTGACAATTCTCAACTACATTTTATCTCAGGAGCCTTCACAGCTGGCCTCATACAATTACATTTAGTAATATCAACATCATACAATACCATCAAACACCACTACAGTGGAATGTCTGTATTCACATCTAGATCGTTTTCAGCTTCAGGAACATTCAATTGTGTCTCTGGTGGTTCCTTGTTCAGAGTTTCTCTGAAGTGCTCTGCCCATCTTGTTTCCTGTCCCTCTGCTGTCGTGATGAGATTACCTTGCTTATCTCTTACTAATGTAATATTGTTTGCACCTCGTTTTCCGCTGATGAATTTAGTTATTTTGTATACTGTGCTTTGTTCATTTCACAGTGCTGCCTCCTCTGCCTGTCTTGCAAGATCGTCTAGGAAATTCCTTTTGTTGGCTCGGGTTTGGCGTTTAACTTCCTTGTCCAGCTGACTACTGTTCGCTATATAGTTGCTTTAACCTAGGGGACTTCGCTTCTGTTTTCTTTCTTTTCATTTCCTTTCTCATCGTTATGGTGTTTAATGTTTCTGGTGTTATCCAGTCTTGCTTCTTCCTTTCCTGGAATCCCAAGCATATTTTGCTGCTTTCTTTGTATATTGTTGAAATGGTGTTGAAATTCAGGTCTATATCATCAGTCGATGTCTTTTCCTGACTTTTGGCAAATTGATATCGTTTCTTTATGTCGGCCGCAAAAGCTTTTCTGGTAAGGGAGTCCTTCAATTTGCTGATGTCAAACCTTTTCTGTGTAGTTACAGTTGGTGCAGCCCTTCTTAGTTTCACTTTCAGTTTTGCTACTACTAAATGGTGATCACTTCCCACATCTGCACCTCTTCTTACCTTCACATCTTGTAATGCATGTCTCCATCTACCGTTAACCATGATGTGGTCTATCTGGTTTCTGTCCCAACCATTTGGTGATTCCCATGTTAATTTGTGAATTTCTTTATGTGGGAAGAGTGTTCCTCCAATGACCATGTTGTTAATGCTACAGAAACTTATTAGTTTATCCCCATTTTCGTTTGCTGTTCCGCTGCCGCATTTCCCCATTGTTCTTTCATTATATGTATTGTGTGTACCAACTTTCGCATTGAGGTCTCCCATTACTATAACAAGATCATATCTAGGTGTGTCTTCCATTTCTTTCTGCAGTTGTTGATAGAATTCATCCTTGACCTCCTCATCGCTATCATTCGTTGGTGCGTAGCATTATATTATTGTAGTGTTGGTGAATCTCCCTCTCAATCTTAATCTTATCAGTCTGTTGTTGATGGGTTTCCATTCCAGTAATGTCCTTTCTATTCCTTTCTGTAGAATAATGGCTACGCCTTCATTGTGCTGTCCATCCTCTCTTCCAGAGTAAAGTACTGTTTCTCCTGTTGCTGTTTTAACTTTTCCTGCCCCTGTCCGTCTGCTCTCGCTTATCCCTAGAATGTGTAACCTATATTTTCTCATTTCTGCCGTGACCTGTCTTAGTTTACCTGTCTCGTACATTGTCCTGACATTCCAAAAACCTATTCTTTTATCCTGTTTTGCGGTCAGGACATCCGTTTTCATGTCAGTGGCTTCCTTTCGGCTTTCACCACTGACAGTCATACGAGCCACAGACTCCGAATGTCCATCCCGCAGCAAAGTTTGTTCATTTATTGTTGTTTCCGTAACTTCATTGTTTTTTTTTTACACAGACAGGGGTGTCAGCCCTATGCTAAAACCCCCAACCTGGAGGACCAGGGTACCAGCTTTTGTCTGACCCCTACCCACACAGACCAGTCCAGCTTGGTTGAACCTACCAGGAGTAAAACTCCCACTGGCATAGCTCTGGGGATTGTCAGGGTACGCAAGCTGCCATACCGCTACAAGGTATAGGTACCATTGATGGCAGATCTTTGCTCATGGTCATCATTATGTATTGCTCACGCTAGGAAGGTACCTTGAGAGGCCCCGTAGTGGGAACATTTGATATCGATAATAGAGAATTTGTATGGTCATTTAATGATCGCCTGCTAGAGAACGATACTGCAATCGATAAATCAACAAGCCTAAGTTTGCTGGACTTTGGCATCAAATGAAGCAGAGATGGGCGTATGAGAGGATGCATCCGTTGTGTATACAACCAGTGAGCTACAGGAACAACTATCATCCATGTCCTTCGAAATTTGCTGATGGAGACTTTAAACAAATGTGTTTGCCCTGAGCGTAATGATTTTGATTCTGGTCAACAATAACTATAAAATAGGAAAGTACCCAGACAATCTTAAAGTATATATTCATTATCAGTTAATTATTTACTTAATTTGCGACCTTGTTCCTGTCTTTCCATGACAGGAAATATTTTTTGTAAACTTGCTCAACACAATTATATAATTATACAACTAATAAATTATTGGATGTTAATAAATATGGTAGCTGTTAAAATATTTTACGTTTTCTACTAGTATTTTATAACTAATTTGTTATGTTTACATACACATTATGACTATATCGTAGTTGTGAACTCTTCTGTGCTATGTAACCTGTTGATGCCACTGTACTAAGAACAACCCAATAACAATAAACACCACACACTTACGTGTTCTGACACTACTGAAGTCTAATGGGAGGTCACCCCATTCTAATACTGACAGCTCAAAGTTTTGGGTGACACAATGTGACGTCTGCACTAAAAAGTTCTCTACAACAATCTCTTGAACATTCATTATTTATTTATCACTCTTCTGCTCCCCAAGGAGCCTAGACCTTCAAAAAAATTATGTCAAGTCTTCCTGTAACTGTAAAGCTAGCTACAATGACAACTTGTATTTGGAAGACCACAGCCTTGTTGAAAAACTGAAAGCTAGCTACAATGACAACTTGTATTTGAAAGACCACAGCCTTGTTGGAAAAGTAGAAGCAGATTTGTCCATGCTAAAGTGTGTCCAGCTCTGGTCGGTGGTGCCTTAATGACCAAGGTGTTGTGGGACAAGTTACTTGTATAATGAGTCATATCAGTCACGTAGTCCGTTTATTGTGGAGGATTCAAAAGAGTTTCTCCATACAACTAATAATGTTTATTTTCGTAATGGTATTTGTCACGGGTTGCCTTCGCTTTGCTATGCAGTAGTGGTCCACCAGTGACCAAAACTCAAGAGTAGCCAATCTGGGTCTTCAAAGGTGTCTACCTTCGCACAAGATTACACTTGACAGAGTTGCAGGTAGAAGGATAATGATGCTTCTATCTCAAGGTAGTTTCCACAAGATATTTCAGATGTCAAGAACAAGGTTGCATGAGGCTGAGAACGTTATCTTTTGGTATCTGACATGCTGCCTTTTGTGGAGCTGCGTTATGCAATGGTTCAGCTCGTTCAAGTTCACAGCTGAGTTAATTCAGCGAAATTCCTTATTATTTATTGGCTCTATAGATGTAAATATAAATTAAAGAGTCTGATAAAAACGTTCACTCTCATAACTATAATAATTAAATCCACTTAGAATTTGTAATCTAACACGCAACAAATTTAAAAATCAATTATTCTTTAAAATTTTAAAATTAATATAAATGATGAGTGAAATTTAGATAACTAGTATCCTTATAGAGACTTGATAGGGGAATTTTTTTTTTTTAAATGCGTGTCGCACGTCTTAGTCAGAACTTCCAGAGCTGAATAGAGAAGACGAAAATATGTATTATTTCAACATGCATTTTTATTGCTATATGGACTGTCCATATTTATGAGGAGACATATCTTGAAGATTCTTCATTGCTATTGTATTGTGAAGAAAACCTAATAAACATGTACTACATGTGTATTGTGGACCTACTACCCGGCGACTTGAGTTATTCTGCCAGTTTCGTGTCCTGCATGACCAAACCTTAGTGTATTCTATAACATAGCACGATGAACTCTTTAATATAAATATGGCCACACATCCCAAAGAATTCCAGTCGTCACAATGATAGGAAACTCTTTACATAGCGATACAACAGGAAGCAATCTGATCATCAGAAGTATTCCCCTCGTCCGACAAGTGTTTCGGCCCTACATACTCCTTTACACTCTAAGGGGGGCGGGCCCACTTGGGTCATGACTCCAAAGCGTCTCAGCCTCCTATTGTCTTGTATTGAAAATGAAACCATTTCACTTATGGTAGCAACTTTAATCCACAATTCCGCCAGCCGTGGAGGCAATTGTGAAAGTAACAAAGACTTTCCCTTGCCTCCCTCACTCCGAGCACTTTGCGACAGTGCAGATATATTATGTCGCCGAAGATTTCCAGCTTCTTCTCCAAAGTTATCTGCTTCAGGTTGTTATCCAACTCTTTTGCCAAGGCTTCGTCCAGCTGTTCCCAAAGCCCTTTTGCACTGGTAGCTGTAAACTTGATTGCATCTTTCTTTCCGTCCAAGAAGTGTGTGAGATCATCATCAGGCAGATCAATTTGAATGTACTCAGCACTGTGGATTGACTCCTGGCTGCGTTCTTCTAACGTCTTATCCGTCGAGACAGAGCGCTGTTGATCTCCCCCAGATGACCTCCCACATCCCTTTTTCGTTCGGTGGATTTTCATTCCTCTCTGAGTAGAGAATTCCCTACCACAGGCACATGGAAATTCCAGCCGTTGTTCAGAGCTCGAAGTCCGTGTAACGGGTTTGGTCGATTCCAATGAAGCGCCTGTGGATTCATCATTCTCTCCCCCTTTCGGTGAATCCTGGGGGCATCTATCTTTTTTGGGTCCTGTAGCAAGTGAATACAGCTTACGGGGTGCTAACCCGGTCAGCCGGTTTCTAGTCTTTCCCAGTGTCATCTGTCTTTCCAGAAGTCAATCGGTCTTTTCCCGATCGTCACTGGTCTGACCATGTAACTATGATAGGAAACTCTTTACAGAGCGATACAACAGGAGGCAATCTGATCATCAGAAGTAGTCGCCCCGTCCGACAACTACTTAGCAAGGAAAACATGTCAAATTCAAATGGTAAAATAAATGTTTACACTTACCCCAAAGTAATTTTTGGGAACACAATCCCCTGGCACAGTTAGAATGGACACAGCATGTTGATGCTTTCGAATCACTTGGTCTGGGAAATTTTAGTATTCCTCATATGACGGGTGATTTGATTCCTTGGGTCTCCAGTCTTTGTATTTAAAAATTGGGCTTTACTTTCAAGTTTCAAAGTTGCCCAAATACTCTGTCCTGTTCCTTTAAGTTTCCAGTCTAGTATTTAAAAATGCGGATTTCAAAGTTGCCCAAATACTTCAATCCATCACTTATAATTTTGGAATCCTGTGTCCGATCTTCTCTCTGGCTCTGGTGAATTGCTAGCTTGACGTGGTGATGCAGTAAGATTTGGGACTCCGATTTCGATAGATTATATTTATATTTCTCAGTTCACATCCCAGATTGTACTCTCGACGAATTTGCCAATTAAAGTCAACGTCTATTCCGGTTCTCACATTAAGCCAATGGTAAACTCTTTAGAACTAAATAGGTCGGGGTGTTAAATTATAATATCCCCCGCATGTTTTGTAATTTCAACTTTAAAATTCCAACTCGTGTCATCTTTCTAATAAGGCAGTAATACTTCCGATTGCATATTTGTGCAAACTCACAAACAAATATGTGAACGTATCTCCCGTCTAGATGCTTTCCCGGAATATTGTTTCCAAAAACAGATTATCAGTAAAATTGATACAAAGATGCTCCAGCGGAAACGATTACGTCTTATCACCTGTGTTTGCGTAAATCCCTCAGACGGATTTCTCAGACAGACAGTATGGCTTTCTTTTCATCGATCGTGCGCTACCATCTTGTGTTTATAAAGATCGACTTAATTAAAGGTGGCTAGACAACTGAGGTGATAAATTATTTGCTGACCTGCCTACTTAGCTTACGACGATTCACATAGCAAAACGTACACAAGTCTGGGAGCGGCTAGAGCTGAATTTAGATGCATAAGATATGTCAAACCATTGGACGAACGGTGAGGAAAATGAAGAAACGAAGTTATACCGCCGGAGAGGATGAAAGTTATAAAAGTGCACAACTGATTCGTCACAATTTTAACAGAACTACAGATGAGCTGAGCTCACTGGGACAGATTTGTAATGTTGACAGAACTGCAGTTAAGCTGAGCTAACTGGGACAGATTTATATTGTTGACAGAACTACAGATTGGATGAGATAACTGGAACAGATTTTCTAATGTTTACAGAACTACAGATCAATTCCTGCGACAGGTTTGCAATGCTGACAGAGCTACAGACGATCTAAATGGTATAGATTAGTAATAATGACATAACTACTGATGGTTTGACTGGAGGAGAATGGCAACGCTTTCAGATACGTTTTGTGAAATTATTAATATGTGTCATAGTGGTATGAGAATGATTGTTTACACCTTTAACTAAGACAATAACTAAATTGACTACAAATACGCTGTCAAGTAAGCAGAAACTACACATCAAACCCCAAACCTAGCAACTGCCTACAGAGATTACACTTATATAACTACGGGTAGAAACAGAAAGCAGTCCACCAACAACGAACAAAAACCGTACAACAAGAGAGACAGTTTATCACTGTTGTGGTGGTTTTTGATGTTATGCAATGTTGTTGTTCTTTATTACTATTGTACTGAATGAAGTCAGCTGTGAAGGTCCCTGATTATAACAAATTTTGGGTTGAGTTATCAGGGTATTTCTCTGCTACCACCTTATGACCTCAATCAGACCTATTCTTGACTAGTATGTATGATAGCTACGTCTAATGTCTAGGGTTATGCAAGTGTGGTGTGATGGTACTTTGACACTAACACACACACATATAAACAACTAGTAAAGTCTATGATCAAATGAACTAACACATGGGTTAAATTTTGATGTGTAAATATTTTCTATACAATTTTATTGGTCCTGAACCTAGTATTCTTCTGGTCAGGACTTTCCAACTTAAAAGAACTCAAAGTATATACATAAAAGCAACTTTTCAACCCAAAGTGACAGTTTGTCCAAACATACACTGTTAAAATATACTAATAGTGTTACTAACTTTCTAATATTACTGGTTTCTAACACTGGATGACTGTTTGGGATTCTTTAATCATCCCCAGTTCTTTAATACACAACTGTCAATGTTTTATTATTTGGGGAATATTTTTATTATGTTACACAGGGGTGCACTAGTCTTTGATGATGATGAAAAGTCGGGTGCCAGATATTATACTTATCTGGCACAACTTGAACTGTCCGTATTCTTGCAGTAAAACGATCACTTTGATACTGGCCCAAAAGTAACAGGGTGGACTCTGTAGACCCCTGTCACTACTGGAAATGAAAAGACTTCTCAACTGCTTTTCAATGACATCTGGCACCGGGCTAGTGCCAGATAAAAACCCTGTAACAATGAAATAATGCCTCCTTGTTGATATCATACTTACTGTTATTTCTACAAATTATAATACATGAGAAATAAAGATCTGGATCATATCTAATTGACCAACCCAGCGCATCCATTACAAAGTGTACCAGTGTTGTTCACATGTCTCTCCTCTCAAGGCGGCCCTACATCTGCAATAATAATATTAATCTTTCTTTTCTTCCATACAATAGGATAGGTGAGCTGTGTCCATCTGGCCACCTAAGAAAACATTTTTATTTCACAAAACATGTGCATTTTACAAAACTGGCAATGTGTTCTAGCCTAACTCTACCTCTAGGCCCTGCATATATCAGCTAGGGACCCAATTACTTACAGTCGTAATGGCAGTATCTCTCACTCACATTTTTAAACAAAATATATATATGAATAATTTCTGCCTTACCATAAATTCAAAGAATAAACACAGGTACGTTGATTAGCAGACTTCAGATGACCTGCTGGCTGGACTGTGATGCCTATTATTGTTTTAGTCATATATATTTACTTTAATAAGGCAAGTCACACTTCCCAGAATTTTAAACGTCCTGTTCGATGGACTGTATTATACAAATGGCGTCGAGACAATGAATTTTTTCAATATTATAAAAGGCGTTGGCCAATGAGCGAACGACTACTAGTGAATTTGAAAATAAAAGCAAAAACAGACTTGATTTTTGGAATTAACAAGTTTTCTCCTCACTCATTCTTAGATTTCTACTGCTAAAATATATTTTTAGTGTTAAGCCATCCCATAATTTCACTCCCCTTGTCTACCCCTCCTCCAATAGAATACATGTACCCTTTTCCTGCTTTTTTCAAGGACGCGTCAAAAAATCAACGTTAGTGAAAGTAAAGACGAGCATGTGTTGGTCTGTCTGTCATAACCAATACCGTCTTTTGTCCATATCTTTCTTATTGTCTGTTGAATTTTCTATTTTAAAGCATATTATTTATCAAGAGAAGATAAGCTCTCAAACTAACTAACGTTTATGATCCTAAACCTATTAATAAGGAAGTCCATATTTTTCCAGAGTTAGTTTCAATTTCCACTATCATATAAATTACGCCATCTTTTCTCCTTTCCCGCGTTGTCCAAAACTGAAACTACTAGTCTGTTACGTCATAAAATGGACTCTTTTGCAGGGAAAGTGCTGTCTGTGTGTTTATATATTTTCTCAGTGTGCCTAAAGTCTGAAAAAGTATTGGGTTTTGCGGGGTATTTTTAAATTCTACAAAGCTTGCGACACGTTACCGAACACCTGCCACTGTATCGTCTCGCACTGTCGTCTTGGGTAGCTAATCCAAGAGTCTAACGCTTGACAATTTGTGGCATGTGTTCGCTCTCTCTCTCTCTCTCTCTCTCTCTCTCTCACTTTTATGCGTTCGTTTATGCCTCCCCTGTTTTAATCTTACTATCTTTCTTGGAACAACTAAGCTTGTTGTTTTCAAAATTTTTACCGTTAACCCTTGACGGGCGAGTTATAAAGTCCAATACCACTAGCGCGGCAATAAGGTTTCACACTACGTTCTTATCTCAATGCGATGACTGGCGCGGGGAAAGACGACGCGTTACAACTATACTATTATTGCTTCTACTTATATTATTTTGACTTTTATACTTATAAATAATAATTTTATCGATGTATCAATGTAATTTTATCACAACTGCCATATGAAATAAATCAACACAGTCAAACAATAAACAATCAAAAAGAAGAATTACTTATTGTTATTTTAGACACCATACGTCAAATCATCATTGATAAAGTCATAAATCAGCTGGAGTTAAGGAAGACCACTCTCTCGGCAGACACAAGAGGAAACAAAAAACATACATGGATCTTCATTTCAGCTAGTAGTACTTATAATGACATGTCGTCACACTAGCAATAATAGATTTAGAGGTAAAATCATTACAAATAAGTATATCGATTGAATAAGCAGCAACACCCGAATAAACTTACGACGTGACGGCCAAACATCCAGCTAGCAGTCCTTCACAGAAATAAACCTCTTCATGGCACATAAAAGTGCCCCCCCCCCCGCTAAATTTATAAAAGAAAAGGACGGAGGTAACAGTCCAGCGGTCAAAATGTTATACAAATGTACACAATATACCCGACTTATAACCGAGAGATCACATCTCTTATCAGGTTTATATCTCGGAAATAAGTGAAAATAAATAAATAAATAAAATAACATAACCATGTGACACTTTAAAAGAAGCAGATATAAAGAAGTTAGGGGAAGGCATCCAATTTACTTCCAAAGGGGAACAATTCAAATGTTAATAAAGTATCAAACTAAATAACAGATTTTAATTTTGTGTTTATTTTTGATCAACTCATTATACAAATTTATGTAAGGCACAAAGCAATCTCTTATTTTTATCAGTATATTGTAAAAAATAATTTTGTTTACCATGTTTAGAATAAAAGTACTTTAAATAATATGGAGTTTGATGCGCATGTGAAAGATGTGAACACTTATTTCCTCTGCCACTTTCAATGATAATGACTAAAAATCTAAATAATGGTGCAGTCGCAGATGTACACACCGAAATGTTCCATCGGCGCCAAATAGCGCACTTGGACAAACCTTTAAAGACATTTTCTGACTTGGCTCTCTCCTATCCCGGGGACCAGAATGGCTAAGAGACATGGCGTCCACATCTAATTCTAAAGGCACTGGGGTCGGTTCCCAGTACAGGGAATATTCTTGATGGAATTTTTTTCAGAACCACTTTGTCTTACTTCCCCCTGATTGTCTGAGTAGTGAGATCGGATGACTAGCCTTCTTGTATAAGAGCAAAAAATAGTAGGTCCCGTGTCACCTTTTGCACGTTAAAAATAACTCGGCAGTTGAAAATCATAAAGAGAAGGCCATACGGCCGCTGCCGTGCCAGAGTTTACACAATTAAGAAAACCTACCCGATACAAACATATTTATAGAATGTGGGGTTTCTGTATACACACAATGGGATGCGCGCCGATGCTTTGGAGTTCGTGCACTGTGCCGAGCTTCTCCTTGTGAGCTAAAGGAGGAGATCGGAGCACTGATGGAGTTTTCCGTGTACAATGTAAGGGTCCTTAAAACCAAACAAACAAACCTCTTCTACCTTGGTGTGTAGAGGTTAGCCAGAGAGAGAGCGCCATGTTAAGCTGTATATCTTTTGGCCTGGTTTCAGTCCAGTCCTCGGTCCATCACTGATTGTCTAATGTTGATCTCCCATCGAATTCTGGGTCGTCCTGGAGATCTTGATCCCTGGCTATTGGTTTCCCACATGTAAATGGTAGCCTGTGACGGATAGCCTCCCCTTAGCTCTGCAGTAGTGGTCCAACAGTGGCCAAAACTCAAGAGTATCTAAAATGGGTCGTCAAATGTGTCTATCTTCTTACAAGATTACTCTTGGCAGAGCTGTAGAAGGGTAATGTTGCTTCTATCCCGAGGAAGTTTCAATAAGATATTTCTGAAGTCAAGAACAAAGCTGTATTGGCAGGGCAATCGTTAACTTATATCAGTTCGCCGCCTTTTATGAAGAGTTAAGCAATGGTTTTAGCCCGTTCATGCCTCCAGCTGGTGTAAATCCAACGAAACTCGTTTCTAAGAATTAGCTCTATATATGTAAATATATATATATATATATATATATATATATATATATATATATATATATATATATATATATATATATATATATATATATATATATATATATATATATATATATATATATATATATATATATATATGGGACCTCAAGATGCAGCAATAGAGACCGCAGTCAGCGACTCATAGCTTGACTGCCTGCGTCAGGACCAGCGAACCAGAGCTGGTCAAGACCGTGCTCCACCTCCACGTGGTGGTCCTGGAAACAGTCTGCAGCAGTGCAGGCTGGCTGAGCGAGCACGGATCGCAATGGGAAGGCAAACCCGGTCCTAAAAAATGCCGTGCAGAAGTCAGATGTGTCGACCGAAAGGTGCAGATATCACAGCTTAGGCGTAAACAGACACAACGCAACCACCGTCCTTTTCAGGGCGAACGAAGAAGAAGAAGAAGATATATATATATATATATATATATATATATATATATATATATATATATATATATATATATATATATATATATATATATATATATTAAAGAGTCCTGCACATACGTTTGTTCATACATGTAGTGGTTTTGATGGTACTGTATGATTGTGATGTTACCTAGTGTGATGTATGAGGTCAGCTGTGAAGGCTCCTGAGATAAATGTAGATGGGAATTACAGAAGGCCCTTCTTGCTACCACTTACGACCTCAAACATATCTTTTTTTTTTACTAATATGAATGTAGCTACGTTAAAAAGTCTAGGGTGCTGCAATGTAATGTGTTGTAGTAGAATATACAAACACACATATAATTATTAAGTGTAATAATCTTAATAAAATTCTATAACACACTGAAGTAACTCCGGCTGTTTTAGTTTAGATATTTAAATTTTCTTTAAATTTATTTGTTCTGAACCAATGTTTTATGTTGGTAAGAACATATGAAAAGTTATGAAGTTATAAATGGAATGCATAAAATATATGGCATAATGAAATAGAATGTGTGTACATATGTATTTTATAAGACTGGTTAATACTAATTATATTTCTACTGTCTCTGGGAGAACCCTTAATGGATGTGCTGTTGGGGTGGTGTCATCACACGCACTCTGTAACTACAGGAAGCTGTGTCCATTATATTATAAACTTTATTAAATATGTCTTTCCCAAAGTTCAGTATAATGTGATGGGGAAATATTTCGAAATTCTTTATGAGTATGGTGAATCCTCAGCAGGCCATTAATTACTCATCTGGTCTGCGAAGAAACTGATGCAGATTCAGGTGGCCCACTCCTTTCGGCAGCCAGAATACAATGATAGTCTGCTCCGACACACTGACTGCATACACATCTGCTGGTGTAAGCTTGAATATTTATGTAGCACTAGCCTAGTGCCACCACAGAAACTCACAATCCTGAAACAAATTGGTGCTGTGTCAGTAATCTACTCACTGCACCACTCTTCCACAGCACAACACATCAACAATACACAGAGGGGGTCAGATCTCTCTGACCACACAGCACATCTTACCAAGTTGGTTTCATATAGTATCAGTTTCCCCAAAGACTGCCTTGCATCTGAAATATGTTCAATAGTTTTCTTTTATTCAATACGATAGGTGATATGTTCCCACAGATCTCAATACTAGATCCTCCTTCCATAGTCTTAGTTAGGCGTCCATATATTTTGTTTTTCTTTGTCTCTAGACCCTGAACTTGGGCTGGGGACCTAGAGCGAGCACTTACTTGTCGTAATCATTTTGCATGATGTGGCAGTATCAATCACTCAAAATATTAAAATATACAAGATAAATACTTTCATTCTTACCAGAATTCAGAATTGAGAACACAGTTATTTACTAGCAAAACTCAGCTGAGCTGCTGGCTATATTATAGCGTCCCACTGCTTTATATGAAATATATTCTGGGAAAACACCACTGGAATATTTAACTGCGTCTTATGGACAGACTCTAGTCGAATGGCAAAAATGCGCATCTCTGCCTTGCCAATATGATTACATTGGACCAATCACAGACTTCCCCCTTTCAAATTTCAAATCTACAACCAAAAGTCAATTTCAGTCAGATCTCAGTCAAGTATGTATTATTGTCTGTTGGTCCGTCTGTCTCTACTTGTTTTTTTACACAAAACCACTCTTGGTTCTTGAACCAACTCTGCCCTACCCTACACAAATCTGCCACCTAAGTTATTTTTAGCCACAATTCTCCACTTTTCCCCCTCTCTTTAATTACAGCTAGATTATTGCATTTCTTTGCTTCAAGGACGCAAATTTGAGACTTTAGTGCAGTATGCACAACAATACTGTCGCTAGTCTGATATGAACAATACAGTCTTTTGTCAATATCTTCCTTATTATCTATCCGTCTGTAAAATTAAAAGCATATTAGTTCTCTACTCAAGATGGGCTATCAAACAAGCTAGGTTTTATTTTCGTAACCTTATTATTAAGAAAAAACATATTTTTTTCTCAAGTCTATTTTTTGAAATATGTTCTAGAACCTTCTGTAATGCGTTTGCCGCTGAATTCAAATAAAAGGATCAAGTATCGAAAAAGCGTCCAAGAAATGACTGTTTCGAATAATAGCTAAGGTCCCTTTTGTCCATTTCCTTACATTGTGTCAACTAGTGGACGTGAATTTTTTTCCTTTTACCACCAATTGCGTCTTGTAGCCTTGCTAGTTTCAAACACGTGTTCAGTCATATTTTTCCTTTTTTTTTGATCTCCGTTCCCTCCCGTCTACAAAGGGTAAACGTTTTGTATGCACGTCTATCTAGCTAGTTTAAATGGCGGTAGGAAAGGCGGGCATGGGCGATCATGTCGCCTAGTATCTTACGCATTATTTTTATCCCTACATATTATCTTTATAATTGGAGATATTTTAACGTTGTATCATGGTAAATTCATCACACATCTCCCCACTTGAAAACATGCCTACGGCAAGTTCCAAAACCAGTGATACACATAGATAAAATTACTCCTTACGCCTACCACTACTCTAATTTTGATCACAGGGGTGCCGACTGAGGAAATCTGCACCGACATTCAATGACCCTGGGATGTACTCAATACTAAACTGATAAGGTTGCAATAATAAAGACCATCTCAGCAATCTAGCATTTTCATGCTTAGCCTGAGATAAGAACACCAGGGGCTGATGATCCGTCTGGAGCACAAAAGTCCTACCATACAGATAGATTTGGAACTTTTTTATTGCCCAGATTAACGCTAAACATTGTTTTTCGCTTGTGGAATATCCTTGCTCCGCTTTATTCAATTTGCGGCTTGCATAAGCGACTGGGTTCAGTTCCCCATCTGGTGAAGATGATCTTTGCAACAGAGCCGCCCCGAGGCCTACATTACTTGCATCTGTTCTTACGACAAAGTCCTGTGTCAAATCAGGCAGTTTAAGAATAGACTTGCTAGTGAGTTTTTCCTTTAACTCTTGGAAAGCCAATTCACATTGCGCAGTCCAAACTATTTTATCTGGATGTCCTTTGCGAGTCAGATCAGTCAGAGGAGCACATATCGAGTTAAAATTTTTGATATATTTTTGGTAAAAACCACATAACGACACGAATGATCGCACATCCTTTTTTGTTTGTGGTCTAGGTGCTCTCTGCAGTTTTTCCAAGTTCTTGGGGTCAGGGGTCATGTTACCCTGATATACAGTGTGTCCCAAGAATTCCAACTCTTTGCATCCAATACAACATTTTGTTGGCCTAGCAGTTAAGTTCGCCTCCCTAAGCCTATCAAATAGCATTTTTAGAGAGTTAATGTGTTCTTCAAATGTCTCTGTGGCGACGAGAATATCATCCATGAAATTCGTGATACATGGGTTATTCAGGGGATCCAACAATTTGCGCATCATCCTTGAAAATACACTCGGAGCATTTTTCAATCCGAATGGTAGCATGTTGAATTCATAATGTCCTTCCGAGGTGCTAAAAGCCAAATAAGGTCTCACTTCAGGCTTCACTGGAATCTGGTAATAGCCTTTACTAAGATCCACCTTTGAAAAGTATTTTGCCTTGTTTAATCTGGCAAATAACTGTTTTGTGTCTGGTAATGGATCCACTTGTCCTTCTGTGACAGCATTCAGTTTCCTGTAATCTATGCACAGTCTGTGTTCCCCAGACGGTTTTCTCAACAAAACTACACTGGAGCTAAAAGATGATTCACTGTGTGAAATAATTCCCTCCTTCAACAAATAATCTATTTCTTCTTTCAATGCCTTCTCCTTCGCGAACGGAATAGAATAGGCTCTCATACAGATTGGGTTTGAGTCTACCAGTTTCATGTCATACTGTAGCAAATTTGTATGTCCTGGTTTATCTGTTAATACATCTTTATATTCCTCCAGAACCTGTTGAACTCTCTCCCTCTGATTTTTAGTCAGGTGCTTACTGACTTTTACCTGTGCTGCTGTTTCACAAGGATGTAATGGGTATTCATGTGAGGTGAGTGGTTCCTTTTGCATTATAGTTGCGATAGCCAAGGTCAGTAAGGGGGTGCTTTCCTGGAGTGGTCTGTCCAGATACTTCTTTAAAAGGTTTACATGATAAACTTTCTCCTTCCCCTTTTTGTCAATTTTATAGTTTGTTCTAGACACCTTCTCTAGAACCGTATATGGACCTTGCCATCCAATTTGTAATTTATTCTGGCTGCCGGGTAGTAGAAGAAGCACCTTCTCTGCCACAGCCAGTTCTCTGTCCTTTGCCTTCCTATTAAAATATGCTGCATGTTTCTTCTTGGCTTGTTTCAAATTATCATTTGCCAGTTTCCATCCAGCTTTCAAACGAGTGGTCAGTTCGTTCACATATTGATACGATGAGGTAACAGTCTCCTCTGCCTTCTCATCTGTCCAGGTCCTTAATAACGTTTCCAAGGACCTTTTATTGGCCTCCCAAATAGCAGAGTTGCGGGAGCCATCCCGGTTGAACTATGTGGTACCTCACGATACGCAAACAACGCGGCGGGCAGGAATTGATCCCACAGATCCGGTTTTTCGTGTGCCAGCTTCCTCAGGATTGAAATGAGAGTCCCATTGAACCTCTCTACCTGGCCGTTCCCTTGTGGATGGTACGGACTACAATGAAAGTGTCTGGCTTGAAATAGCTTAAAAACTTCTTCCGTTAGTTTCCCCTTGAACTGTGAGCCATTATCAGTCAAGATTTGATGCGGGAATCCTAATCTTGTGAATATTGTAAGTAGTGCCTCTGCTACATGTTTTGAATCAATTGATGGCAGGGCTACCGCCTCTCCCCACATAGAACAAGTGTCCACCAGAGTAAGGATGTAACTGTTCCTCCTCTTGGTCCGAGTGAGAGGTCCCACAATATCCACTGCAACCCTCTCAAAAGGTGTTCCCACTATGGGCATTTCCCCTAGAGTTGCAGGAGCAGTCCAATGCTTTGGAGCTACCCTTTGACATTCTGGACAGGATTTGACATATCTTTTTATATCCTCCGTTATCCCTGGCCAGAAGTAATGACAAGCTATACGCTGTCCTGTGGCGCTGATCCCCATGTGACCACTGAAGGGAATCGCATGCCCGAGTTCCATCACTTTATCCCTATATGAAGTGGGAAGAACCAGCTGGTTGTGACCATTTGTTCCAGTTCCGGCCTTCCTGTATAATAGTTTGTTCTTCATAAAGTATTCTCCCTTGCTTGGAGGTGTGTGGCATTTGGGCAATTTTTTAAAACATGGCTTGAGTGTCCTATCCTCAGCCTGCGCCTTCCTCATCTCCTCTGGATGAGCATTTATAGGTTCACCTTCTTCCTCCTTTTTCTGTGACCTGGTCTGCACTGTCGCCATGATCACAGGTCTCTCGGGATTCCCCAAGAAGACGTATCTACACCCCAATATCAGAGGGTAGATTGGTTCATCTATCACTGCTGCTCTGATTTCTCCTTCCACATAGCGAGTTTTCACCGTTATCCTTGCGATGGGAAGTGTCATGAGTGGTATGTCCTTAGTCGCCCCTTGTATTTCCACTGTTTCTGTGGTATACTGACTTGGGTCCACTAGGCTAGACTTCACAACTGAATCATAATCCAAACCTGTATCATAAAGGCACCTTATGGTGACCCCATTACAAATAACATCCTCACAAACTGGGGGGTGATAAGGTTCCTGCTGTCCATTAGGATTAACCTTTAATCTTTGAGTCTCCGACTTCATTGCAGCAATGTTTGAAGGTTTCCTTCTACAAAATTCGGTGTTATGGTTGTCTTTCTTACACCATTTGCACCATCTTTTTCCTTGGTTAAACGGTTTTCTTTCATTATATTTTTGGTCATTGAACTGTGAGTTTCTGTCACGATAGTCATTTCTTGGCCGTTCAAAGTTTGTCCTGCCTTTATTACCCTGTTCTCTATTATCAAATTTATTAAATTGCTGTGGAGTTTTAAAACTGTCTATGTGCTTCTTTTTAGCACCACTTACCTCTGCCTGGGCTGCCTGATACCTCTCAGCGACATTTAAAACCTCCCCCAACCTCTCTGCACCTTGTTCCATGAGAAATTTTCTCAAGTCTGGAGCCATGGACTCTCTTAATTGCTCTATCATGATCATCTCTTTAAGATCTTGGGTCTTCCCCAGAGCAGTCCATTTATCCATATAGGTTTCCAGTCTGGCAGAGAATTGGTGGTATGTCTCCCCAGACAACAGTTTGGCATTTCTAAATTTCTTACGATAAAATTCACCATCTTTTTCGTATCTTAACAACAAAGCCTGCTTTAGCATGTCATAATTGTCTTGGTCTTCTCTGTTCATTTTAGCAAAGACTTCATAAGAAGTACCTCTCAGTCCCTGTGATAACTTCAAACTCCATTTCTCTCTCTCTAACCCATATGTAGTAGCTAATAACTCAAATCTACTGAGGTACCCCTCTATGTCATCGTCTTTCTCAACAAAATGGTCTAAATGAAACCCCATAGATGAGGTTGAGGCTCCCTGACTAAGCGTAGCATCTGAGGCAAAAGAGCTGGCACCATTTTCAGGAGCATGGCCTTGTAATTCCAGCTCCCTTAGTCGTAATTCGTGCTCCCTTTGCAACCTTCTATCTTCTGCCTCCCTTTCGGCAGTCAATCTTTTGTCTTCTGCCTCTCTTTGCTGTCGTTTTTCTTCTGCCTCTAATGCTTTTGCCTCTTTGTCAGCCTCAATCTGCAACCTCTTAAGTTCTTTATCAGCCTCAATTTGTAACCTCTTCTCTTCAGCTAACCTCCTGTCTTCCCTTTCAATATACTTGTCACATTCAGCAGTCACATACTGAATTAAAACCTGACCCTCCATATTCATCTCCCTCGCCGTTAGCACAGCAGCTGATCTAAATTTTGCCAGGTCGGCCATAATTTTACACACAATTTAGCAATGACCAAGATAAATCTAATTATGTAGTGCCTAAGGTAATTCTAATTAATTACTAACTAAGATAATTCTAATTAATTACTAACTAAGGTAATTCTAATTAATTAATCAATTAACCAATTAGCACTGGCTGTGAAGATTCACCAACTTTTATTTCAAGGGACACTTTTTAAATTTTTACAATCTGTCCCCACTGGTTTAATTCTCCCACCAGGAGATTCTAATATTTATGATAAACTAATTATCCCTGGACAAGACCCCAATGTATGTAGTGGTTTTGATGGTACTGTATGATTGTGATGTTACCTAGTGTGATGTATGAGGTCAGCTGTGAAGGCTCCTGAGATAAATGTAGATGGGAATTACAGAAGGCCCTTCTTGTTACCACTTACGACCTCAAACATATCTTTTTTTTTACTAATATGAATGTAGCTATGTTAAAAAGTCTAGGGTACTGCAATGTAATGTGTTGTAGTAGAATATACAAACACGCACACAGATAATTATTAAGTGTAATAATCTTAATAAAATTCTATAACACACTGAAGTAACTCCGGCTGTTTTAGTTTAGATATTTAAATTTTCTTTAAATTTATTTGTTCTGAACCAATGTTTTATGTTGGTCAGAACATATGAAAAGTTATGAAGTTATAAATGGAATGCATAAAATATATGGCATAATGAAATAGAATGTGTGTACATATGTATTTTATAAGACTGGTTAATACTAATTATATTTCTACTGTCTCTGAGAGAACCCTTAATGGATGTGCTGTTGGGGTGGTGTCATCACACCCACTCTGTAACTACAGGAAGCTGTGTCCATTATATTATAAACTTTATTAAATATGTCTTTCCCAAAGTTCAGTATAATGTGATGGGGAAATATTTCGAAATTCTTTATGAGTATGGTGAATCCTCAGCAGGCCATTAATTACTCATCTGGTCTGCGAAGAAACTGATGCAGATTCAGGTGGCCCACTCCTTTCGGCAGCCAGAATACAATGATAGTCTGCTCCGACACACTGACTGCATACACATCTGCTGGTGTAAGCTTGAATATTTATGTAGCACTAGCCTAGTGCCACCACAGAAACTCACAATCCTGAAACAAATTGGTGCTGTGTCAGTAATCTACTCACTGCACCACTCTTCCACAGCACAACACATCAACAATACACAGAGGGGGTCAGATCTCTCTGACCACACAGCACATCTTACCAAGTTGGTTTCATATAGTATCAGTTTCCCCAAAGACTGCCTTGCATCTGAGATATGTTCAATAGTTTTCTTTTATTCAATACGATAGGTGATATGTTTCCACAGATCTCAATACTAGATCCTCCTTCCATAGTCTTAGTTAGGCGTCCATATATTTTGTTTTGGTTTGTCTCTAGACCCTGAACTTGGGCTGGGGACCTAGAGCGAGCACTTACTTGTCGTAATCATTTTGCATGATGTGGCAGTATCAATCACTCAAAATATTAAAATATACAAGATAAATACTTTCATTCTTACCAGAATTCAGAATTGAGAACACAGTTATTTACTAGCAAAACTCAGCTGAGCTGCTGGCTATATTATGGTGTCCCACTGCTTTATATGAAATATATTCTGGGAAAACACCACTGGAATATTTAACTGCGTCTTATGGACAGACTCTAGTCGAATGGCAAAAATGCGCATCTCTGCCTTGCCAATATGATTACATTGGACCAATCACAGACTTCCCCCTTTCAAATTTCAAATCTACAACCAAAAGTCAATTTCAGTCAGATCTCAGTAAGTATGTATTATTGTCTGTTTGTCCGTCAGTCTCTACTTGTTTTTTTACACAAAACCACTCTTGGTTCTTGAACCAACTCTGCCCTACCCTACACAAATCTGCCACCTAAGTTATTTTTAGCCACAATTCTCCACTTTTCCCCCTCTCTTTAATTACAGCTAGATTATTGCATTTCTTTGCTTCAAGGACGCAAATTTGAGACTTTAGTGCAGTATGCACAACAATACTGTCGCTAGTCTGATATGAACAATACAGTCTTTTGTCAATATCTTCCTTATTATCTATCCGTCTGTAAAATTAAAAGCATATTAGTTCTCTACTCAAGATGGGCTATCAAACAAGCTAGGTTTTATTTTCGTAACCTTATTATTAAGAAAAAACATATTTTTTTCTCAAGTCTATTTTTTGAAATATGTTCTAGAACCTTCTGTAATGCGTTTGCCGCTGAATTCAAATAAAAGGATCCAGTATCGAAAAAGCGTACAAGAAATGACTGTTTCGAATAATAGCTAAGGTCCCTTTTGTCCATTTCTTTACATTGTGTCAACTAGTGGACGTGAATTTTTTTCCTTTTACCACCAATTGCGTCTTGTAGCCTTGCTAGTTTCAAACACGTGTTCAGTCATATTTTTCCTTTTTTTTTTTATCTCCGTTCCCTCCCGTCTACAAAGGGTAAACGTTTTGTATGCACGTCTATCTAGCTAGTTTAAATGGCGGTAGGAAAGGCGGGCATGGGCGATCATGTCGCCTAGTATCTTACGCATTATTTTTATCCCTACATCTTATCTTTATAATTGGAGATATTTTAACGTTGTATCATGGTAAATTCATCACAATACATATAATAATCAAATCAACTATGATCAACTAACTCGTATGATCTAATTCCTTAGGTCACCAGTCTATGTATTTATAAATACGGGTTTACTTTTTATGGTTTAAAGTTGCCCAAAAACTCTGATCTTTCACTTATATTTTTAAAATCCTTTGTCCGCTACTATATCTTGCTCTGGTGAATCGCTAGCTTGACGGAGCGATGCAGTCTGATCTGTGACTCCGATTTCGCTAGATTATATTTTCAATTCTCAATTCCAAATCCCAGATTGTAATTCCGACGAATTTGTCAATCAGAAGCATTGTGTATTCCAGCTCTCACTTTACACCAATCCAATCTCGTTTGCACTATATGGGTAGGGGTGTTTAAATCATAATACCCCTGCGTGTTTTAAAATATTTCATTTAAAAATGCCATCGCGTGACCTCTTTCTAATAATTTTCTAATACTGCCGCTTGCATTTTCATGCTAAACTCATAACCATCATCTATGAAATCATTCTTGACTAATACTTTCCTCACAGATTGTCTCCTCTGCCAGGTCATCTGTAATGAGTACACAGGGAGGGTTCCCGCTGAAGCGATTATCTAATTATCACCCGTGTTTTCGCCCATTCCTCAGACGGCATTCTCTGGCAGACAATATGGCGTTCTGAACATCTATCGTACGAGACCATATTGTGTCCACAGAGATCGACACCTATCAACGGTGGCTAGGCGACTCAAGTGATAAACGTATTACCGCTGACATGTGTAATCAACCTGGTATTATTACGGTGCACTTGGCGAAACGTAAACAAGTCTTAGAACGGCTTTAGAGCAACAATATGAATGAAGGTGCATAAAATATGTAAAAAAAACGTGGATGAAGTAGTGAGAAAGGGGCTCAAAATTACATGTACAAACGTTTTGTAACTACAACCGTTCTTCTCCAAATCTGCAGACGTGACCAAACTTTCGTAACTGTGACTATTCCACTTGGGTCTGAACAAACTTTATTACAAAACATCACAGAAAACGGATCTACGACCAGCTCTATTGTAAATACGCACAGAGATAAATTTGACAATGAAGAGAAACATTAGTTACAGAAAAACACATTGGTAATGAAGTTTTTGTTTTTGGATATATGACAGCTTTATTTAGAGACTTTCGTAATTTACAGGTGGATCCTCCAAACACTAAGAGATGTTTAACCCGACAGCTACTACATTCATGTCTTCTAAGATACTGTGTTGTTCTAACTGGGATAAGTTGAATCTCTACTTACATGATTTAGAAAGTAGCTCATTTTCATTTAGGGGACAATGCTGCATACACGCATATTATTTGTTTGTTTAGAACTGGTGGAATGTTCCACCTAGTTCCACAAACTCCACGCCAGAAAGTCACAGTTAATATAATAAATAGACGTCAGAATAAAAAGCATAGATTTACGTATCAGAAATATGAGATTTTAGGTACCTGTAGAGCAGGTGTTCCTGGGATAGAGCCTGGGAAATGACTACCACATGGGGATAGAGAAACATTTTGCAGGGTTACGCAGAGTATTTGGTAAATAACTATGAGGTGGGGCAAACGTCTGGAAATATAAAGAATTGTCTTATATACATTTTGTCTCTCTTCCAATTTTCATAATAAGTTTTTTCAGTGCCAATATGGATTCGGCATTAGCAGCAGATGAACGCACAGAGAATGTTCTCATGTACGCAAGACAGGGATCCTCACAAATAGAAGTAGCAGCCGAATTCTCTGTAAATCCAGACTGTATTTAATCAAACTGAAATATTCCAAATGTAGTAGTATAAGTGAGAAACAATGTTTTGGAATGAAGAGAGTTCGACGAGTTCATAATCTAATCCCGAGCAAGAAAACAAACAAACAAACTGGAGTCTAAAATGATATGAGAGGTGTCTCTTTCAGAAACTGTATCAAGAATAAAACTCTTTGTTGTCTAATTCGTTTGAATGTATTCTGATAAATATTTTTTCTTTGTTTACTAAAAATGTTGTTATGTACCAAACACTGTTTTCTTTATGACACATTAATTAATCTGTTTGCGATGTTAGTCCTATTTATTCGTTCCATTTTATCCATATATCAACGTTATTGCCGTCTGACTTCAGTTCTTTAGATGGCTATTATGTCACATAGGCTATAGATTATAGGTAAACTTAGGCCTATGTAACTTCAGGAGTTAATTGGTTTAGCAAAATCTCTTTTCCCAAGAACTGTGTTCTACAATGATAGTTGTTTCCTGATCATAATGATGAATAGCACTAAAATATGATACATTTATATTACACAAATAGATAAAGTGAGTGTTCGACAGACCAAGCAGTCAGAGCGCTTTCCTCTGTGACACAACTACCTGGATTTTGGACTAAATCCTGACGGTGGTACATTCATGTTTACACACCAGTAAATGACAATCGGCTGTGCTCCTGAGCTAGGGAGGGAAAAGGCATCAAGGAAGGGAAGGGGTCACCTAACTTCATAAAAGCTGAACCTTTTATTGTGAAGCTTCTAACACTTCATTTCCTTAAGGCCATCTCTGACATGGGATTGGTTTTATCTGTGTAAAAGATAGCAGACGTGAAGATCATATCAAGAATTTGGTTTGGTTTTTGTTGGATTTTAACGACTATCTTCATTGAACACAGACGACACCATCAGTGCTCCGATCTCCTCCCTTAGATCACACAAGGATCATCTCAGCACAGTGCACAAACTCCGTAGCACCGGCGAGAATCCCAATGTGTGTATGTAGGAATCACACATTCTATAAACATATTTGGTGGGTAGGTTTCTAATTTAAAAAAAAATGTTGCCAGGGCAGCGGCCTTGTGGAATACTCTTTACGATTTCCTATTGCCGTTAGATTTTTAACGAGTGCAACTTGCACTCGGGACCTCATATTTTTTTGCCATTATCCGAGAACGCTAGGCTTCCGATCTCGCGGTACCCATGAGACCAGGAGAGACTGTGACGTGATCAGGACCACTTGTTCTGAATAAAACAATTCCAGAAATTGTATTTCCTCTACTGGGAATCGAACCGGTACCTCCACGATTCAAGGAGGACGCCAACTCAATCGCAATTTAGATGCACTCGTTCCCCAGTGCTTGGGCGAAAGAGGCGTTTGGGTCTAAGTCTTTGGCGTTTTTGTTGTCTTCTCACATGTTCTAGATCGTTCGTGGTTTTTTGCCAACGCTCACGTTACTGAATTATGAGTGGTGGGTAGTGGGAGCTCTGATGTACTCGCATGTAAATTCTCTCAGGGCATCTGAGCTATTAGTTACTCAATCGTGTTCAGCGTATCGTGTGGCAGGGTTTCACCGCACGATAATTACTGTTTACCTGGACACATATACTTTGCTGTTCTCAACAACATTTGGAAGTCTTCCCAGTACAGCACAAACACCAATTTAAGACTGTATGAGAGCTGTGTACTTTCTGTGCTTCTCTATGGTGCGGAATGTTGGAGAGTAACAGAGAAGGAAATGTCGAAACTGTCCTCCTTCCACACAATCTGCCTAAGGAAAATTCTCCGAATCTTTTGGCCAAACACCATCAGCAACCAAGAACTACTTATTCGGAGTAACCAGGAGGACATGCACACCATCATAGCTGGCAGACGCTGGAGTTGGGTTGGCCACGTCCTCAGAAGGGACCCTGATACCATCACAAGAACAGCCATGCTATGGACCACCGAGGGAAAGCGAAAGAGAGGCCGACCAAAAACAACTTGGCGGAGAACTGTGGAAGCTGAGATGCAAAGAATGAACCACAGTTGGGGCACTGTACGAAGGATGGCCGCCGACCGAGCAAAGTGGAATCAATTTGTTGTTGCCCTACAAGAAGCCACCAGGCGTGATGGCCGCTGACTGCTTTGACGGATGGTGGTTATGGATCAAAGAAGAAGAAGAAGATATACTGATCTGTACAATGAAATCTGGCACTGACGTAAATTGACACTGGCGTTCTCCGTCTTAAACGTACCTGGCACAAGAGTTACCGTGATCAACAAGGCGGTGCTGCTAGTTTGAGGTCCTTATGTTGCACTCTGGCTGTGTTGGCCCCTGCGATCACCCCAAATACGGGCGTTTCGGGTGCATTCTGCGTCAGTTCTACCAAATCGGATACAAGAAAGCTATGGAGACTTCCAGACTTTAAGACGCCTTGATACTCTTAACAAAGGCAGATCGCTTGACCATGAGGTCAGAACCGCTGGGGTTTAAGCATTTATGATATTGACTCGGTGACCATTAGTAAAGGGCATGATGTCTGAGGCATGGAAATGCTGACAAAAAGCGCCAAAAAGACCGTATTGAAACATGAAAAATACTGACGACAAAAGAAGAGAGGGAGAAGGGACGGGATGGGAGACAAAGATGGCGAGAGAAATAGACTATATAACGACAGCAGGAGTTAACTGATTTAGCAAATCTCTTTTCCCAAGAACTATGTTCTACAATGATAGTCCGTTCCATCACACAATGATGAATAACAGTAAAATTCATCTTTAATACATTATTTAATTAATTCGCGATAGTGTTCTTGTCTTTCCATGACAGTTGGTGGCTGGTTGACACCTTTTTTCTACTGACAGGTAGATAAAGCTATCTCGACATTGTCCATACTAATATGTTAATGAAGTAGAATGAAACAAAATTACAAAACCACATAAATAGTAATACGTCTTACAAAGAGAAAGGAAAAGAACATTTCTTTCACCTGGGTCTTGTTTTACACAAACAATTCGTTAAATCCTTCAATGGTGCACATACAGTGTTAAAATCGCGGATGTACTAGTGGTAGAAACCGCACAAAGAGACAAAGGATCTCACTTCCTTCTTTGTTTGAGGTCTAGCTGCGTTTCTCATTTTTTCCAGATTCTTGGGCTCAGGGGTCATGTTTCCCTGATAAATTGTGTGACCCAAGAATTCCAGTTCCTGGCAACCAATACAACATTTGGTGGGACGAGCGGTCAATCCTGCCTCTCTGAGTCTGTCAAACAACCTTCCTAGAGATGATATGTGTTCCTCAAATGTCTCTGACGGTATGAGGATATCATCCATAAAGTTGGTTATTGCTGAGTTTTGTAAGGGATCTAATAACTTCCTCATCATCCTGGAGAACACATGGGACAGTCAATATCACCCCTGGAACCAACAATGACGGAACCCAACACTAACAATAAATAATCGTCAACACTTGGATAGTTAAGTATTACGATAGCCACTTTAAAGTCATTGATTGCAACACCTGTGCATCATTTTTCATACACCACTATATTTTAACTTTGTTAACTATAGTTGATTATTAAATTTGCAAAGTTACAGTTATATTTTAAATAATGAATAGAAAACACATAATAAAGTGTTAAAATATACATTACATTTCATTGTTATTATTTATAATTCGTCGCTTAATTGCTTCCTTTGATAGAAAATAAATTACATCCCTGAAAAAAACGTTCTTACTTAGACGTTCCTCTTCTACCGTGAGGTGTAAAGTGTTGGAAGAGAGAGCGCCATATTATCCTATCGTCTGTCTTCCTCCTGGCTTGGTTCCATTCTAGTCTTCGGTCCTTCAAAGATTGTCTAATGTTGTCATCCTAGAGGACTCTGGGTAGTCCTGGAGGTCTGGATCCCTGGCTCTTAGTTTCCAATGCTTGTTGTGGTAGCCGATCTTCTCTCATTCGGGACATAGCCAAACCATCTTAGTTGGGACTGTTCTGCTTGAGTCAACAGGGGTTGGGTTTCAGGGCCTTGACGTATCTTCTGGTTGCGGACCATGTCTCTTCATGTTACTTCAATCATCTTCCTCAGATACTTCATTTCTGAGGTTTGGATCTGTCTTTTGTGGGTTAAGTCATTGCCCATGACTCGCATCCATACGTCACGACTGAGACATAGATAGAGAGGTATATAGCCATCTTGGTCTTCTTGCCAGCTTGTCTTCTGCTGAGGATTCCTTGCTTTATGGCCTGAAACAGTCTCCCAGCTGCTGCTCTTCAGATAGCCAACTCTTCGTTGATACCTCCCTGAAAAAAAAGTCAGCATTAACTTTTTTTCATCAAAGTTGCAGTGTGAAAATTACGTAAAAGTGGTGCGCTTATGACTGTACTAAATTGCACAACCCCTGAAATTGCGCGCTTTTCTTGCTAATGTTCTTCAATATGCAAAATCAACGTAAATGAAACAGTTTTAAATCAGGTCAAGAGATTCAAATATCTCGGCGTGTTAATAACATTGCACAGATGATGCATCTCGTTTATAAAGAGTATAATTTTTTATTTATTTGATGATGAGCAATATCCCGTTCAACCTCTGATGGGCTATAGTGTATATTTTGTTTTCAATGACCTTCATTTCTTACAAGCCGTATGTATTATAAAAGGCGGAAACAGCATTTCATAAAATGAAAGCAGCATTCCATAAAAATTGTCAGTGGAAGTATGAAAGAGAGCTCTTCAGTCCTAACACATGACAGTGTGTCATGAACAAGTAGTAAACAAGTAGGAAAAGCACTGGAGACCATCGAGGCGTGGTTTTACAGAAGAACGTTAAACATAGCATGGACAGTTAACATGAGTAATGTGGTTTTACAGAAGAACGTTAAACATAGCATGGACAGTTAAAATGTGTAATGTGGTTTTACAGAAGAACGTTAAACATAGCATGGACAGTTAAAATGTGTAATGTGGTTTTACAGAAGAACGTTAAACATAGCATGGACAGTTAAAATGTGTAATGTGGTTTTACAGAAGAACGTTAAACATAGCATGGATAGTTAAAATGAGAATGTGGTTTTACAGAAGAACGTTAAAAATAGCATGGATAGTTAAAATGAGTAATGTGGTTTTACAGAAGAACGTTAAACATAGCATGGACAGTTAAAATGTGTAATGTGGTTTTACAGAAGAACGTTAAACATTGCATGGATAGTTAAAATGTGTAATGTGGTTTTACAGAAGAACGTTAAACATAGCATGGACAGTTAAAATGTGTAATGTGGTTTTACAGAAGAACGTTAAACATAGCATGGATAGTTAAAATGAGTAATGTGGTTTTACAGAAGAACGTTAAACATAGCATGGACAATTAAAATGAGTAATGTGGTTTTACAGAAGAACGGTAAACATAGCATGGACAGTTAAAATGAGTAATGTGGTTTTCATAACAGACGCCAATGTGCAAAGGAAGCATATTTCTTAGGTTTAGAAGAAAGTGGCCGGATAAACGTTGTCATAGGGCAGGATTTTTAAAGATACACCAACATTTACGAGAAAGTTTGTCATAAAAGAACTATTAATTAGTAAATTTCCGTTCCATTAGATCAGTATCACTTCTCCCATGTCATTCAGGAAGGTTACTCCGTGGCTTCATATTTACTGCATCCATATAATTTTTACTACAAAGATCAAATGATGGTGACCTGTAATAAAATGACCAAAGTAAAAACTATGCCGTCTGTAATACATGTAACAGAAAGAGCATACTATAATTAAAAACCTGTCAATTTTGACGGGTTACATACTAGTAAATAAAGATTCTCTATGACAGAGAAGCAGCATGTTTTTATACCAAAGGAAATTATATGGATAATAAACATAAAATATATTTAACAAAGAGTTTACAAATTATATTACAATGTTAAAATAGACAGTGCTGTTCTATAAAATATAAACCATGGTGTTACTTATTTCATTAATTATGGTATTTGTTATGTATTTAGATTTTTTCTTTGTGTATATGGAGCCAACAATTTAATGTAGGACATCTAAGAAATCAAGAAACAATAGACAAATTTGCGTTCACAATATCCAACAAATTCCATGTGCTACAACAGCTGGAAGATGTAGAGAATACAGAAGACTAGTGGCAGCAAATCAAAACTGTATGGAATGAGACCTGTGAAGAAATACTGGGGAAAAGTGACCGACAACAAAAAGCATGGATAACAACAGAAACCATCAATAAGATAAAAGACAGAAAAAAACTAGAAATCATATTTAAACACAAGCAAAACCAGAAGTTCCAAAGCCAAGGCTCAAGAAGTGTACACAGAAGCAAACAAAGAAGTAAAAAGAAGTATCAAAAGAGACAAGAGGAAGTAAACTGAGGAGTTGGCAAGAGATGCAGAAGATGCTGCAGCCAAAGGAAACATGAGAGAACTGTATAACAGCACAAAGAAGCTAACAGGGAAATACAATCAAACAAGTTGCCCAATAAAAGACAAGAATGTAAAACTGCTCAGCAATATACAAGAGCAAATGAAGAGGTGGACAGAATATTTTGAGGACATTCTAAATAGACCAGCTCCACAAAACCCTCCGAACATCCAGCCAGAGGCGATTAAAGCAGATATCGACACGGCTACAGAGATGTTATATAAATTACTTGGTATAGTCTGGGAAAAGGAAGAGATACCAGCAGAATGGAAGGAAGGATATCTGGTTAAGTTGCCTAAGAAGGAAAATTTACATGAGTGCACAATTTATAGAGGAATAATGTTACTATCAGTGCCAGCAAAGTATTAAACAGGATTATCCTGAGAGATTAAAAGATTCAATAGAAAAGAAAATGAGTTGAACAAAGTCTGGAATGGAATTCACCACTATACATCGTGTCGTAATTGTTACAAGATAGGTCTGAGATATTTATGGTCCTGCCCGTGCAGAGGTGATAGTGGAAACTATGTGAGAGTAAGGTGTGAGAAATAGTTTTTTTTCCCGAGGGTGATAGTGTAAGAGGAAGATCAGATTCTGGAGTGAGTAGTTTCTCTAATCCAGCCTATCTTTACGACTATATTTTAATCTGACGCACTTTCTCTCCTTATACAAAATACAAGTTACACTGCACCCACAATTCTGTGAAAAACCCGCACAAACGTGAAAACAAACTATGGATAACAGATATGGATAGGGGTTGACCAACACAATAACTTAAAGTGTATTAAGTTTATTATCATTACAAATTCACAACATCAAGCATATACATCAATAAAGCATGGTTTACAGACAAATGAAATCAACCCAATATGTCCTCCCCTCTGGTAAAGGAAAAGAAAAAGAAGATCCCAACAGAGGTTAATTAACCAAAAAGATCACAGTTAACAATAAGTGTATGGAATAGTCAGTAAGGGAATAGAACAAGTTCCCAATTAAGCTATCACGTAAATACTCAGGTTAGTGATAAAAAAGAAGATGTGTATGATAATGGTAACAAAAGAAAGATATGCTTCTCCTTTTCGGTTCATTCACTCAGTCATACTGTAGCCACACGCATACTTGCTTACCCAATAGATGTCGCATGTATTCCTTGGAAACACACAAACAAGTACTATGACCCCACAGTTGCAGATTATTTACCAAATCCGGCCCCAGACTATCCTTGGTGCTAACTGCTTAACTAATGTAGTCGCCGAAGTTGGTGCATTAATTGTTTTCCAGGATAAGTCCTGTATCACTAAATTTAGTTGGTTGGAATAAGTCGTATTCGTGATGGTCACCGTCACAGAAAGAAACACATTATATCGTTTTGGTGTTGTCTAGCCTCTGGTTGTTGAGACACTCTGTTACGTTATGAAAAATGTTAATGATAATAATTATCGGCTGTTCTCTGAGTTGATGGCCGAGTCTGAACAGTGAGTTCTCTTGAGTATAATCCCGTGGAAAAACTACAGTCATATGTCAGATAAATATATATATATATATATATATATATATATATATATATATATATATATATATATATATATATATATATATATATATATATATTGCTACAGCGGGCGGCTGAGATTGATATAAAATCTGGTAATGTTCAGGTCCAGTTAATATTATGTTTATTGTTTCAAGTTTGGCCTCTCTCATGGATGAAGAAAGTGGACAGCACAGGTCACAACACGAAGACTCAACAATACAATAATATCTTGGGATGCTAATAAGATTATAAGACCGCTAGATCGCTGGGTTTTTGATCAGTTTAGATTTAGGAAGAAATACAAACATTTAACCAAAATATCAATATCCTATCCTAATACGCGTGAAGGTAAGACCTCTTAACCACTCCGTTATTTAATTAGATTACAACCCACTAGTGTCTAGCTTATCTTATCGCTTTTAACACGTAATATAAACACTAGTCATTTATAAAATTTCACATAACGGATAGAAGTAAATTGTATTCCGTCAATCATCAATCGCGTAGCGTCTTATTAGTTAATTATACCTTCTGGAATAAAATAGCTGTGCGTTATTTAGTACACCAATTTTAGCGCCTAGAAATCTCAGTGAATAATACCGATAAACTTAACACAAGAAATCACAAAATATTCTTATATATATATATATATATATATATATATATATATATATATATATATATATATATATATATATATATATATATATATATATATATATATATATATATATATATATATATATATATATCTATATATATATATATATATATATATATATATATATATATATAACCTCAAAACAGAAAAATTAAACTATCTCCACGAAATCTAAGTAATCCACTTTGTACTATGGCTCTATGATATCGAGCTAGATATTTCAAAAAATTTCCTGAAGCGACTGATAACTGATTTTAGTAGATGAAGTATATATACAGAAATAGTGTAATCTCGCTGACGGATGACGAAAGTCTCGCCTCGAGCAAATCAGCGGAAATCAGCTGGGTTTTCTTCCCAGATAAAGAATTTCTTCATTCGCTCTGATAACCGGGGAATCGACAACAAAGGCTTCTGATCTCGGCGATTGCCGAGCTTTTAGGGAACTTTAAAGCCGTTACCTTGCACGAGTTTTTGTTCCCGTGCACTGTCAGTTGTCGTAATTTTGACTGCTCTGCTCGCATCGAGCTTTGTCAAACGTAGTTGGTTCTTCCCCATTAGAAGGAATAGCAGTTATAGATCTGAGTAGCCGCTCGCCAGCGAGTGAAACAAGAAAAATAGGCGTGGTTAAAATATGAGTTAGACAGATAGCGAAAAGGCATGTATTTTGCGTAACAAACGTGCAGGTACTTGTGTCTTTATTCACCCACAGATTATAATTGTTGAAATTTAGAAGCCAAACGGAGCACCGTACTTTTTATTACATTCGCGCGAAAAATCTAACAATAAATTAATATGAAACAAACATAACGGTCACCCGTGTGTTACCGGGGCCCGAAAGGGGAGCAAAGAATAGTAACACTGCATCCTACCACGCATGTCGTAAAAAGCGACTATGGAGGGTATGGGCATGGGGCTGTTTACCCCATCCCGTAAAAACTTCGCACAGTGGGGTGATCACCTGCTTGCCAACCAATCTGATTACGGAAACAATGATAGATTGTTTGGTCTGTTTTTGTTCCACAAAGACGCCACTAGGCGTGGTGGAAACAGCGATAGATTGATCAATTTGTTGTTGCCCTAAGACGCCACTAGGCGTACTGGCCACATACTGCTTTGCCGGTTGATGGCTAAGGATGGAAGAAGAAGAAACATAAAGGTATGTTTTCAGGCCCTCGTAAGAAATAAAGAAGTAGAACACTAGACAACAGAAAAGCCACAGACATGAGTCGATTACCTAGGATTTTAACACTGGACCTTCCGTGCGACAACCCCGCCTAGCTATGCAAGCGAATCACACTATCCTCCCTGCCATCCACGCATCACCAAAAAATGATGCTAAGATGACAGGTCAATAGTGCGAACCGAAAGACATAACACCGGAAATCCACCATGGGCAGTATGGCCTATTAATGACGCAATCACTTCTGTTGTTTCTTTATTAGACAGCATAGGCCAGTCCACACAAGACAAAGAGACCTTAATACTGTGTCTAGTACATGATAGTAGACTTAGAACAGAAAGTACAGGACAGAGGGTAGGTTTTGGTATTGTATAAACATTTATAACATATAAGTGATTGCGTCATTAATAGGCCGTACTGCCCATGGCTGACTTCCGGTGCTATGTCTTTCGGTTCGCACTATTGACCTGTCATCTTAGCATCATTTTTTGGTGATGCGTGGATGGCAGGGAGAATAGTGTGATTCGCTTGCATAGCTAGGCGGGGTTGTCGCACGGAAGGTCCAGTGTTCAAATCCTGGGTAAGCTACTCACGTCTGTTGTTTTTCTGTTGTCTAGTGTTCTACTTCTTTATTTCTTACGAGTGCCTGAAAACATACCTTTATGTTTGTTTCATATTAATTTATCGTTTACAGGCCTCGGGTTTCCCTTCCTTATATGTTATGAAAAATCTAACACCGTGTCTTCGCGCGGCAAATCTAACACCGTGTCATTCAATCGCCGTGTCAAGGCCGTGGAAGATGAATCTCTAGGAGTTGTCAGGGGAGTGAAGTGTTAGAGACTTCACTACAGTAAGACCAGCTTTATGATGCAGGGGAGTGAAGTGTTACAGACTGCACTACAGTAAGACCAGCTGTATGATACAGGGGAGTGAAGTGTTACAGACTTCACTACAGAAAGACCAGCTTTATGATGCAGGGGGAGTGAAGTGTTAGAGATTTCACTACAGTAAGACCAGCTTTATGATGCAGGGGAGTGAAGTGTTAGAGACTTCACTACAGTAAGAGCAGCTTTATGATGCAGGGGAGTGAAGTGTTAGAGACTTCACTACAGAAAGACCAGCTTTATGATGCAGGGGAGTGAAGTGTTACAGACTTGACTACGTGTGTGACTTTTTGTGGCGACGTCGGAATTAAGTTTGCTAGTCAGACTCGTTCGACAATATCGTGCATGACATTGCAGAATTTTGGCCTCCTCTGTAAACTGTGCTGCTACGAACGAACATGTGTATGTCCTGATATGTGCATAGCTTCAGCGATCCTTGGTGATCTGTTCCCCTCACGGTCCTTTTTAGGGCCCAGAAAACTCACGCAACTGCACCCACCACGGTCCTTTTTTGGGCCCAGAAAACTCAAGAAACTGCACCCGCCATGGTGCTTTTTAGGGCCCACAAAACCCACAAAACTGCACCCACCACGGTCCTTTTTAGGGCCCACAAAACCCACAAAACTGCACCCACCACGGTCCTTTTTAAGGCCAACAAAACCCACAAAACTGCACCCACCACGGTCCTTTTTAGGGCCCACAAAACACACGAAACTGCACCCTGGCAAGAAATCCCTTGTGAAATATTGACACAATCAGAGCCGGATTAACGTAGTAGCAAAAGTAGCATATGCTACGAGCCCCGCGTCTTTTTTGGGGCCCCGCGCCATTAAATATGTACATAAGTTTTTGGTCATCTTCTAATACGAGCGTTAAACCAATGATCTTGTGATTTATGCCATCTTTAGCGCCTTTTCATTTGGTGTCACGAAATTGTGAGAGAAAGAGCATAAGAGGGTGACTTAATGTGACTCTTTATTATTTTTATCTTAACTGTTTGCGGACAGAAGCAGTCATTTTCTTTGGATTTGTTGAAAGTCTGTACACCTTCTTTTCTGCTTCTACCTACCGGTGGGGTCTCCTTTCTACTGCATTGTGTGCTAGTGGTACTCATAATAAGTCCCATTGGCCCTTTGTGAAAAGACTGTCTGATACCAGGTGGTCCGCTCGGGCAGATGCAACAAAAGCACTTTTACACAGCTTTTCTGCAATAAAATAAGTCATGGATGATATTTCAGATAACAGTGATCAGAAAGCAGAGTGCCGACAACAGGCTCGTGGTCTACTTTCAACCATGATGAAGTTAGAAACAGGAATAATGATCATACTGTGGGATCAAGTATTACAGCTTTTTCAAATGACCAGTGCTTCTTTGCAATCTTCTGACCAAGATTTGAATACAGCTTGTGCACTCTATGAATCCCTGCGGGGGTATATTCAAGCTATGCGGTCTACTTTTGCAGACATAGAGCAAAAGGCCAAGGATGTGACTGAGTGTGAACATTATCAAGAACAAACTCGAAGAAAACACAAACGAAATCGAGAGTATGATGATCTCAGTGGTTCCAGCACACTTGATGAATCTCAAACGCCTTCTCAGCAGTTTAAAAGCCGAACATTTCTTGTCCTTATTGATAGCTTTCTCTCTACTTTGTCAAAACGCCAGAAAGCATATCAAAAGTTGAATGATGTATTTGGATTCCTTCGTCAGTTACAGTCGTTTACACGTGAAGAGGTGGTAACGAGATCATCGAATCTTATTAAATCATATCCGGAAGATCTGGAAGAATGTCTTTGTGAAGAACTTGTGCAGTTTACAGAACTGTTTAAAACTGATCTTGCTTCTCATATTGGCACTACTCTAGACCTTGTAGAGTTAAAGTTTTACCGTTGGATAATTATAATTGACAATTCTTTGGAGTCTTGTTTTCCAAATGTAGAAATCGCCTTGCGCATCTATTTGTCACGAATGGTAACCAACTGCAGTGGAGAACGATCATTTTCAAAACTGAAACTTATTAAAAATGAACTAAGAAGCACCATGGGTCAAAAGAGATTTAACAATCTCACACTAATGAGCATTGAACATAAACTTCTGCGTGAAATTGATACATCCTATATCATCAACAAATTTGCTCATGCTAAATGTAGAAACATTAATATTTAAACAATAATGTTGACTGTTTTGTTACTTTTGATAATGATAATTACTATGCAAATTAAAAATGTATGTGTTAAAATATATTTGTGTTCTTTTATTGTTTTTTTAAATATAGGGCCCCTTTCTTGACATATGCTACAGGCCCCCGTACTAGCTTAATCTGGCCCTGCTTGCAAACGGTTTCTGTCTTTTGTTTTTATAGCACTAAAAACGAAGGGAGGATCAGAGCAAAATCAAAGCACTTAATACCAAATCGATAACGCAGCTGCGAGACACCTGAAAATTTTCGCGGAGCATAAGTTGTCCGCTGACCACGGTTTGGGAACCACGGCTCTAGTCACCCGTTCAACATTTTGAAATTTGTCATACATCGTTTTTTTTTTTAATGTGTTGCCTCTATCTCTCCTGTCTCGTTTTACTTTTCTTTGAGTTTGTTTTTTTATTAGTTTCATTCTTTCTCCATTTTACTCATTTTTTAATTATCCATGTTAAGTAAAGTTTGCCTAGCTTTGAAAAGGCGCTCACCATTAAACTTTGACAAAAGTTTCCCTGTGTGCATTCAGACCCGCTAATATTAGGATGCATGTCAAAGTATACAAGACGTTGTAGCCTGGTAATACCCTCGAGAATCATCAAGTGCTACATATATTCTTCATCATTGTGTAGTTTAGAAACATGGACAATGAACAAGCAGTTAGAAGAAAGAATTGAGGCATTTGAGATTCGGATATACAGAAGAGTGGGGTGCGTCTCATGGATAGAGAGGAAAACAATTAAAGAGGTCACAGACAACCTAGGAATGAAAAGATAATTAATGATGGAGGCTAACATTAGACAGTAAACATATGTTGGCCTTGTAAAAAGACACAGCACCTTACTAAAGACCATTATAGAAGGCGGAGTTAAAGGCAAACGTGCAAGGGGAAGACAGTGCTATTAGTGGAAATGTAACATCAAGAGATGGACAAGAAAGTCCATCATAATATCAAGAGAAAAGGCAGAATGCGCCGGAGATCCATTGCAGCCGATCTAAGATATTGATATGTCTGATGATGATGAATAGTCTTGTTGTCCTTCTCCCCTCCCCCCTTCCCCCAGCCCCCCCCCCCCCCCAAAAAAAAATAATTAATTGACACCCATCTTAACAAGACATTCTTCCTCGTTCGCCCTGAAAAGGACGGTGGTTGCGTTGTGTCTGTTTACGCCGTAGCTGTGATATCTGCACCTTTCGGTCGACACATCCGACTTCAGCACGGCGTTTTTTGGGACCGAGTATGGAAGAGGAAGAAGAATCTTAACAAGATAATTTCGAGAACTGCACGTCCCCTTGTAAAATCGTTGAAAGTATTCAAAAAGAGACATGAAAAGAGGTCGTATATCTTTATCATCACTGCCCTGCAGATCGCAAAGAAGCATAGACCTTCAAATATGCATGCAAAATCCACCTATACCGCTCTTTACATTTCTTTCACATCTCTTTCACTTCTATAATATTTTCTTTATGCTTAATACATTCATGTGCCATGCTGCCACCCCTACATGCGAAATGTATAATAGACTAACCCGCGCTCATCCTGCCACCCCTACCTGCGAATTACTAAATAGACTAACCCAGTGCAGACAAATGTACGGAAACCGGTGTGGTCATTGAATTTCATATTGGGTGAACAAAGACACAAGAACCAACGTGCATACTAATAAGGAAAGCAAGGTGGATCGCAAGGTTGAACGGAATGAGGGGCGACAGTGAGAAGCAAGCTGACGGATCCCAGAAATCTACATACATAACCTGTCACACTTCAGATTCGTTGAATACGAAAAGGCATTTGACAGTGCAGACAGAGAATCACTTTGGAAATTGATGAGGCATTATGGAGTTCTCCTGAAGATCATTAATTTAATAAAGAAAACATATGAAGACATGACATGCAGAGTTCTTCATGAAGGACAGCTTACAGAACCGTTTGGGATAAGAACGGGAGTGCGACAGGGATGCCACTTGTCTACATTTGTTTTTTTACTAGCAATAGACTGGGTTATGAGAACATGGACAACACACAACAGAAATGGAATCCAGTGGACTCTGACTTAGCATGGGGATGATCTGGATTTTGCTGATGACTTGGCTCTTCTGTCCCATAACCGTAATCAGATGCAGGACAAATTGAAAACTTTCGATGACAGATCACAGCACTTGGGTCTGAAAATACACAGTGAAAAGACAAAAATAATGAGAATAAATGCAGGTAATGATAACAGGGTTGAACTTGAAGAAATCCCAATACAAGATGTAGAATCGTACATATATCTGGGCAGCAATACAGACAAAGTCGGAGGGACAGACAGTGATACCAAAATAAGAATACAAAAAGCAAGAGGAGCTTTTACTGCATTGGGAAAAATATTGAGATCAAGAGAATACGGATCCAACACAAAAATAAGAATCCTCAACTGATATGTGAAGTCAGTCCTATTGTATGGCTCTGAGACATGGAGAACAACAAAGACAACAACCAAAAAGCTACAGACTTTAATAAATGGGCTCTTGCGTAGAATAGAGGAATTGAGATGGTGTGGCGGGGTTACCACCGTGGAACTGATGACAAGAACAAGACAAGTGCCAGTAGAAGAAGAGATAATAAGAAGACGATGGCGATGGATAGGACACACAATGAGGAAGCCTGTTTATAGCATTACAAGGCAGTCCTTGTTCTCTAATCCCCAGGGCAAGAGAGGCAGAGGTAGACCAAGAAGCACACGGAGAAGAGAGCTTGAAACAGAGGTGAAACTGATGTGGAGAACGTGGAAAGAACTTGAGATGATGGCACGTGACAGGAGGACTTGGCATGTGTTTGTTGAAGGCCTATGCTCCTTTGGGAATGAAGTGTTATGAATTATAAATGATATGGAGTCACGGTAGCGTGGTGGTTAGTGCATTGGCTTCCTAACCCGGTGGTCCATAGTTCAATCCTTAGTTGAGGAGGGATGTTTGTAGACCGCAAACAGCTCCTTGGTCGACGCTGCCTCATAAATTGGGTAACAGAGCAAGTTAAGGCCGCCGGCGTGATGCTGACCACATCACCCCTAGTGTGCCGATGGTGAAGAAAATTTGGGCCTAATACCATATTCTCAATATGCCTCAATGGGCGTGTAACGGGATCCTTTCTCTTTTTCCCTTTTCTGTATATTCTAAATTATATTTAAAATAAGAAATTTTATTTAGTTTTAGAGTAGTAAACTCATAATTGCTGTACAGTAACTTAATTCTAATATCTTGCCAAAAATCCTACTTTCACAAGAAAATGTTCCGTCACGTCAGATCCGAAAAGTGCTTGTACTAATCTCTGGAACATTCTGTATTTTAAATGTGGCTGACAAAATATGGGTGTTGCGCACATATTTTTGTATGGAATTATGCGACGCAGCGGATTACTGTAGGTTGGTAGGTAGGCATATGTAAAGTGTGTTAAACCACTGTAAAATGTGGTGAATTTAAGTGTGCATAGTGGCGTTATGATACCAGGCATGCTCCAGTCTACCCAGCGGTGCTGTAAATGGGTAACTCACTCTAGTCCTGAATTAGGGAAGGCAAAGACAGCTGTAACAAGTGGTGTTCGATGGTGGCATACTCTGATCATCACTGGACAGAAACTCGCAGGAAGTCAATGATGCAGGAACTGGTTTCCTTCTGAGGCTCCAGGAGGAGCGGGCCCTTAACTTGGTCAATTCAACCGACGCAGGATGGTATAAATATGAAGTGAGAGTGTAGAGTGTTGTTAACGCGAATGATGGAATGTTCGTATCTTGACCAATATAAAGTACTCATACACTCATGGCTACAAGTCACCAATGCAGACTGCTGGAATCTTTTCATACAGTTTATTCAGACGCACATACTGGGACAGAACGAATAGATCATAAGTACATGCTGACACATCAATCTTCAGGCATGAATAGTAGATCCCATGTCATGGAACATTCAAATATAATGGGTGGTACAAAACAGCATTCAATGTTCTAATACATTATGACCGCATCCCCTATCTGACTAAACGCGTCAGCAAAGGCGGATCGGTAAACAAATGAAGTGTTCGATGGACGAACCTTCTTTCCCTTGCTAAGTTCTTAGGTTGCTTATATTCAATGTTTATATCATACTGTGAAACCACGATAAGGGGTTTTCATATAAATGAGATCTCCATACCACTGTCCGAATAGTAAGATACACGACCCGTTCTCTGGACAGTGATCCAAAATATGATGACAGGAATATAACATGGCCGCCTTCCTGAGTTGTCGCTCACTCACTCGTAGGAAGGTAGATATAAGCCAAAGTTAACTGAGAATGTACATATAAATCATTTCATAAAGTTTTCCAAACAGCTCTACAGTAATCAAGTTAATTCACGTAGACATAACTGCTGTAGGAAAGCCTGTCATCTTCGTCGATACAAAACACGACCCTAGCGATATGAAGCACAATGTTCCATCTAGGTCTAATCGACTCGAGATCATCAAAAATAGGGTCTGGCATAACTGGAGTCCGAATCACATATATGAGGAGGCTCTCTGACAAATAGACTCTTGCAGAGACATAAACTTCTCCTGGAAAAACATCTATGAATCACTGTTAAACCTTAAACAGTGCCAGCCCTGGACAAAGCACTCAGCCATCTTGGCGATATTATCGGAACTCATCACGACTCGTCAAGACAACCAATACCTCCGCTAATGCGGCATAAGAATATAGTCCTGCCTACCCATACCAAATATACAATATAGGACTGAATCTACTTGCACTAAAAATATGTAATACATATGAATTCAGGCCATAAACATTCTAAGAACGATCAATCTATTTTCTGGCTATGACAAATGATGAATACCAAAATATAAGTATTCTTACGCCCGATCAATATCAAGGGAGATTATCCATATAATCAAACGTATAAATCAAACATGGATTATCTGGCTTTACAAAATAAAGCATTTTCGTACCCAATTAAATACAACAATATATTTTCCATAACAAATCGACATATCGTACATTTGTAAACTGTGCGTCAAAAAATATGTACGCAGCAGATTACCACACCCCCCGGGAAAAAAAATGGTACTTTTTTTTTTTGAAATACATCCAGGAGCAACACACAATAGGCTCGCAACGCACGAATAACAATGCGCAGATGATAAGCATTCCAAACAAATGTAACGCCTAATGTAAGGCTAAGTCGTCATATAGCACGACCAATGAGAATCTATCATGATTCAGAGAAAATTTTTTTCTCTGAGTATAAATATCTCCCGAGAGGTGTCACCAACGCATAACATAATACTGGCAATGCCACAATTTGTACAATAGTTCATCTTAGGTATCTTAACATTATGATCACCAAGTAAGAAAAATATCAAACCTGCGGTGAATATACATCAATGCACCGCTAAGTAGTGATACAGACAATGTATGATATATTACATATAAGTACATACTTTAACATAGAAAAACTGTAATAAAGTCAGACATGTTAGAAATCTCAAGCCCCATCAAGGCCAGCTCCTTGACGTGGAGATGGGGCTCAAGTACAGCCATCAGCGGCTGAAAAACCAAGACTGGCCAGGCCCTCCTAGACTCGAGCAAGACCACAGTCTGCCCTAGCAAGTCAAGGTGCTGAAGACGGAGGCAACCAGCCAAGAGGCGCACCACAGCAATCAGGATGCCACGCATTAGCGCTATGGGAAGTATGCCTATATCTGCAAAACGTTATGGCACTCGTCCTGTGACGGACACCCAGGCAGGCGCAGTGCCGGGCCCTCTGCCTCGGAAGGGCCCAACCCCTACTACTGGGGGTCCTTCTCAATTGCCCCGGGGAGCCAGGAGGCATGAGAATAGAGCTACTGGCCAAGCAAAGAAAAGACCATTTAAAATAATGCACTGGAATGCTGAAGGCGTCAATAGTAAAAAAGACGGCTACAGCAAAAAATTAGAGCTCGAAAATATCTTGAATGAAGAGCAAGTAAATGTATGTTGCTTGCAAGAAACCCACCTCAACAAAGACATAGCCTTCAAAATCAGAGGCTACCAGTGCTACCGATCTGACCGAATAGACAGGCGAAAAGGTGGAATACTGACACTCGTGAGGAATAACATCAGTGCATGTCAGCTTGAAACATATATGGAGGGGGCGGAATACCAGATGCTTCATCTCAGCTCAGAAAGTTCAGAATTCCACCTGCTCAACTACTACTGTCCGAGCGACCGCCCACTGGCACTAGATACAATCCCAGCAAAAGAAAGACTGATTGTATGCGGAGACTTCAACAGCCACTCACAGAGCTGGGGCTATGATCACATGGACAGGAGAGGTGAGGAGCTTGAAAACTGGCAGGATGACAATGGGCTTATCCTGATTAACCAGCCAATCGACCCACCAACCTTCTACTCGAGATCATGGCACACCACCTCTACACCAGACCTGGCATTCCACTCACCCAGCTTGGAGTGGAACACCACACGCGTTGTAGGGAAACAACTTGGAGGCAGCGACCACCGGCCAGTCTTCCTAATTGTGGAAAATGAACTTGTCAAGGAGAGCAGCACTCTCTCTAGGTGGAACTACAAGAAGGCAGACTGGACAATGTACCAGCACCGTACTAGTATACTGGCTAGAGATCTGACTGTAGACAAAGACATCAATAAGCTAGTTGATGAATTCAGCAGATGCATATTACAGGCTGCTCGTGAAACAATACCTAGAGGGGCTCGTAAGCACTACAAACCATATTGGAATAGTGAACTAGAGCAGCTGCACAACGACGTGGAAACATCTCGAAAGCAGGCAGAGACCAGTCCATGCCAAGAACACCACAATAACTACCAGCAAGCTAAGGCCAAATTTCAAAGGGCCAAGTTGCAGGCCAGGCGAAGAAGCTGGAAGGAGAAAACAGAGTCCTTGAACTTTGAAAGAGATACGAGGAAACTGTGGAAGCTGGTAAAGCAACTTAACGATGAAGGTACAGAGAGAAACTCAAGGATTGCTCTGTACAAAGATGGAAACATCCTCATGGGAAAACAGGCAGCTGATCACTTTGCAGACTCCTTTGCTAAAGACAACAACATCGAAGTTAGCCCAGAGAAGCAACAGGAGACTCGTGAGAAACAACACGCAGGACGAGATGGAACCATACCTGAAGTTATGGAGGCACCAATCACATTCAGAGAACTGGAGCTTGCAATATCCAAATTGAAAATTAGAAAGTCGCCAGGAGTTGATGGAGTGTCCAATGAAATGATTAAGAACTTGGGAACCGCAGCAAAAACAAAGCTGCTGCAGATCTTCAATATCTGTTGGAACTCAGGCAGAGTTCCACAGACCTGGAGGGAAGCAATCATGATACCACTCCTAAAACCAGGAAAAGACAGTTCCACTGCCTCCAGCTACAGACCAATCAGCCTTACAAGCTGCCTCTGCAAAACAATGGAACGTATCATCAACCTCAGGCTACAGTGGTACCTTGAAAGTGAAAACCTTCTTGTACCACAGCAGGCGGGCTTTAGGCAGTGTTATTCCACCGAAGATCAGGCAACTTACCTTTCCCAAGAGATTGAGGATGCGTTCCAAGATAAGAAACTGGTACTAGCAGCATGGATAGATCTAAGAAAAGCATTTGACAAGGTTTGGAAAGAAGGGCTTCTGAAGAAACTGAGAAATTGTAGAGTGAATGGTAAGATGTACAAATGGGTGAAAGCATACTTGCATAACAGAAGAGCCCGAGTACAACTAGATGGCCTCAAGAGTAAGAAAATTCTACTGCGTCATGGCGTCCCTCAGGGAGGGGTTCTGTCCCCCACACTTTTCCTAGTCTACATCAATGACCTGGTTGCTGAACTACCACATGGAATGAAAGTGGCAATGTACGCTGATGACCTGGTAATATGGTGCACAGATGAGCATGCAACAGTGGCCACCAAACTGCTACAAAGAGCTATAGATGCCTTAACCTCATGGGCAAATAGATGGTGTGTCAGCATCAACACAGACAAGTGCAGCACTACGCTCTTCACCCTCTCTCCCAAACAAAAAGCTGGTGTCATCAAGATAAACAAAGAGCTCCTGAGAGAAGATAAACAACCCACCTATCTCGGAGTTACATTCGATGATAGGCTGACATGGAAGCAGCACATCAACAAGGCAGCAACAAAGGCCAGGAGGAAGCTAGCCATCCTGAGAAAACTAAGTGGAACCACATGGGGAGCCAGCGGGAAAATACTTAGTAAAGTTTACCAGCAGGGCATACGACCACACCTGGAATATGGGTCAGCTGCGTGGTGTCCAGCATCAAACACCACATTACAAGAGCTAGATAAGGTGCAAAACCAGGCGCTTAGGGTCATCACGGGGGCAATGAAATCAACGCCTATAGTGGAGATGGAGAAAATGGGGAGGATACAAGCACTGAGAGAACGCAGAGACACGAAAGTGCTAACACAGGCAGAAAAGTTCCTCTGTATGCCGAGCCATCCAATGAAGGACAGATTCCAAAACCTAGCAATGGGGCGACTGAAAAGAAGCAGCTTTATCCACCAGGCCAAACGATTTCGTAGACAAACCTCAGACCTGCCTGAAGTTAACAGCCCTCTAAAGTCTGTGCCAGAACAAACCCCTTGGAGAGAGGAGCATGGACTACCAGTACACATCCACACAAAAGTGAAAGGAATATTCGACAGGGATGAACAGAACAGCGTGCAACGTAGGACAGTCACTCTCAGTTTCCTGGATGATAAATACCCACAGGACCTCTGGGTCCGAGTATACACGGATGGGTCAGCACAGAATGCAGTAAAGAATGGAGGAGCAGGAGTGTACATAGAATACCCAAACAACACTAGGGATACGGTCAGAGTACCAACGGGGAAATTCTGTAACAACTATGATGCAGAAGTCCAGGCAATCAAGGTGGCAACTGAGAAACTACTGAACACCAATCTCGGTCCACAGCCTGTAGTATTCCTGACAGATGCAAGATCAGCACTCCAAGCACTTCAGTCCAGAAAATTGCCAGTTATACAGCCCCTACTTTCTGGACTGTGCAACCAGCGCAGGGTCGCCATGCAGTGGATACCGTCTCATTGTGGAATACCAGGAAACGAGAGAGCAGACGGACTGGCTAAAGAAGGTGCTGCAGACGAACAACCGGATGTACCAGTTACGTACCATCAGAAGAAAAAGATGATCAAATCTATCAGAAAGCCACCAACATCAACGCAGGATGACTACCAAGCTATGAACAGATCAGAACAAATAGTCATTCTGCGCCTCAGAACAGGACACAACCGCCTCCGCAGCCACATGTATACAAAATTCAAGATTGGCAATTCAGCCATGTGTACATGTGGACAGGCACCCCAGACAGCGGAGCACGTACTGCAAGATTGCCCCGAATATGATATATTGAGGCAAACCCACTGGCCCAGAGAAACAACACTGGAAGCAAAACTATATGGACCCCTGTATGAACTACAAAAGACAGTGAAGTTTATACAAGAAACAACATTGCAGATATAGACAATATATTTCAAGCGAACGAAAGAAGAAGAAGAAGAAGAAATCTCAAGATCTGACAGTTAAGTGGAATCATGTGGGCATCTCGATAAGATATCCGCCATCACATTTTCTGAACCACGGATAGCTCGCACCGAAAAATGAAAAGGCTGAAGAGCAATCGCGTATCGCGTTGATCTCACGCTCTTCAGATTTTTAGTCTGAATAGCTGTAAGAGCTTTGTGGTCAGTCTCCACAATAAAATGTGCGCCAAGAAGAAATCTTTGAAGTTTAAGGATTGACCAAACCATAGCCAATAATTCACGGTCTAGGACCGAGTATATTCTCTCTGCGGCATTAAGTTTTCGAGAAATATACATCACTGGATGCAGAGTTCCAGAGTACTCTTGCATTAGTGCCGCTCCAATCCCAGTGGATGAAGCGTCACTACGAAGAATAAATGTCTTATCTTTAGTAGGTAACACCAAGATAGGTGAAGTAGAAAACATCGTTTTAACCTTATCCAAAGAGGATTGACATTCTTGAGTCCAATGGACTATATTAGGAGACCCTTTCTTTAACAAAGAAGAAAGAGGTGACATAATTGAGGACAGATTCGGGATGAATCGTCCATAAAATTGTATTAGACCTAAGAGACTTCGTACTTGCTTTTTAGTCTTAGGAATATAAATGTTAAGTATCTTACTTGTATTATGGTCTTCTGTTTTTAGGAACCCATGACCAACACGGTGTCCTAAGAAAGATATTTCGCTAAAACCAATACAAGCTTTAGATGGTTTCGCTGTTAGGTTATGCTCGCGTAAGATAGACAATAGTTCGTTTAAACTATTATAGTGATCGTTCCAAGTATCACTGAAAAGACAGATGTCATCAAGATATGCAATGACATCTGAGCGATGAGATAGGATTTGACGCATCATGCGTACGAATGTCGCTGGGGCATTCATAAGGCCGAAAGGCATGAAATTCCATTGGAATAGACCCCTAGGCGTCGAAAAAGCAGTAAACGGTTTGGCGTGTTCGGATAGTGGAACTTGCCAATATCCCTTAGACAAATCGAGTTTAGTAAAGAAATGAGAATTCGATAGTCTAGTAAGTAGCTCTTCTAGTAAAGGCATAGGTTCAGCATCAAATTTCGTCACTTGGTTCAATTTGCGATAATCAACGCAAAGACGTACGTTGTTGTCTTTTTTTCGCACGATAACCATCGGTGAAGAATATGCTGATATGGATGGTTCAATTATTTCCAACTCTATCATTTCATCTAACTCTTTTTCTACCTGTGCTTGAAAATGTATCGGGATAGGATACGGTCTGACTCTTATAGGATTATGGTCAGTAAGAATAATGTCGTGTTCAATGACATTAGTTCGACCAGGAATGTCAGTAAGGACATCCTTAAATTGTTGTAACATAGCAGAAACTTGTTTCTGTTCTCCTGGAGATAATTCGGGAGAAATTGCAACATCTTTCCATGACTCATTAGAATGGAGCGGAATCATTGGAAAAGGGAGATTCACATCTGAGAAGCTCGTTTCCTCATCCTGTATTACTGACAGTGATGAGTAATGTCCATGTGGGACCGGTGAATCGTCCGTTGCCTGGAAAACAGGTTGTAAATAATCCGGACGTTCGTGGAATTCCGTGAGCATGTTGATGTGGAAGGTCTTATGCTTCCCATCAGTATCGACAATATAGTCGACATCGGAAACTTTTGATATTACATCGTACGGACCTTTCCAAGAAATAAGGAGTCTGTTTTCTCTACAAGGTAGCAGGACCAAAACTTTGTCACCTGGACAGAGTTGTCGCAAGCGTCTGGTCTTATTGGCAAATTGCCTTGCCTTCTGTTTCGCAAATTCAGAAGAAGCAGTTGCCAATTTGCATGCTTCAATAATCTTGTGTCTAAGTGCAATGACATATTCATAAGAGGATTTTGTGTCATCGACAATATTATCAGCAGTTATGAGATCATGAAGTAGAGACATAGGACCTCGCGGTTTCGCGCCAAAGACAAGTTCAAAGGGAGAAAATCCTGTATGTTCATTGGCGACCTCTCTGTATGCAAAGAGAGCCGCGGGTAAAACCCTGTCCCAATCCTGAGGATGATCCTCAGTTATCTTACCTAATAGGTTTTTCAGAGTTCTATTAAGACGCTCTACCATGCCATTGGACATAGGATGATAAATACTACTCAGAGATCTTTCTATCTTAAGAGTTGACATCACTTGGGACATGGTATCCGATGCAAGTTGGGTACCATGGTCTGACAATATTTCTCCTGGAAATCCCAGACGAGAGAATATAAGCCAAAGAGCATCTGCAATATCAGCAGTAGTTATGCTCTTCAGAGGGATAGCCTCTGGCCAACGTGTGCACATATCAACACACGTCAAGATATATTGGTGTCCTCTAGCAAACTTTGTCTTAAATGGACCAATGATGTCTATCGCCATTTTTTGAAATGGTCGAATTGGAATATCTGCAGCCTGAATAGGTGCAGCATGGCGTGGACCCTTGGATTTAACTTCCTGACATACCCTACAGGATCGACAATAGATCTGTATGTCCTTGTTCACAAACGGCCAAAAGAAAGACGCAAGAACTCTAGATTTAGTACGGGAAAAACCCATATGCCCAGCACACTGAGAATCATGAGCGTGCTGTAAAATTTTAACTCTCATATTTTTGGGCACAAGAATTTGAGAATGAATGGACTTAGCGGAGTCTTGTACCATACGTACAAGTACCCCATTATTCATCGTAATCCAAGATTTACGATTCGTGTCCTTATTTGGATCACCTTCTTTTGCTAGAGTAAAGAATTTCTTTAGAGTAGGATCATCTTCCTGCTGTTTTATAAAAGAATCATGCGAAATCTCCAAGGGATCACCTTGGTTCTGGTCATCATTATCTCCAGAAGGCGAAGATTGCGTCATGTTTAGAGCTTGAGCTCTAGTGACTACAGCATTTGCAGTATGCATATTATCACTTTCCCACTCTGCAATTTGTTGCGGAGTGCATTCTTTCGCACCATGAATGCGACCGACAATAAGATCAGCGATCGGATTCGGCAGAAGACATGCGTGCACATCTCCTGTAAAGAAGGGAGTAGAAATGTTGATAATGGCAGTGGAGTACTTCTCCAATGTGCCACCAAATGTTATGCATTTGATTATTTTGCCAGTGGCTCGAGAAAGATCTATAAGTGACTGCCTCACCCCAATGGTGGTGCACCCGGATTCGAAGAGAATTGAGACCGGAGTACCATCTACTAAACCATTATTTAATTTAAGAGCCCCTCTTCCATCATGCGCGACTGACGCAGGGAGAGCGGGAAGAGGATGACCACAGCTTAAAGTCGAAACTGTGGTTGGCTCGAATAATGTTTTGCATTGGGAACACTGAAATGCTCTGTCAAAATCGAAAGCAGAAGATCCCACATTATTAGAGTCTTTCTTATCATTGGTTTGCTTACCGGCTTCATGAAACTCTTGTTGTGCAGAGTTAGCCTGGTAATGAGATTTACCATGTCTTTTGTGTTGTGATCTACCTCGATTATTGTTGCCTCTGTAATTATTATTCCCTCTGTTATAACCCCTATTTGGGTTTGAGTCATAATGTTCATCATTATAATCATCATGCTCATTATAGTGAGAATCCCTGTAGGATTGATCCCGTTGTGTCCATGAAGGAACGCCCTGGTAATTTCTATTATTACTTCCTCTACGGAAATTTCCATAGTTATGGCCACCCCTGCATCGAGGACTGTCAGCCCGTCTCCAGAATTTAGAACAAGAACCCTGATTTGGTTGGTTACCTTGGTTTTGATGATTACGCCAATTAACCTTTTTGCCAAATTTATTTTGAGCTCCCTGAAAGTTGTGTGGGTACTTGGGATTGTATTGTGTTGCTGAAGCAACCGGCATACCCTCTTTAATCTTAGTGTTGCTAAGAGTTACGTCCGGGTGTGCCGTAACGTATTGGTCACAATATTCTTGCATTTGTTTTAGTGTTTGTGGCTTACGCTCGTGTAGAAATTCAAGGAAATGTTTATTAATAGAAGACATGACCTTGTCTCTGAGCAACAAATCCATAAGAGCATCATATGTTTTCTCTATTTTGGATAATTCAATCCATCGTTGAAATGTAAGACGGATTTTTGCTATGAATTCTGAGAATTCAACCCCCGTCTCAGGTACCATTCTTTTAAACAACATGCGATAGCCTTCCTCTGGTAACTGAAACTTCTTAATCAAGGCTACCCTAATAACATCATAATCATCTTTGTCAGCCTCTTCAACCAAACATAGACTATTGAGAGAATCGCCTGCTAGATTCTCAGATAATTGGTTAACATATTGCGATTTATCAACATTATGAGCCCGACAAGCACGTTCAAACCTCTGAAGCCAGAATGTTATATCATCATTGGCAGGATTGAATGTTGGTACCTTAACTTTGTAAGTAAAGGGTTTACTATTACCACCAGGTGTTTGATTACTCATATTTGTTAATTTTAATTTCTCTAACTCAAATTCATGTTCTCTTATTGCTTTTCTCTCTTCCGCTTCTCTGTCTAATCTTTTTTGTTCAGCAGTAGCAGCAGCTTCAGCTTTTCTCTCTTCAGATTCTCTGTCTAATCTTTTTTGTTCATATTCTCTGTCTTATCTTTTTTCTTCTATTTGAAGTTTTCTCTCCTCAGCAGCAGCTTTTTTCTCCTCAGCTTGCATCTGCAATCTGAAATTCTCAGCATCTATCCTCTTTTGTTCAACTTCTGCTTTCCATTTATTCTCATCTTTTTGTTTTTTCTCTTCTGATTTCAATGCAATAGCAAATTGAGCAGTTGTCCATTCTTCTAACTCTTTGCCAGTCTTATCAAGGGATTTCCCTTGTGTAATAAAGTAATCTAATGTAGACATTTTGTCTAATGAGATCAATACCAGATAAAGTAAATAAATTACCTTATTTCACTTTCATGGGAGACAAGTCTGTACTATAGACTTGTATACTCACATCATTTTCTTAGTCTTAGTCAAAGACCTTGTATGGTAATTTTGGTTATAATATAACAAATGATAACTTGAGTACCTGTGGAGAATAATATCTTCTATATCCCAAACACTGTAGGAGACAAGCCTTACAAAGGTCTTGTATACTTTCTTAGTGTAATCAATGATCATAAAGTACTGGTCTGTACTATAATATGTGTGTATTCAACTATACCTCATATATCATATGTCAACTGAAGACATTCACAAAGGACAAACAAAAAACCATATGAGAACATTTGCAGAAATCAAATTAAATTAAATAGGACAAATCAAAGAAAATTATCACAGAATCTGTGATGATCACTGCAATAAGATAACAAGACAAATAACGCCACAGTGTATAAATATAAATTGTGTATAGAAATCAAAAATAGAAAAGGGTAGACCAACAAATTACAAACAAATCAAAACAAACTAAAGAACAGAGGAATATTACAAAAACAACAATGAGTATGGTCTTCACAGCTAACACTAATAGCAACAGCTGTCGCAGCAAATTTTCAATCAAGAAAATTGCACCTATAGAAACGCACACATCAGACCCTCTATTACGTGGGATACTCTGTTGTGTGACACCGCCCAACCGAAACAACAACCCGCCGAGTACAAACAAATATCACATATAAACATGTAAACATAAATGTACATATAGCATAAACTTATAACATAATATATGTGTTGTGGATAGGATGTGTTGCAAAGTATGCTCAGATTTCACTTTAATGGCACAGCTTTTGATCAAAATAAACTGGCACTTTTAATTAATCTTAAATTATTGAACTATCTGTTACATTGTTCAATTTTTTTTTCTTGAGCATGAGAAGATCCACCGATGAAATAAGAACACTGCAGTTCTTCTTTAGCAAGGTAAACAAACATTTCTTTGTAACCTGACTGTACGCTGAAGAATGTCAACAAGTACTGACACAGATACTGTATACGCTTGAACAGAACAGGTCAAGCTGACATCGAATGTATAGCTGTCCTACTGGTGTTGATGTGGTCTAACAAACGTTCTTGTGACTGTAAATGATTCTCAAAACAAGACTGCGAAGGCTGGACCCAGGAATCTGGCTCACCACTGTAAAGTGTGTTAAACCACTGTAAAATGTGGTGAATGTAAGTGTGCATAGTGGGGTTATGATACCAGGCATGCTCCAGTCTACCCAGCGGTGCTGTAAATGGGTAACTCACTCTAGTCCTGAATTAGGGAAGGCAAAGACAGCTGTAACAAGTTGTGTTCTATGGTGGCATACTCTGATCATCACTGGATAGAAACTCGCAGGAAGTCAATGATGCAGGAACTGGTTTCCTTCTGAGGCTCCAGGAGGAGCAGGCCCTTAACTTGGTCAATTCAACCGACGCAGGATGGTATAAATATGAAGTGAGAGTGTAGAGTGTTGTTAACGCGAATGATGGAATGTTCGTATCTTGACCAATATAAAGTACTCATACACTCATGGCTACAAGTCACCAATGCAGACTGCTGGAATCTTTTCATACAGTTTATTCAGACGCACATACTGGGACAGAACGAATAGATCATAAGTACATGTTGACACATCAATCTTCAGGCATGAATAGTAGATCCCATGTCATGGAACATTCAAATATAATGGGTGGTACAAAACAGCATTCAATGTTCTAATACATTATGACCGCATCTCCTATCTGACTAAACGCGTCAGCAAAGGCGGATCGGTAAGCAAATGAAGTGTTCGATGGACGAACCTTCTTTCCCTTGCTAAGTTCTTAGGTTGCTTATATTCAATGTTTATATCATACTGTGAAACCACGATAAGGGGTTTTCATATAAATGAGATCTCCATACCACTGTCCGAATAGTAAGATACACGACCCGTTCTCTGGACAGTGATCCAAAATATGATGACAGGAATATAACATGGCCGCCTTCCTGAGTTGTCGCTCACTCACTCGTAGGAAGGTAGATATAAGCCAAAATTAATTGAGAATGTACATATAAATCATTTCATAAAGTTTTCCAAACAGCTCTACAGTAATCAAGTTAATTCACGTAGACATAACTGCTGTAGGAAAGCCTGTCATCTTCGTCGATACAAAACACGACCCTAGCGATATGAAGCACAATGTTCCATCTAGGTCTAATCGACTCGAGATCATCAAAAATAGGGTCTGGCATAACTGGAGTCCGAATCACATATATGAGGAGGCTCTCTGACAAATAGACTCTTGCAGAGACATAAACTTCTCCTGGAAAAACATCTATGAATCACTGTTAAACCTTAAACAGTGCCAGCCCTGGACAAAGCACTCAGCCATCTTGGCGATATTATCGGAACTCATCACGACTCGTCAAGACAACCAATACCTCCGCTAATGCGGCATAAGAATATAGTCCTGCCTACCCATACAAAATATACAATATAGGACTGAATCTACTTGCACTAATAATATGTAATACATATGAATTCAGGCCATAAACATTCTAAGAACGATCAATCTATTTTCTGGCTATGACAAATGATGAATGCCAAAATATAAGTATTCTTACGCCCGATCAATATCAAGGGAGATTATCCATATAATCAAACGTATAAATCAAACATGGATTATCTGGCTTTACAAAAGAAAGCATTTTCGTACCCAATTAAATACAACAATATATTTTCCATAATAAATCGACATATCGTACATTTGTAAACTGTGCGTCAAAAAATATGTACGCAACAGATTACCACACCCCCCGGGAAAAAACATCTATGAATCACTGTTAAACCTTAAACAGTGCCAGCCCTGGACAAAGCACTCAGCCATCTTGGCGATATTATCGGAACTCATCACGACTCGCCAAGACAACCAATACCTCCGCTAGAGCGGCATAAAGAATATAGTCCTGCCTACCCATACAAAATATACAATATAGGACTGAATCTACTTGCACTAATAATATGTAATACATATGAATTCAGGCCATAAACATTCTAAGAACGATCAATCTATTTTCTGGCTATGACAAATGATGAATGCCAAAATATAAGTATTCTTACGCCCGATCAATATCAAGGGAGATTATCCATATAATCAAACGTATAAATCAAACATGGATTATCTGGCTTTACAAAAGAAAGCATTTTCGTACCCAATTAAATACAACAATATATTTTCCATAATAAATCGACATATCGTACATTTGTAAACTGTGCGTCAAAAAATATGTACGCAACAGCATACAAATGTATTGTATGACTATTTGATGAACAGTATATATTTTGAAATGCTCTCATGGTCAAAGTTATAGCACCCACGATTAATTCATACTTTTGTTTGTGGGGGTGATCTCTCTTGAATATTGATTTGGCGGATGGATCTAGACTCCGTTCATTCTATTCTTTGTTCTGACAGAAAACAGATTATTCTTGCTTAGGTTTAGGCAGGGATGTTTATGGTCCGAGTCTATGTTTACTCAGTGTCTGTTGGAGACGATTCGGTCTTATACCGGATTATCTTTGTTTGTCTATGTCGGACTATTTTCTTTGTACTGTATTTTGGGGTCAGGTGCTTTTCGGCGCATGAAGATACGTTAGTGAGTTCTTCGGTGATGTAGAGGCCTATGGCGGGAAGTCGTCTTAGACCTGCCCGAACTTTGTGATCTCTTTTCTGATGATGGGAACGAAGATAGTTTTCTTCTGGGATGGTTAAATCCATGAGTTCTCTAGTGTTCATTCCATAACGCGAGGAGAAGAGCGTTTCTGTGTTTGCTAGTGGTTTTTTTCTATGCCAAGGTAAAAAACCTGTTTACCGAACTTTTTCCACTCCTAGGCCTAATATGGACAGACAGCTACATGAATTGAACCATGTCAGTATGTCGGAACGATATATTATCTAGCAACACTGATTATGTATATACAGCAACTTTGAGGAAAGAATATGCTGAATGTTATAGAAACAGTTATGTTCATGAACTGAATCTTTATAAAGCTTCCTTGTGCCTCATGATCGTGAGCAAGGTTCACAAGACTAGAAGCCATTTTGGAATGCTATTTATTGTTGATCATTTACCAGAGAACAGGGACGCCCTTATTATCAGGTGATGATAAAGAGATCATACTTATGAAAGGAAAACCTACTATTGGTAGTTTAACGTTTTCTCAGAAAATATTGGCTGAACTGTATTTAACGGAATCTTCGCTAGAATGCAAGGTACGTTTATGCTAAAGAGGTTCGATCTAGGAATCAAGTTGGAACCTTGTATATTAACTGACATGATTAGTCAGTAAGGCCTGATGAATATTTATATAACTTATGGAACTCTGAATGCTTGTATACTGATGTTCCATTATGATTTGCTGATTTTCTTCAACATAAATGCCAATTTATTATTGTACACCGTGGGTCAACAATATGCTATTGATGTCGACCTGTGTTCCTGTAACTGTACCCGTTCTGTCCAAGTGTGTGCGTCAAATTAAACTATTGAAACGTTCCACGGTAGTCTGCATCAGTAACTTCTAGATACGCATGTATGAGTGTTTGTATCTTCAGTCAACTCCAGAACAGTATACACATTCGCGTATGGACATGTATTGCAACACTCATTATCAACAATGCATTCTTGTCGGGCCTCATTGTGTTCCAGGACAAGATGACCTGTATACCTGACACTGTGCCCGGTTATTAGAGTTGACCAGTTACACCTTACAACAGGCTCTGATATATACACAGCTACGAAGAAGCAAGAACGATCTTTATCAATGGGTCTGCGGTAATCTCTTTTCAGTACATCCCTTCTTAGTGCGAGAGAACCTCTGGAAGTTCAAACTTCGTATCACTAGAAGGATAAAGTGTGCCAGCGTAACGGCACCAATTTGAACATGTAACCGAGCTGGTTACTGCATCAATTTGTAGATATGTGCCCGCGTCACGGCACCAATTTGAAGATATGTGTCCGCGTCAGTTGTATGCGCAGGTCACGGCATCAATTTGAAGATATGTGGCCGTGTAGGGTTAAACGGCACTAGTAGTTATATAGATTTTTTTTTAGTCAGAGTCAATCTTTCATATGTTGTTGTGGTTCAAGTGCTAACTGGCCTTCCGCCAGAGGTGGTAATACTTGACCTTTACTCATTTTTTCAACCCAGGAATGTTCTTCCCTTTGAGTTTGGTGATAAGCAAAACAGTTTCAGCACAACAACGTACATCCAAAAGAAATTACTGTAAATTTCCACAAACAACAATGTAGAAAAATTCAATTAGAGTTTATTGATGTCATTAGACAAAGACTGTAAATTTCACAATGATGATTGGTTATCCAAGATGAAAAATATGTAATCCAACTGAATAATATATGTATATCCAAATAGAATAATATATGTATATCCAAAAAGAGTAATATATGTATATCCAAATAGAATAATATACTGATTTGTCTGCTCAAAAACTTGTCTTGGTATCCTCAAAGATGAAGTTCGCCTAACGCTATCTGTTAAAAATCCTCTAGTCTAAAATCGTGGTACCATTGGAATCATAAATCCTGAAATCTCTGCCTATCGCCCACATCTCTTCTATTTATACTATTTCTTCTTTTTTCCCGCCTTTTCCCACACGACCCGTAATTTTTTCACACAGTACAATTTCTGCACACGACTCTCTGTTTTCGACTTTTTGCACACGACTTTCTGTTATTTCGACTTTTTTCACATGTGTGATCTTTTCCAACTTAACAATTGGATTAAAAAAACCAGATCACACAAACATTCATTTTCCACTTTCCGCGCATAAAACCCATTCATTATTATCTGGGACTGACCTACGTTTACCCTGTCAGAGCAGTAACTGCCAACTGAACTTTGAATGATACTGCGTTTTGTGTAAAAACGTCTTATTTGCTTTTGATGTCTGCCATTCTTATATGTAGCATATTATAGCACGTATAAATGCTTAGCGTGGAAGTAGTAGGGATAATGCTAGCGTGGAAGGCCAAGCGGTCACAAAAGGCTTATGCCAGTCCAGGTCTAGCTTGCACGGTCATCTTCTCTGGTATTACTGTTTATTCGAACGTTCATGACATCAGACTTACCCCTCTCTTATTTTACTACTAGCATTACAACTAGACCACAAGGTATTTTATAGTTGGTCATGCCTGCACAAAAATATCAATTTAGAAATGAATGTAGAGAATAATATTGGCAGCAAAAAGTCAGCCACTACAACAGTTATTAAGAATATCTTACAAAAACACAGAGCAGTGATATAAGGCCACGTGAAGACGTCCTCACAACAGTAAAGAGACGAAGCTGACATGTAAAATGGCCACATATCAGAATCACATAGGCTACTAATTGTTTCTTCACAGCATTGTACTAAGTAATGGAAGACAAGTCAAAAATTTTTTTTTTTTTTGGCGTACGCCCGCTAATACTCGAGGCGAAATCTCAGGTTATTACTTATGTCTAACCTGACATTGATTTTACGTGGGTATCCCTTTATTTCTTGTACAGAGACAGGTGTCCCTCGCCATTCAGGCAAACACTCGCCGTTTTCGGAGGTACCCATTGCAGCTGGGTCGGCTCAGGAGCCGCCAGTCCCTGGTCGACGACACTCCTTCAAATGTTCTCGCCAGGTCACGAGTTAATCCAGTCCAAATCCCGGTCGACGAAAAATCCTCAAATGCCGTCGGCCGGGTTTGATCCTGTATCACCCGGTCGCCAGAGCGGTGTTGTAACCACTACGCTAGCGCGGCTCCCCACAAGTCAAAATGAAACATGAATAAATTGACAATGGACACGTCTACTTGTAAGACGGAATTAAATCGACTAACACTCAAAATATAAAAGTAGCGACTACAAGGCACGCGTTCATCGTCTGTGGTGATCAAGCGTTATGTTACATGTCAAGTCAGGTCACATGTAATATTAGTCACATCAGTCACGTGGTCCATTATTTCGAAAGATATAAGATATTGTCTCAACAAAGTTTAATAATTTTGTTTTCGAATTTTCACGTTCCATCTGTCATTTTCGTTTTGTCCATGTTTATTATTTCTTTTATTATGCCTTTTGCGTATATTTTGTTCTTGTCTGACACAAATAAAATTGGTTCACTGTGGTATCAATACAAATGCTGACAGACAGGTTCTGTAAAAGTACTAACACACGTACACAGTAACGCACACGTCAGTTACAAAGTGGTTGAAAGCCTAAACAAAACGATACTGCAAGCAGCCACTGAGTCTATTAACAGAGGGACAAGACAGAATTACAAACCATGTTGAACTGAAGAACTACAAAAGCTTAATGATGAACTACACAACAGAGAGATAAGAAACAACCGAAGACAATCACAAACATTGGTCACGTGCGAAATCAGATTTCTTTACGCCTTGCCACAATTTTGTAAGGGGAGGTAGCATTTATGTTCCATTGCAAGGGCAACAACATAATTAAAAAGCAAATACTAAATTAAATAAGATTTAAACTTGTATGCATTAACTATTTCCATATATCTAACTAGATAATATTAAACAAATAATTTTATTAAGACGTTTTGAGGGTTTTTAAAATGTATTTATTCTGTTCTTTCTTAATATTTTTTAAAATGTTTCCACCCGATACAAGTTATAAAGTAGTGAATACTTATATAGTCTATCACTCTCAAAGCCAATGGTCTTTAATAACCACAGACCTAAGGGTCTTTTACGTTTGGACATGTGCCCTAATATAACCGACTAGGTTGAACAGGACGCGCCTCGCCAAAACGAGGCAAAACTTTATAAAATAAAAATAAAAAATCCCAAAGATTTCGTAGAATTGCACACCAAAATGTGTTGTCAGGGCTGAATGGTGCTCTTCATCATTATCATGAACACAATGTATACAAACAACAAAAGCCATCCAAGACAAATATGTTTACGACATGCGCTCTTTTTTATACCCCTACAAAGGGGGAGGAACAGTCGTTATAGATAAACACGACCTTAAACAAGATTATTTCTGGATGTTATGGTTATTGTTGCTCAAAATCAACACCACTACAATCCGGGAAAACCCATAGGTACTCAGTCTCCCTCAGCCAACCTGGACAAGTATGTCTGCTAATGAGCTACAGGGGTCTCTGAAGAGATGAAGATATAACATGTCTACTGTACCATCAACAGTTGTACAAAACGTCTGAAATGAGTTAGTGAATGGGGTTATCAACCTCATCAAGTCAAACACATTGACACAGAAACCACTACTACACCATCAACAGTTGTACAAAACGTCTGATATGAGTTTGTGAATGCGGTTATCAACCTCATCAAATAAAACACATTGACACCGAAACCACTAATACACCATCAACAGTTGTACAAAACGTCTGATATGAGTTTGTGAATGGAGTTATCAACCTCAACAAGTCAAACACATTGACACAGAAACCACTACTACGCCATCAACAGTTGTACAAAACGTCTGATATGAGTTTGTGAATGGAGTTATCAATCCCATCAAGTCAAACACATTGACACAGAAACCACTACTACACCATCAACAGTTGTACAAAACGTATGATACGAGTTTGTGAATGGAGTTATCAACCTCATCAAGTCAAATACATTGACACAGAAACCACTACTACACCATCAACAGTTGTACAAAACGTCTGATATGAGTTTGTAAATGGGGTTATCAACCTCATCAATTCAAACACATTGAAACAGAAACCACTAATACACCATCAACAGTTGTACAAAACGTCTGATATGAGTTTGTGAATGGGATTATCAACCTCATCAAGTCAAATACATTGACACAGAAACCACTACTACAAGAGTATGTGGATTCCTTCGCCAACCAAAGGCAATACCCCACCGACCAACTACAACACACAATTAAAATACCTACAACCAAACACAACAACACACTACCAGCACACAACAACACACAACAACTCGCCCGCCATTATCGAACTAATATAGGACAACAGGACGCAAATTGATCGTCAGAGGAAGTCACCCGGCTAATATATATCGATATATAAAAAGTCACGCGGCGCCACCTGACGCGCCACCTGCGGAATCGACCCGGAGTATTTCCTTATATAAAAGTCATGTCGCGCCACCTGAATACTAACCGTTTCCGCCATGACTTACTACTACTACTAACATGACAATGACCAGCGCACGTTTAGATATAAGACGTTTAAGTCGTTACAGTTACAACACCAACGTATGCGGGCTTCTTTTTGGCTGTAAAATATTTTTTTTTAAATTTCTGTGTTCTTCAAAAGTTTATAGGAGGGTCCTCATAATACCACGACATTTATAACTCGCAGCAACCACATTGATTGTTTCAAAAATTGTGTGGTGTTCTGACATTTGTAAACTGATTCTCAGCTTATGTGTTCTAGAATGTACTCAACATTAAAAATACTTGACTTACATGATTTAGACATTACCTCATATTTATGACGGTGACAGTGCTGAATACATGCAGATTATGTGCTTCTCTGGAACTGGAAGAATGGTCTACCTAGTTCTACAAACTCCACGCCAGAAAGTCACAGTTAATATAATAAATAGACGTCAAAACTAATAACATTGACTTACGTAACGGAAAGATAGGATTTTCAGGACATGTAGAGCAGGCGTTCCTAGCCTGGGGTAGGCCTACCACATGGGGATACTAGAAACATTTCACAGGGTTACGTAGAATATTTGGTCAATAATTATGGGGTGGGTGAAACGTCTGGAAATATAGGCAGTTTGTCTTGTATACATTTTTCTCACTACTAACTTACATAATATGCTTTTTCAGTACCAATATAGATTCGACATTAGCAGCAGATGAACGCACAAAGCTTGTTCTCATGTACACAAGACAGTGATACTCACAAAGAGAAATAGCTGCCGAATTCTCTATGAATTCAGACCTTTGGGACATACTGTAATTCATTCAACTGAAATATTCCAAAAGTAGTAGTGTTAGTGAGAAACAAAGTTGTGGACTGAAGAGAGAACGACGAGTTCCTAATCTAATTTGAAGAAAATAAAAATGGTTTCTAAATATGATAAAACAGAACCTGTAATAAAACTTTTGGTTGACAAGACAAAGAAACAAGGGTATAACTAATTCGTTTGAATGTATTCTGATAAACATAAACAAGACAATTCTTTGCTAAAAATGTTGTTACGTACCAAATAATATTTTCTTTGTGACACATTAATTAACCTGTTTGTGACGTTAGTCCTATTTATTCGTTCCATTTTTCTCTGCCCATCATCATTTAGTTTAGTAAATTCTCCACTAAATGACCTAGAATATAATCAATATTATGGCGTCATGGACACCAACAAGAGAAATATCCCCACATTATTAATTTTCTTAATGAAAGTTTGTTTCCAGTGAAACAATCGCGCAATGTTTTCGAGAAGATACGGAACGGTACACTAAACAATGTGACAGATACATTCAACACTCTTTTAAAGGACACGTATGCCTTTCTCTTCATTATTTTCATGGTGAATTCTTGACTTTGTTAGAAATATTAACCAAATTGCTTACTGCCCCGACGGAAGTAGTGGAAAGATGGAAAGAATATTTCGCAGAACTCCTTGATGGTGAGCAAGGTCAAGCATCAGAAATGATAACCATTAGCACAGAAGAGAAAACCTATGGTGGTGAAGATGACATAAAGATGGAAGAACTGAAGGCAGCCCTGGAGAAAATCAAGATGGGCAAAGCAGAAGGGCATGGTGGTATAACACCAGAAATGGTTAAGTACATTGGAGCATCAGGCGACCTATTACTCTCAAGGGTCCTACAGGCAGCGTGGTGCAACAAGACCATACCAAAGGATTGGGAGATTGCCATCATAACACCAATTTTTAAAACTGGTGACAATCGACAATTTGAAAACCATAGAGACATATCCCTTCTCAGTGTCCTTGGTAAAAATCTACTCTAGAATCCTAGAGCAGAGACTCCGACGCCTAGCAGAGCCACAATTGGATGAGGTCCAGTGTGGATTCCGAGAAAACTGAAGTACTCAAGACCTAATCTTCACACTCAGACAGCTGAGTGAAAAGGCCCTTGACTATAAGAGTGAGATCCATCTCTGTATCATAGACCTGGAAAAGGTGTTTGACAGGGTTCCATGGAGCAAACTGTGGGACTGTTTGACAAGGAAGAACATTCCAGCACCTCTGATTCATGCTATACAGAGCTTCTGCAAGTCTTGCAGAAATTATGTGATGACAGCAAACCATAAGTCATAAGAGTTCAGAACCACCACTGGTGAAAGACAAGGTGATATCCCGTCACCTTATCTTTTCATACTTCTCGAGGACGATGTCATCAACGCATATAAGGGGAGAACAAGAAAGTATGCAGTGGGGTACTGGAGATGAAACAGGTCTGTATTTCAGAGGCATTTGCTGATGATGTTGCCCTGATTGCTAAATCAGAGGCACATCTCCAATCCAACCTGCAAGTCTGGAACGAAGAGCTGGAGAACAGAGGGATGGTCATAAGCAGCTCTAAAATAAAATCCATGGTGATATCACGAGAAGAAAGAAGACATCAGATTAAGCCGATAGAACAGGCCCTGGAGCAGGTCGACCACTTTAAATACCTCGGAGCTATTATAGACTGAAATGGAGGCATCAAAGAAGAGTTGGCCACTCGAAAAGCAGCAGCTGGGAGACTTTTTCAGGCCATAAATCGAGGATTCCTCAGCAAGAGAGAGGTCGGTAAGAAAACGAAGATGGCTGTATACCGTTACACCTTTGTCCCAGTCATGATATTTTGATGTGAGTCATGGGCAATGACTACAACCCACAAAAGCCAGATCCAAACCTCAGAAATGAGGTATGTGAGGAAGGTGGTTGAAGTAACAAGAAGAGACATGGTCCGCAACCAGACGATAAGTCAAGGCCTAAAATCCCACCCCCTGCAGACGCAAGTAGAACAGTCCCAACTAAGATGGTTTGGCCATATCTGCAGAATGGGAGAAGATCGGCTCCCACGACAAACATAGGAAACAAAGAGCCAGGGATACAGACCCCCAGGACGACCGCTGGGAGGACAACATTAGACAATCTTTGAAGGACCGAGGGGTAGAATGGAACCAGGCCAGGAGGAAGACAGCCGATAGGATAGTCTGGCGCTATCTCTTCCAAACCTCTACACCTCACGGTAGAAGAGGAACGACTAAGTAAGTAAGTAAGAAATATTAACACTGGCTTTTCGATAGAACTTCGGAAACAGTATTCATTACCTGTACTTGAGTGAACGTTATTCTCAGACAATTTGTACAAGTTGACTAAAATGAGGTGGTATATGAGGCTGGCAATATCATCATGTAAAACTAATTACAATAGAACAGACAATTACAAAAGTCATGTGACTGTTTGGTGCAGGCTTCGTGCAGTGGTGGTTCCATGCTCCACAAAGAACACAAAAGAAAATAACGATGATAATATCGATGTCAAAGGTCAAGTTTACTCGGATTTCTTCGCAAGTAACCCGTCAAAAAATTGTCAGTTTGATATTTTTGTATCAATTTTAAAAGAGCCACCAAATACCTTGTTATGTTTTTGTTTTAAACTTTTACAGTCTGTTAATACTAAAGATAGAGGGCTGAGCTTTTCAAAAATACAAAACAATATCATCACAGTCAGGGCCGGATTAAGAACTCCGGAGGCTCTAGGCTATTAAGATATTTGTGGCCCCATATCCAATCTTCTGAAAGGTAAAATTAGAAAGAAAAAAAAAACGAATTTTAGAAAAAGGTTATAGAATAATATGTAACAAAATTAATTTATAAATCCAGACAAACATCAGAAAATCATGAAGAGCATTAGTTAGTGTTGATAAAACATTTTATTGTGCACATCTACGACTGGATAATGAAAGTGGTTGGTAAATTATCATAGAGAGTGGCAGAACAGATAAGTGCTCAATACTTTAAAGTGTTCATCAAGTTGAAAATCTGTTAAATTGTTGACAACGTGTAAAGGAAATATAACAAATGTATTACCCGATACAAAATATTATGACTAATACAACTGCTTCTAATAAATTTTTACAAGTAACAAAATATGAACATCTTTTATTCAGTTTGATATTATTTTCATAATCTAATTGTTTCCCTTATAAAGTAAACCAGCTATCTCCCCTAATTAGTCAATGATGCCAGGCAGAGAATTATTTAAAATAGTAATGTCGCACTTGGCAAAATTAAATGAGTGTTTTCAATTCTTTCTTCCCTCGCTCTAGTGTTTCTAGCATTTATTACTTCATCCTCAAGGCGTTGTAGTTCTACATTCCATTTGTGTTTGTAATTTTCCGTTGTAGCTCTGATGGCTTACAGTATCACGTGGTTAAGTCTCTTTTTACTTTATTTCCGATGTCCCGTCAAATCTGAACAGATGTGTTATATTTCGTTCATATTTAGGGCATTTTTTGCAAATTGTTTTTAAATGTTGACATCTAGACTGTTATCTCAGTCGTTTGTTTGTTTTTATTATTTTTATTTATTTGATAGCATAGTTGTAAGCCCTGAAAAGGGCTAATCGTGTAAAGGACCGTGAGCAGGTTGTCTGTAGTTGTCACGTCGTGCGTTTATTCTAGATTTTGCGTATTCAATGTGTGTATTTATTCCTTTTTGCAAGTGTATTACTTTTATTTCTACAGCTATTATTACTGGTCGGCGTCTGTGGCCTAATGGATATGAACGCAGTTTCATAATCCAGATATACCAGGTTCGAAACCTGCTGCGGGCGGTTTGGTAGCAGATCGCCTTGTGTGGATTTTTAACAATGGTATAAGCGCCGTACCGTTCAGAAAGCAATGGCAAACTACTGAATGAAAAAAATTGCCTAGAAAAATCACAAACAGCCAATAAAAGCTGGGGTTGATTGCCACGTCCTGTAAGGGATAAGCAACTAACTTATTATTACCGGTTAAACGGCAGCTCTGAAAAGGACAAGTCCTTAAAATGTCAAGTAGCAGAAATTTAGATGGATGTGTGTTTTTGGTTGGTTCAGTTTGTATGTTTAGCTCTCGTGTCTGCCGATAGTCATCTTCCTTAGCTGTGGGGCTATTATAGATCGTTAGTTTGGTTAGTCCAGTATGTTAAATAATGTCAAAATTATCAGCAGGCTAGTTGTGGGCTCATAAACATTGCATACACTTGGGTAGACAGATAAGATTCTTACGCAGACCGCCTTTTAGGATCAGATCTGGAAAAAATTAAAATACATACGAGCATTTACAGGTAGTGTTAAAGTTTTACACAGTTAACAACGGACATGTTGTTGTTGTTGTTTTCGTCTACTATGTTGCTGTAATACCCTGTTCAACACATCGGACAGGACAAGGCTTTTGTTCTGTCGATCCAAACACAAAGACAGATATATACACTGCTCTGCTCTGCGGTTTATTTACACACGCTTCGCTGGCTCGCTTGTTCTGTCAAGACGGGTTATAAAACCCGTCGTTCAGCGCGGCTTGAGAAAATAATCATCCGTTCACATTTAGGACGAAGCACTTACAACAAATAACACTCACAGAAAATCAAAAGCGTCACAATTTCTAACAGGTCGCTTTCGCATTTTAACGAAACATTTTTAGACACTACTATAAACCCGTAAATCAAAAATGAAATAATTACAGGTCTACTGTTAATCTGTCAGTCACATACAGTTTTTCCGTCTGTAAAATATCTAAACTCGCTATTCTTGACAACCGTTCATTTGTCTATCTGATTTTCGCCAAACAGCACGTTGTCGTACATTTAGATAGGTATTAGAGATATATTTGGTCCCGTCTGAATAGAGCAGAAAATGTGGGGTTATCTGAGAAAGAAAGTGTTAGAATATATTCAACGAGTGAATAGATTAAGGTGAAGATCTGTCTCTGGAATGAGTGAATTCTCTAGTCCAGCCTATCTTTTGGTAATAGACAATCTATCAAACCTCCCTATAAATACAATTATAATTTAACTACTCACACACACACATACACACACACACACACAGTTATGTGACAAAAAACTCACAAACGTGAAAACTATCGTAAATGGAGATTGGGGCTGACCAAACCGCTAAATTAAGTTTTGTTTAGTTTATTATCACTTAAACTTTACAACATCAAACATATAGAAATTAATATAATCATTGTTTACAGGCATAGGAAAATTACCCAATAAGTGCCCTCCCCTCTTGTTGAGAAAAGATCCTAAAAGAAGATAATAACCCAAAAGGTCACAGATTAACACTAGGGTATAGAATAGACAGTAAAGCAAAAAACAAAGTTCCTTGTTCATCTATCCCGCAAAATAACAGTATTTGCAAAGAAAATAAAGGATGGTACAGTTTCCGTAACTAGAACGTATTCACTCTCACTCTGTCATTCGTGGCCACATCAATCACTCCTTACCTAATACTTGGTTAACAACCTCTTGAACGTATTAACAATGTACATGTAACATAATCCAGTGTTTTGCTTCTCCGAAGTGAGCACCAGTTCCTCCACGAATAATTACTTTTCCTGATGGGGAACGCCTACTTTGGTGATGGGTTATTGGATATGAAAATGTCACATCATTTATTTCATGTAGCAAAATATTACCCGCGATCTAGTGTTCACAGTAGACAGTAGACAGTACTCCTAATAGCTAAAGGAAACATCTGGTTGGTAAACTGTTAATAAAGATGATGAAAGTATATCCTATCGGTTTTTCTCTCTGGGGTTGTAGGCCATATTAGACGCCACAGGTAGAGGTTCTCTTAATGAAGAGTTAGAAATGTTCGCATTCGGATGTGCTGAACAGTAGTTTAAAGAAATTTTTTCTAACTCGTCAATAGTACCTGGTTTACGCTCCTGCAAATATGCAAAGAATGGCTGGCTAACCGAAGATAATACCTTATCCCGTAGTAGCAAGTCAACTAATTTGTCGTACGATTTGTTGACTTCTGCCAGTTCAACCCATCTATTAAATGTATTGCGTATGTTCGCAATGAATCCTGCAAAATCTTTTGGAGATTCAGGTAAAATTCCCTTAAATTTCAACCTACAGTGTTCCTCGTCCAGGTGAAACCTTCGTAAAAGCAAGGACTTAATAGCACCGTAGTTATTTGCTATTGATGGGTCAGCATTTTGAGAAGCCGTCAATGGTTCTCCAACCAAGAATTCATTTAACTTGAGTACCCATGACTCTTCAGGCAAATGATTTGTTTTGCAAGTCTGTTCAAAACGTGACAGGAACGATGAAAGGTCGTCCACGTTTAAGTTGAAAGTGGGTAATTTAAAGTTGTAGAAATGTTTAGTTTGGCTGGATGACGATCCATTTTGTGAGTTATTATTCTGGTTTGCATCAGCACTTTGTGCTTGTAATCTTGCTGTCTCCAATTTAATACGCGCCAATTCCATTTCTTGTTGTAAAATAATTTCCTCTCGTTTCAATTTATTCTCTTCTTCCTGTTGAGCAATTTCTCTTAATCTATTTTCCTTGGCAATTTGCTTCATCTCACGTTCCTCCTCCTCTTTCTTTAATGCAGCCTTTTTCTCTGCTTCTTTTCTTTCACGTTCCTCCATTTCTGCTTTATGTTTTTCCAGTTCTGCCTCAGCAAACTGACGAAGTTCTTGAGATTTATAACCATATTCCTTACCAATTTTAACGAAATGGTCTATAGTAAGCATTTTGACTTTTATCTGGTAAGTAGTTATTGATAATTACTGATTAAAATAGTCAATAGTAGCTTCAGAGTAATTATTATACTTACTCAACTTAGGAATATTCAATATAAATAATCACGATAGTACTGAACTCTTATGTCTAAGTTCAACCAATAGACAATATTTTGTAACAATATTGTATCTAAATAATAACTATATCATAAATAGTTATGATATCTGTTAACTATAATGTAATTACATCACACAATTAATCTTAATATCCAATAATGTTGGGTATGATTCCTAGTAATTATATTGTTCAATGTACTAAGTCACTCTCTTAGTACTAGAAAAGTATATTAAATAATATACAATGGGTCTATTACCTCAAAGGTAGACTATAAGATTATTTTATTTGGTCAATATATATATATATATTATATTATTATGCCCTAGGCATCTCTTATAAATTGTAGTGCTAATTTCTTGGACTATCACTGCATAATTATGCAATGTCCCATATTAACCTTAAATATCAAAAAAAATTAATTAAATTAAATTACAAGTGTATTATTGAATATAATATCATATTATTAATGTAGTATTTAATATATATCATGAGGACAAACAAAACAATGATGCAACTAAAGGGTACAAACAATGTCAAGACGCAAACAAGACATTTTCACAATTAAAAATGAATTTATGAACTAAATAAAACAAGCGGAAGTGTCACAAGCCAAATGAAGGGTCAAGGTCTGACCCGAGGTCAACTTAATATTCAAAGTACACAAAAAAAAAATGAATGCAAAAAATGATGACATCACAGGACTCATAACGGACAAACATTTAACAATCATAAAATAAATTGATAGTAAGAGTAGACTGGACGAAATAGTTAACGAACATGATACAAAACTGAATAAAAATGTGAACTTAGTACAAATAAAATACGCCAGTTATCTACGGAACGGCACAGCTAACACAAATCGTCAAACGATAGCAGATCTGGACAGGTAGTCCAATGGCAAACCTCAATGGGGCTTCCAAAAATGCAATCGTTTAACTGCCCTAAGACCGACTGAAATCTAGGTGGTCAGCTGTTCGCGACATTCCCCAGAGATTTCAGTTCCCTCCAACCGGCCCGCTAGTTAACAACACCTTAAAACAACAAAAAGTACATTAAACATAGGTAAAAACATGCCTATGTAGGCAGAAGGCATGGACTCAGTTAGCACTGTCACGTTAACGACAATAGTTATTGAGCTAAACTTATCTTTATTTGCTGCTTCACTTGATGCTCGTTGTCGTCGACGGCTAGGCCTGTGCCTTTGACTGTCTGCTCCTGATTGGCAGGCAACGGTAGTCCATCTTGTGCATCTTGATAAATTTGAAGCGAACTAGAAAGGCGTTGAAAAGATGTCTTCTTCACGGCAACAATGCAACAGTGACGTCATGTTGCTATTCATGATCACGTGCGTCACGTCAGCTTCGTAATGGTCATGTGATTTTCATTCAAACGTAAATATCGTGGAGGCGTGTGGAACACAGAAAAATTTTTTTTCTCTTCTGTCGATCCCCATACCGGCCACCAGTTTTGTTGAAGGACTTTCCTGTGTGGTTACTGGTTGTGTTGCCTGAATTCTGATCGTGCTAATGTTCTTACGCGAATGGGGTGAACCTCACCTTCGGTTTGTCGTAATGCCTGAACTTGGCATCAAGATGTAAACAACTGCTCATCTTATTAACTCAGCAACTTGACATAAAATACGTAATTCATAAGGTTGAATGGTGTAACGTGATTCAACGAATAATGCCTCCGGTTCGAGTCCTTCACAAATTAATATGGATTACACACATACATAAACAGTTCAATTCACACATGAGGTACATGCATCAATCAATCAATAGCGTAGACTGCTGTTTTACGTGTCAATGTCCGTTTAAGGATACAATGCAGTAATTGTCGTCAGAACATCACAGCTATATGCACGCGCAGATAGAATGGCTACCTGCCGACAGTGAGACTGTGAGTCTAATTACTTCGTATAAAGTAGACGATTATCTTTCTCCTTCCAAGGATTTAGTTAATCACTAACCTCCATAAGTTTCCTCTCTCGTAGAGTTCTAGGACTGACCCTGGTCCTGCATAAATACACATATAAATGGCTATATCATGCCATTAATTTGGAAGGCTAGAAAAACGCAGCGATTCAGCTTGACGGTCAAAGTAACAAAGGGTAGCGTCTCCTAGTTACCGACTGTGACCCAAACAACGCTAGACACGTCATAATCGATCGTGTATGGAGCGTTCAATAATTGAAACATCTATCGCAATATATTAAATGTCTTAACCTTTACAATTGCACGTCTGCTAACCATTAGCAGACGGCGTTAATATCATATACCGTAACATAAACTTAACACATTAAATCGAGTAAATGCTAATTTCTATTACCGCAATCAAAAATGAAACAATCTCCACGGAATGCAATATCATACTTTCACAATGGCTCTACAATAACGAGCTGGATTATCAAAAATTTCTGAGCGACTAGATAACTGACTTTGAGAGGACGGAGTATTTATACAGAAATGGTGTTCGATATATCACGCCTTCGGCCGTATCAGGGAAAATCAACGAGTTCGACTCAAGAGATAAAATTTGTAAACGCTCATTACCGCTTGTAAACAGGAAAAATAGCCGTGGCTTCAGAAGTTAGTCTACAGACAGCGAATTGCATGGATTTTGCGTAGCAAAATTATAAACCTCAGATGGGGAAGCAACGTTGGTCGGATCACTGTGGCTACATTTACATATATATGTGACACACGTCACGGTCTAATCTAAACGCGTTTCGACGATGTCTGTTCCAATCGGTCTGTACTAGTGGTGGAGAGGTATTTTAAATCACTGAGGCCTAACAAACCGTCGCTATGCATAGTTACTTTATTTTAATATTCATGACAAGCAACGCTTAAAGCAAAGTATAGTTTCCAATCTAACTTGCTACTGCTATAATGATTAAGTTTGTTTAATTTACTTGCCTAGCGAAACACACGAAGTGGATTATATTTTAAATCACCTTTGTGCTACCACCATGAATAATTTCTAACACAGAAAATTATCGTTCTTAACGGCTTCCTAGGAATGAACTCCACGAATTGTTAACACTAAAAAATCCGGTAGAGGGAGTTAGCGTCTTCGCGCTAGTAGGACCAGGAGCTGAATGATAAATGAAAGTTAAAGACAATAGTTTTTTTATATTGGATAGAGTGTTTGATCATGGTTGGGTTCTTTCACTCCCGTTAAGATAAAATAAATTACAAGTGCGTAAATATAATACAGGAGTCCGAGAGTTTGCCCAGATGAAACAGATCATACGTAATAGTAAGTCCGAGTTGCAGCTTTTTTTCTCATTAACAAAACATTGTCTGGCCAGTTAGCGATTTCCTTGTTAATGCCTCGAACTAAGAGACCAAAGGAATACTGGGAGACTCAGATCTTCTCTGCAGTTCGCTTCAAAGGGTTTTTATCTAATTGCCGCTTTTTACACGTTTCTGGCGTGTTGATAGCGGGCTAATATTATTGATTGACAGCTGAACTCGCGTGCATGAGAAAATAGTACGCGTACCAGAAGTTTTCTGTTATGACTGACAGGTGTGAGAGTAAGCGTAAACAGTTTGTGAGCAAATGTTTACAGAAAGGGGGCTAACAGGCGAACTGCAGATGACCTGCCAGGTAGACTAGGAGTATAACAACTAGCAAATTAGAGAATAAAGTTAGCTATGTTCACTGTGTAATTTGGTATATCATATTTATGTCCTCTTTTAATTCTTATGTTTAATGGTGGTGCTTGGAGTTTAACTGAATGCTTATATATTACATTTGTTTTCAGTTGTATTCGCTTGTATGCATGTCTTATAAAATGAGGGCATAGTGCCGAAGTGATGAGGGATTGCATTGTTCAGCGGTCTCAGCTTGGAAAGTCTGAGTTCCATGTAATAATGAGCGAGTGTGTGTCATTCTGGGTGTTTGATGATGTGTCTTATGTGTTTAAATCTGAGTGCTTGGATCTTTGTTTCTATGTCTTGGAGAGCAATTCCTCCGTGTTTATTTTCTGGTATAAGTGTCTTGTGTTTAATGCTGTAAATTGTGCGACGAAAAATGAATGCTCTGACCTGTTTGTTTATATCTGTGATAGTCCTTTTTTTTTGGGGGGGGTGGGGGAGGGGGGGGGGTCAAACACTGTGACAGTAGAAAGTAAGTTCGGGAAAATGTATGTATTTAAAATTAAACTTCGTCCGAAAATCGTTGTTGCTTTGTATTTGTATCGGTGCAGCATGTCTCGTATTTTGTATGTTAGATTATTCCATGTGTCACTGTGTGTGTGATTTGGGTGTGAGGGAAAGGTTATACCATAGATTTTGATGCTGTTTGTTGGTGTTAGCCCAAAGGGAAAGTCTGCTTTGTTCTTCCATATGACTATGCCCATTATTGTTGATTTTTTAACATTTACTTTTGCTCCGCTACCTTTGCTAAAGTCAGTGAATGTGTTTAGGATTATTTCTATAGACTTTTCGTTTTGGTGGGAAAAAGATGGTGTCGTCTGCATAGGCGAGCAACTTTTGTTCACCTTTCCCTTGTATGAAAGTGCCCTTAATAGAGCTGTCTTTTCTAATGTTCTCTAGTAGTGGTTCTAGGGCAAGAACATACAGTAAAGAAGAGAGAGGGCATCCCTGCCTAATAGATCTTGTTAGCCTGAAGGTGTTAATGTGTGATTTGCTAACACTTTGCTCTCAGGCTTCATGTGCAGAATATTAATCCATTGTCTGAAGTGTTCACCTATGTTGCAATGTAGAAATGTTTTGTGAAGGTATGAGTGTGATATTCTGTCAAAGGTTTTCTCTTGGTCAAGGGAAGGAACCGAAGACTGACAATTCTTCTGGTATGTGTAGGTGATTATGTCTCTTACGAAATGTGTGTGTTGATGGATTTTTCTGTGATCGACGTTACACTGCTGGTCTTCGTATATGAGAGTGGCCATGAATGGTTTTAGTTTGTTAGAGCTTTTGTTAAAATTATGTAATCTACGTTTAAGAGCAATATCGATCTGTAGTTTTAAAATAGTGTTTTGTCGGAGTTTTGTTTTGGTATTAGAGTGATGTAAGACATGTTTAGATTTGGTGGGAGTTCCTTATTCTCAAAGGCATTTGTAACAAAAGAGGCCCTACTGTAGGAAAGAAGTGTTTGTAAAATTCTACCGTGAGTCCGTCTGGTCCTGGTGATTTGTCTTTTTGCATTGCATTTACTGCAAGTCTGTTAGTTCCAGCTCAGTATCTAGTATTTGTTTGTCTGCGTCAGATAATTTCTTTGTAAATTGCATAAATCTATCTTGTATATATGGTTGAACATTTTCTTCTGTTTACAGGTTCCTGTAATAAGTTTCGAAAGCCTGCACTATTTGTTGTGTTTATGTCTGTGTGGTCCCTTCTAAATCCACTATTTGCTCTATTTGTCTGTAGCGTTGTATATTTTGTTCTATTGCATGGAATGTTGCTGGGAGTCTCTTGTGTGATTGTGTTGCGTTTTGTCTGTAATAGGGCTCCATAGAACCTGTGGTGTTTATATTGTTCTAGTGTAGCGAGAGGTTATTTTGTGTAGATTGTAGTAGATAATAAGATCTTTCAGGTGATACAAAGTACAGCTGCCAGATACGAGTACTGATCTTAAGTGCACTACCCCATTCTCAGAAATGAGCAATGGTGTATGGTTGTCATAGTTATAGTCAGACTGTGAAGAAAGTTGGCCCAGATGGTAATAACAAGTACCAGCTCCTGCGTTGTCTCCTCTCTACAACTATCCTTTGTGATTGTTTTGCCCAGGGGAATTAATAAAGTAAAAGTAACCTCAAACAAAACTGGAATGAGTTACTCAAGGCTCTTGATACAATTTGATAATTTATTTTATATACAATTATTGCTTCTTTTCTGTTATAAAATGGAAGGATGATATGTAAACTGATGATGATTACTTGCTTACTTAGTCGTTCCCCTTCTTCCGTGAGGTGTAGAGATTTGGAAGAGAGAGCGCCAGACAATAGTATCGGCTGTCTTCTTCCTGGCATGGTTTCAGTCTAGTTCCTCGGTCCCTCAAAGATTGTCTAATGTTGTCCTCCCAGCGGACTCTGGGTCGTCCTGGAAGTCTGGATCCCTGGCTCTTTGTTTCCTATGCTTGTCGTGGTAGCCGATCTTCTCCTATTATGCAGACATGGCCAATTCATCTTAGTTGGGACGGTTCTATTTGGGCTTGCAGGGGGTAGTATTTTAGACCTTGACATATCGTCTGGTTGCGGATCATGTCTCTTCTTGTTACTTCATCCACCTTTCTCAGAATCCTCATTTTTGTGGTTTGAATCTGGCTTTTGTGGGTTGTAGTCATTGCCCATGACTCGCATCGATATGTCAAGACTGGGACATAGGTGGAGCGGTATACAGCCATCTTCGTTTTCTTGCTGAGGAATCCTCGATTTATGGCCTGAAAAAGTCTCCCAGCTGCGGCTTTTCGAGCGGCCAACTCTTCTTAGATGCCTCCCTTTCGGTTCATAATAGTTCCAAGGTATTTAAAGTGGTCGACCTTCTCCAGGACCTATTCTCTCAGCTTAATCTGATGTCTTCTTTCTTCTCGTGATATCACCATGGATTTTGTTTTAGAGCTGCTTATGACCATCTCTCTCTTCTCTAACTCTTCCTTCCAGATTTGCAGGTTGGATTGGAGATGTGCATCTAATTTAGCAATCAGGGCAACATCAGCAAATGCCAGCTCTGAAATACAGACCTGTTTCATCTTCCAGTACGCCACGGAATACTTTTTTGTTATCTCCCTACATGCCTTGATGACATCGTCCATGAGGAGATGGTGATTACAATAGCAATAACTCAAGTGATCAATCAAGTTGAATAATAAAGTGTCAATGTCTCTTTCCTTCTTAAAAAAAAAAAAAGATCACGTGGTTTCAAAGAACTTAACTGTATATATATATATTGTCAATTACACTCTATTGCTCTTGGACTTGTACTGGTAACTAATAATCTTGCTAAGAGCCTTGTGACTAAGATCATGTCTTTAATCATTATGGAGTGTACCAATTTTTATTCATATCACTAGTAAGTGACCATATTATTCTTCAGTTTGGTAGTGATTGACAACTGACCTGACGGGACTCCACTGTCTCTCCACTGCTGAAAACCGGGTCTGGAAAATGAAAAACTGAGGGTTGCCACGACCAGAGCTGCTGAAAACTCTAGGTCCCTTAATGTAGCTTATCCTTGCACAGGTAATATAACAGTCTTCCGTTTTGCTGGCAGGGTAGTATGAGGTTATGCACTAGGACCTAAAATACACAACGTCCTATGCTGGAATATGACCATAATATCTTTCCTTACCACAGATGAAAGGAAAGTGAGACTTTCAGAATGTAATTGGTAATACAGGATAGACAGATCAAGTCAGAGACATATACGCAGTAAACGTATCATAAAAACGTTAAACATCATTCCTTAAACTCAAATTCTATTCTCTGTCCATGATTGTCAGTGGCTTCATTACGAATGTGTTTTTCTGTAACTGATGTTTCTCTCCATTGTCAAATGTATGTCTGTGCGTATTTACAACAGAGCTAGTCGTACACCCGTTTTCTTTGATGTTTTGTAATACAGTTTGTTCAGACCCGAGTGGAACAGTCCCAGTTACGACAGTTTGATCACATCTGCAGATTATGAGAAAAACGGCAAAGGACAAAACATTTGTACATATACTTTTGAGCACGTCTCTCACTCCTTCATCCGCGTTTTATGTGGCATTTTTTATGCACCTTCATTCATATTTTTGCTCTAAAGCCGCTCCAAGACTTGTTTACCTTTCGCCAGGTGAACCGTAATAATACCAGATTGATTACACAAGTCAGCGGTAATATTTTTATCCCTTGAGTCGCCTAGCCAACTCCGCCAATGCCGGTCCCAAGCCCGGATGAAAAAGGAGGAGGGCGGCCTGTATGGAGGCCGTAAGGAGGCAGCCCCTCCACCATGCAAAGGCACAACAGGCCAATCACCTGTTTGCTTTAAATCATGATTACGCAAACTACAAGAGAGAAAACCGGACTGATTCTAAAGGCGACGAACTGGAACGGACTACAGACTACGACTTATGGAACTTGGAACACAAGAAGTATAAATGGGAAGGAAGAGGAGCTGGTGGAAGAGATGAGGAAAGCAAAACTAGAAATCCTGGCTATAACGGAAACGAAGAAAAAAGGACAAGGAGTCATGGATCTCGATGGCAACACGTTGCTCTACAGTGGTGTACCCATATCTGAAAGAGCTAAAGGGGGCGTGGGTTGCATTGTGGCCCAAAATCAAAAAGATAGTATCAAGGGATGGAACTTTGTCTCGGAGCGCATTATGGTTGTAAAACTAAAAGAAGGAGAAACCATAGTAAACCTGGTCATAGTGTATGGGCCAAATGAGGATGAGAGAGCAGAGGTCAAGGAGGAATTCTTCGAGCTGCTTCAAAGGACAGTGGATGACTGCCTAGATGAAGTTATTATGCTCGGAGATTTTAATGCCAGAGTTGGAAATGACCATGCTAGATGGGGTGGAGTTATCGGAAGATATGGAGAAGATACTCTCAATGACAATGGAAAGCGACTCCTTAGATTCTGCAGTGAGCAGAATATGATCATTACAAAAACAAAGTTCCCCCATAAGCGCATACATGCATACACTAGATGTGAACCAACCAAGAATGAGAAGTCAGTGATCGACTATGCCATTGTTCGGAGAAGCTCATTCAGATATGTCCGAGATGCAAGAGTCTGGAGGGGGCCAGAGATTGGAAGTGATCACTACCTGCTAACAATCAAACGAACAACTGAAAGAGTTGCTCAGCCTAGGAACTGCCCAACATCACGCAAGAAACCAAGTAAACGAGCAGGAGAAATGAGCATTAGGACCTACAAGCTGAGAGAGCCAGAAATTAAGACCAGATATCAGGGGCTTATTGCTACAGCAGTGAGCAACACAGAAGAACGACCTGATGACTTGGAAACCCTCTGGAATAAATTCAAGGATATCATAAAGACAGCTGCTGCAGAAGCATGCGGTGAAGTCCGACTTGGGAACCAGAGAAAGAGGACACCTTGGTGGACAGAGGAAGTCAAAGAGAAAATAAGAGAGAAGAAAATGGCATGGAAACAATACTTAGGAGCTAAAAACACAACAGGACAAATGGAAAAATATAGAGAATATGTGACACTCAGAACAGAAGCAAAGAACAAAGTGCTAGCAGCAAAACAGAAGTCCTGGGAAGAATTTGGAGAAAAGCTAGAAAAAGATGCACAAGAAAACCAGAAATTGTTCTATAAGACCCTAAAGAACATGAGGAAAGAAAAACAATGCCCTCTCAAATTTATAAAGGACAAGCAAGGCAAATTGCTTACTGCCCCGAAGGAAGTAATGGAAAGATGGAAAGAATATTTCTCAGAACTCCTGGATGGTGAGCATGATGAAGCATCAGAAATGATAACCACTAGCACAGAAGAGAAAACCAATGATGGTGAAGATGACATAAAGATGGAAGAACTGAGGGCAGCACTAGAGAAAATCAAGATGGGCAAAGCAGCAGGGCATGATGGTATAACACCAGAAATGGTTAAGTACATGGGAGCATCAGGCGACCTATTACTCTTAAAGGTCCTACAGGCAGCATGGTGCAACAAGACCATACCAAAGGATTGGGAGATTGCCATCATAACACCAATTTTCAAAAAGGGTGACAATCGACAATGTGGAAACCATAGAGGCATATCCCTTCTCAGTGTCCCTGGTAAAATCTACTCTAGAATCCTAGAGCAGAGACTCCGACGCCTAGCTGAGCCACAATTGGATGAGGTCCAGTGCGGATTCCGAGCAAACCGAAGTACTCAAGACCTAATCTTCACACTCAGACAGCTGAGTGAAAAGGCCCTTGAGTATAAGAGTGAGATCCATCTTTGTTTCATAGATCTGGAAAAGGCGTTTGACAGGGTCCCCTGGAGCAAACTTTGGGACTGTTTGGCAAGGAAGAATATTCCAGCACCTCTGATTCATGCTATACAGAGCTTCTACAAGTCTTGCAGAAATTATGTGAGGACAGCAAACCATAAGTCAGAAGAGTTCAGGACCACCACTGGTGTAAGACAAGGTGATATCCTATCACCTTACCTCTTCATACTCCTTATGGACGATGTCATCAAGGCATGTAAGGAGAGAACAAGAAAGTATTCAGTGGGGTACTGGAAGATGAGACAGGTCTATATTTCGGAGCTGGCATTTGCTGATGATGTTGCCCTGATTGCTAAATCAGAGGCACATCTCCAATCCAACCTGCAAGTCTGGAAGGAAGAGCTGGAGAAGAGAGGGATGGTCATAAGCAGCTCTAAAACAAAATCCATGGTGATATCACGAGAAGAAAGAAAACATCAGATTAAGTTGGGAGAACAGGTCCTGGAGCAGGTCGACCACTTTAAATATCTCGGAGCTATTATAGACCGAAAGGGAGGCATCAAAGAAGAGTTGGCCACTCGAAAAGCAGCGGCTGGGAGACTTTTTCAGGCCATAAATCGTGGATTCCTCAGCAAGAAAGAGGTTGGTAAGAAAACGAAGATGGCTGTATACCGCTCCACCTATGTCCCAGTCTTGACATATGGATGCGAGTCGTGGGCAATGACTACAACCCACAAAAGCCAGATCCAAACCTCAGAAATGAGGTATCTGAGGAAAGTGGTTGAAGTAACAAGAAGAGACATGGTCCGCAACCAGACGATCCGTCAAGGCCTAAAATCCAATCCGCTGCAGACCCAAATAGAACAGTCCCAACTAAGATGGTTTGGCCATGTCTGCAGAATGGGAGAAGATCGGCTACCACGACAAGCATGGGAAACAAAGAGCCAGGGATCCAGACCTCCAGGACGACCCAGAGTCCGCTGGGAGGACAACATTAGACAATCTTTGAAGGACCGAGGACTAGAATGGAACCAGGCCAGGAAGAAGACAGCTGATAGAATGGTCTGGCGCTCTCTCTTCCAAACCTCTACACCTCACGGTAGAAGGGGAACGACTAAGTAAGTAAGAGTCGCCTAGCCACTGTTGATAGGAGTCGATCTCTATGGACACAATATGGTCTAGTGCGATAGATAAACAGAACCCAGTATTGTCTGCCAAAGAAAGCCGTCTGAGGGATGGGCGAAAACACAGGTGATAACTAGATAATCGCTTCCGCGGGGCCATATCTGTATACTTATTACAGATGAACTGGCAGAGGAGCCAATCTGGGAGGAAAGTATTAGTCAAGAATGACTGCACAGATGATGGTTATGAGTATAGCATAAAAATGCAAGCGGCAATATTAGAAAGAGTTCACGGGATGGAATTATTAAAAGTTATATTTTAAAACACTCGGGGGTATTATGATTTAAACACCCCTTCCCATATAGTGCAATAGAAATTGGATCGGTGTAAAGTGAGAGGCGGAATACACAATGGTTCTGATTGACAAATTAGTCGAAATTACAATCTGGTATTTTGAATTGAGAATTGGAAATATAATCTAGCAAACTCGGAGTCACAGATCACACTGCATTGCTCCGCAAAGCTAGCAATTTAACAGAGCCAGATATAGGAGCGGATAAAGGATTTTAAAGTTATAAGTGACAGATCAGAGTTTTTGGGCAACTTTAAAACATAAAAAGTAAACCCGCATTTATAAATACATAGACTGGAAACTTAAAGGACCAGGATCGAAGTATTTGGGGAACATTAAAACTTAAAAAAAGTAAACCCGTATTTATAAATACCTAGACTGGCGACTTAAAGAATCAGATCACCCGTAATTAGAGGAATATAACATTTCGGGACCATTTGATTCGAAAGTATATAATCTACGTTGCTAGTGTCCATTCTAAACTGTGCCAGGAGATTGTGTTCCCAAAAGGTACTTTGGGTTAGTGCAAAGAAGCTATCAGACTGTTCGTAGAAAAAAGCTATCAGACTGTGACGTGTCATAATTACAGAAGAACTGACGAAACCACGGCTGCAGTAGTCATCGATGCTAAGCTTAACAAAAGGCAACAGCAAAGAACATCAACATTCATAATCCAGTCTTTATGAAGATAAAACTTTCATCTAAAATTCCCTATCATTTCATCTCATTTTAACCTGTGACAACTAATTAATTATTAAATTTGTTACATGTTATTTTAAAACATAATTGTTGCAGAAATTGTGTGAGGACAGCAAACTGTAAGTTAGAAGAGTTCAGGAGAACGACTGGTGTAAGACAGGGAGATATCCTGTCACCTTAAATTTTCATACTCCTCATGGACGATGTCATAAATTCATGTAAGGAGAGAACAAGAAAGTATTGAGTGGGATACTAAAGATGAGACAGGTCTGTATTTCAGAGCTGGCATTTGCTGATGTTGTTGTCCTGATTGCTAAATCAGAAACACATCTCCAATCCAACCTGCAAGTCTTGAAGGAAGAGCTGGACAAGAGAGGGTTGGTCATTAGCAGCTCTAAAACAAAATCCATAGTGATATCACGAGAAGAAAGAAGATATCAGTGTAGTGAAATTGACAGAGATACAACGGTAAAATACCTCCAAAGATAACATTTAAGGATAAAAACATAATGCGTAGGCTGCGTATAGTACATGATCGCCTAGACCGCGGGTCATCACCCTCCATAAAAATTGACTTGCTAGACAGGAGGGGAACGGAGGATCAAAAAGGAAAAATATGACTGGAAAGATTGCGTGAGACTAGAAAGGCTAAGGAGACGCAATTGGGGGGGGGGGGGGGGAAACGGAGAAAAGTCACGTTTCCCAAGTTGACATAAAAAGTAAGCAACTCGACAGAAGGGACCATAGATATGTTACGCCACAGTCATTTATTGGACGCTTTTGCGCGATACCAAGGCCTTGATTTGAATTCAGCGGCTAAACGCAGATGTTAGGAATATTACAAAAATTAAAAAGTACTTTTTTCTTAATATTAATGTTAGGAATATAAAAATTAGCTGGCCGGATGGCCTATTCTGAGCAGTGAACTAATATGTTCTTAATTTTACAGACGGATAGATAATATTGAAGATAATGACAAAAGACAGTGTTGTTCACATCATCGACAGACTGTATTGAATCTAAAAGTGTCGCTAATTGCACAAAAAAACACGACCTTGGGACGCAGGTGTTCAAATTTACTTAGTATGGAGGAGAGGGTTTTTGGGTGGTAGCTGTGTCTAAATATAACTTTTAACGACAAAATTTTGGAGGGGAGAGAAAGGTTGGTTCAAAAATCAAGTACATTTTGTAGAAACACAAGTAGAGACGGACAGACTAACAGATAAACATCCATACTTGACTGAAGCATGACTGAAATGACTTTAGTGTAGGAAATTTGAAATTCAAATAAACCTAGGCAGTGATTGGCCACAGACAATCATATCATTAGCGCTCAGACGCGAAAGTGGGGCCATTCTTCAATAGTTGTTCAGTGATAGACACAGATTTTAAAGTGTGGTGATTTCCATATGAAAGAAAGTGAAATAAATTTAGGGACGCCATACTATAGCCAGCAGCTCAGCTGAGTTTTGCTAGCAATTCTGTGTTATTTATTCATAATCTGGTAAGATTGAAATTATTTCTTTATATATTTTGAATATTGTTTCATGTTCGAGTGATTTGATACTGCCATATCGAAATCTAGCCTTACAAACAAGTAGGGATTTGCTCTAGACCCCCCGCCCAAGTCAGGGTCTAGGGACCAACAATGTACATAAACTCCAGCAAGGGTTAGGCAAGACAGATCAAGTGTTGAGAATAATGAAACATATTACCTATCCTCTTTTAGGGCAGAAAACTAATAAATATTTTTCAGAATCTATAGTCTGGGAGGATCTATCTGATGTAAAACCACCATGGTAAATGTGCTGTTTGGTCAGAGAGATCTGACCTGTCTGTATGATGTGGTTGTTGTGTCAGTGTTGTGTCCAGACGTGGGTAGAGAATAGATTTTGACACATGGCCCATACTTTGATTGCAGAGCTGTGAGTTTCTGTTGTCAACCAAGCAGTGTCTATTCAGTTGGTGACTTTACTCGAGTGTATCTGTGCAGTACTTGTGACAGAGACCACCATTATTGCCCGCCAGCACGGAGAGGTGGGACCACCAGATTTCAGCACCAGAGCTACAACTACAAGATGAGTGAGCCTCTGGTCTGCTGGACATTCACCAACGCCGTTTAGTTACTAATACCCCATAAAAATTCCCACCATTTTCTGGACACTGTGTAGTCAATATAGACAGGTGTGATGAGGCCACCCCAACAGCACAAACATTAACTATCCTCCCAAGTAGATGACTACTAGAACATTTTAATAAAACTAACTAGTATAGTACATATATATGTACACTATTGCATTTATGATATAATATTCCATGCATTTCTTTCATAATCTCTAAATCCTTTTAAGTTCTGGTCAACCTAAAAAATTGATCCAGAACAAAATAAATGTAATATAATTCTATCAAAAAATTTTACACACGTGAGTTAGTTCAGTGTATTTTAACATTTATTAATATTATTAGTCTTGTTAAATATCTGTGGGTATATCTATAACCTATTACACCACACTACATATCATAACCCTAGACACTTTACGTAGCCACATTCATTAAAAAAAAATTAAGTGTGAGGTCGTAGTGGTAGCAAGAAAGGCCTTCTGACAATTCACAACTACATTTTATCTCAGGAGCCTTCACAGCTGGCCTCATACAATTACATTTAGTAATATCACCATCATACAATACCATCAAACACCACTACATAAATTGGGGTCTTGTCCAGGGATAATTAGCCCAACAGTAATATTAGGATCTCCTGGTGGGAGAAATAAAAGTAGGGAAATAAATTGTAAAATTCCCTTTAAAATTAAAAGTGTCCCTGCAGATAAAAGTTGGTGAATCTTCACAGCCAGTAATAATTAATTAGTTAACTGGTTAGTTAGAATTAGTTAGACTATAGTCATAAGAAGTACTTAGTGTATTTACTGGTTAGAGATTTAGCTTGTATATTATTATATTGTCTAAAAAGTATGGCGGAGCTGGCAAAATTTAGATCAGCTGCTGTGCTCACCGCGAAGGAGATGGGAATGGATGGTCAAATTTTAATTCAATACGTAACGGCTGAATGTGATAAATATATTGAACGGGAAGAAAGGAGGTTAGCTGAAGAGAAGAGGTTAGAGGCTGATAGAGAAATTAAGAGGCTGCAGATTGAGGCAGAAGAAAAACGACAGCAAAGGGAGGCAGAAGAAAAACGACAGCAAAGGGAGGCAGAAGATAAAAGGCCGAAAGGGAGGCAGAAGAAAAAAGGTTGACTGCCGAAAGGGAGGCAGAAGATAGAAGGTTGCAGAGGGAGCACGAATTACGACTAAGGGAGCTGGAATTACAAGGCCCGGCTCCTGAAAATGGTGCCAGCCCTTTTGCCTCAGATGCTACGCCCAGTCTGGGAGCCTCAAACTCAGCTATGGGGTTTCATTTAGACCATTTTGTTGAAAAAGACGATGACATAGAGGGGTACCTAGGACGTTTTGAGTTATTAGCTACTACATATGGGTTAGAGAGAGAGAGGTGGAGCTTAAAGCTATCACAGGGATTGAGAGGTACTTCTTATGAAGTATTTGCCAAAATGAACAGGGAAGACCAAGACAATTATGACATGTTAAAGCAGGCTTTGTTATTAAGGTACGAGAAGAATGGTGAATTTTATCGTAAGAAATTTAGAAATGCCAAACTGTTGTCTGGGGAGACATACCACCAATTCTCTGCTAGACTAGAAACCTATTTGGAGAAATGGACGGCTCTGGGGAAGACCCAAGATCTTAAAGAAATGATCATGATTGAGCAATTGAGAGAGTCCATGGCTCCAGACATGAGAAAATTTCTCATGGAACAAGGTGCAGAGAAGTTGGGGGAAATTTTAAATGTTGCTGAGAGGTATCAGGCAGCCCAGGCAGAGGTAAGTGGTGCTAAAAAGAAGCACATAGACAATTTTAAAGCTCCACAGCAATTTAATAAATTTGATAATAGAGAGCAGGGAAATAAAGGTAGGACAAACTTTGAGCGGCCAAGAAATGACTATCGCGACAGAAACTCACAGTTCAATGACCAAAAGTTCAATGAAAGAAAACCGTTGAACCAAGGAAAAAGATGGTGTAAATGGTGCAAGAAGGATAACCATAACACCGAATTTTGTAGAAGGAAACCTTCAAACATTGCTGCAATGAAGTCGGGGACGCAAAGATTAAAGGTTAATCCTAAGGGACAACAGGAACCTTATCACCCCCCAGTTTGTGAGGATGTTATTTGTAATGGGGTCACCATAAGGTGCCTTTATGATACAGGTTTGGATTATGATTCAGTTGTGAAGTCTAGCCTAGTGGACCCAAGTCAGTATACCACAGAAACAGTGGAAATACAAGGGGCGACTAAGGACATACCACTCATGACACTTCCCATCGCAAGGATAACGGTGAAAACTCGCTATGTGGAAGGAGAAATCAGAGCAGCAGTGATAGATGAACCAATCTACCCTCTGATATTGGGGTGTAGATACGTCTTCTTGGGGAATCCCGAGAAACCTGTGATCATGGCGACAGTGCAGACCAGGTCACAGAAGAAGGAGGAAGAAGGGGAACCTATAAATGCTCATCCAGAGGAGATGAGGAAGGCGCAGGCTGAGGATAGGACACTCAAGCCCTGTTTTAAAAAATTGCCCAAATGCCACACACCTCCGAGCAAGGGGGAATATTTCATGAAGAACAAACTCTTATACAGGAAGGCCGGAACTGGAACAAATGGTCACAACCAGCTGGTTCTTCCCACTTCATATAGAGATAAAGTGATGGAACTCGGGCATGCGATTCCCTTCAGTGGTCACATGGGGATCAGCGCCACAGGACAGCGTATAGCTTGTCATTACTTCTGGCCAGGGATAACGGAGGATATAAAAAGATATGTCAAATCCTGCCCAGAATGTCAAAGGGTAGCTCCAAAGCACTGGACTGCTCCTGCAACTCTAGGGGAAATGCCCATAGTGGGAACACCTTTTGAGAGGGTTGCAGTGGATATTGTAGGACCTCTCACTCGGACCAAGAGGAGGAACAGTTACATCCTTACTCTGGTGGACACTTGTTCTATGTGGGGAGAGGCGGTAGCCCTGCCATCAATTGATTCAAAACATGTAGCAGAGGCACTACTTACAATATTTACCCGATTAGGATTCCCGCATCAAATCTTGACGGATAATGGTTCTCAGTTCAAGGGGAAACTAACGGAAGAAGTTTTTAAGCTATTTCAAGCCAGGCACTTTCATTGTAGTCCGTACCATCCACAAGGGAACGGCCAGGTAGAGAGGTTCAACGGGACTCTCATTTCTATCCTGAGAAAGCTGGCACACGAAAAACCGGATCTGTGGGATCAATTCCTGCCCGCCGCATTGTTTGCGTACCGGGAGGTACCACATAGTTCAACCGGGATGGCTCCCGCAACTCTGCTATTTGGGAGGCCAATAAAAGGTCCATTAGAAGCTCTATTAAGGACCTGGACAGATGAGAAGGCGGAAGAGACTGTTACCTCATCGTATCAATATGTGAACGAACTGACCACTCGTTTGAAAGCTGGATGGAAACTGGCAAATGATAATTTGAAACAAGCCAGGAAGAAACATGCAGCATATTTTAATAGGAAGGCAAAGGACAGGGAACTGGCAGTCGGAGAGAAGGTGCTGCTTCTACTACCCGGAAGCCAGAATAAATTACAAATTGGTTGGCAAGGTCCATATACGGTTCTAGAGAAGGTGTCTAGAACAAACTATAAAATTGACAAAAAGGGGAAGGAAAAAGTTTATCATGTAAACCTGTTAAAGAAGTATCTGGACAGACCACTCCAGGAAAGCACCCCCTTATTGACCTTGGCTATTGCAACCCAGATGCAAAAAGAACCACTCACCTCACATGAATACCCATTACATCCTTGTGAAACAGCAGCACAGGTAAAAGTCAGTAAGCACCTGACTAAAAACCAGAGGGAGAGAGTTCAACAGGTTCTGGAGGAACATACAGATGTATTAACAGATAAACCAGGCCATACAAATTTGCTACAGTATGACATGAAACTGGTAGACTCAAACCCAATCTGTATGAGAGCCTATTCTATTCCGTTCGCGAAGGAGAAGGCATTGAAGGAAGAAATAGAGTATTTGTTGAAGGAGGGGATTATTTCGCACAGTGAATCATCTTTTAGTTCTAGTGTCGTTTTGTTGAGAAAACCGTCTGGGGAACACAGACTGTGCATAGATTACAGGAAACTGAATGCTGTCACAGAAGGACAAGTGGATCCATTACCAGACACAAAACAGTTATTTGCCAGACTGAACAAGGCAAAATACTTTTCAAAGGTGGATCTTAGTAAAGGCTATTACCAGATCCCAGTGAAGCCTGAAGTGAGACCTTATTTGGCTTTTAGCACTTCGGATGGACATTATGAATTCAATATGCTACCATTCGGACTGAAAAATGCTCCGAGTGTGTTTTCAAGGATGATGCGCAAATTGTTGGATCCCCTGAATAACCCATGTATCACAAATTTCATGGATGATATTCTCGTCGCCACAGAGACATTTGAAGAACACATTGAAGCTCTGGAGATGTTGTTTGATAGACTTCGGGAGGCGAACTTAACTGCTAGGCCAACAAAATGTTGTATTGGATGCAAAGAGTTGGAATTCTTGGGACACACTGTATATCAGGGTAATATGACCCCTGATCCTAAGAACTTGGAAAAACTGCAGAGAGCACCTAGGCCACAAACAAAAAAGGACGTGCGATCATTCGTGTCGTTATGCGGATTTTATCAGAAATACATCAAAAATTTTAACGCTATTTGTGCTCCTCTGACTGATCTGACTCGCAAGGGACTTCCAGATAAAATTATTTGGACTGCACAATGTGAACTAGCGTTCCAAGAGTTAAAGGAAAAACTCACTAGCAAGCCTATTCTCAAACTGCCTGATTTGACACAGGACTTTGTCTTAAGAACCGATGCAAGTAATGTAGGACTCGGAGGGGCTTTGTTGCAAAGATCATCTTCACCTGATGGGGAACTGAAACCAGTCGCTTATGCAAGCCGCAAATTGAATAAGGCGGAACAAGGATACTCCACAAGCGAAAAAGAATGTTTAGCATTAATCTGGGCAATAAAGAAGTTTCAAATCTATCTGTATGGTAGGACTTTTGTGGTGGAGACGGACCATCAGCCTCTCGTGTTCTTGTCTCAGGCTAAGCATGAAAACGCAAGATTGCTGAGGTGGTCTTTATTGCTTCAACCTTATCAGTTCAGTATCCAATATATCCCAGGCAAATTGAATGTCGGTGCAGATTTCCTCAGTCGGCACCCCTGTGATCAAAATTAGAGTAGTGGCAGACGTGAGGAGTAATTTTACCTATGTGTATCGCTGGTTTTGGAACTTGCCATAGGCATGTTTTCAAGTGGGGAGATGTGTAGTGAAATTGACAGAGATACAACGGTAAAATACCTCCAAAGATAACATTTAAGGATAAAAACATAATGCGTAGGCTGCGAATAGTACATGATCGCCTAGACCGCGGGTCATCACCCTCCATAAAAATTGACTTGCTAGACAGGAGGGGAACGGCGGATCAAAAAGGAAAAATATGACTGGAAAGATTGCGTGAGACTAGAAAGGCTAAGGAGACGCAAGTGGGGGGGGGGGGGAAACGGAGAAAAGTCACGTTTCCCAAGTTGACATAAAAAGTAAGCAACTCGACAGAAGGGACCATAGATATGTTACGCCACAGTCATTTATTGGACGCTTTTGCGCGATACCAAGGCCTTGATTTGAATTCAGCGGCTAAACGCAGATGTTAGGAATATTACAAAAATTAAAAAGTACTTTTTTCTTAATATTAATGTTAGGAATATAAAAATTAGCTGGCCGGATGGCCTATTCTGAGCAGTGAACTAATATGTTCTTAATTTTACAGACGGATAGATAATATTGAAGATAATGACAAAAGACAGTGTTGTTCACATCATCGACAGACTGTATTGAATCTAAAAGTGTCGCTAATTGCACAAAAAAACACGACCTTGGGACGCAGGTGTTCAAATTTACTTAGTATGGAGGAGAGGGTTTTTGGGTGGTAGCTGTGTCTAAATATAACTTTTAACGACAAAATTTTGGAGGGGAGAGAAAGGTTGGTTCAAAAATCAAGTACATTTTGTAGAAACACAAGTAGAGACGGACAGACTAACAGATAAACATCCATACTTGACTGAAGCATGACTGAAATGACTTTAGTGTAGGAAATTTGAAATTCAAATAAACCTAGGCAGTGATTGGCCACAGACAATCATATCATTAGCGCTCAGACGCGAAAGTGGGGCCATTCTTCAATAGTTGTTCAGTGATAGACACAGATTTTAAAGTGTGGTGATTTCCATATGAAAGAAAGTGAACTAAATTTAGGGACGCCATACTATAGCCAGCAGCTCAGCTGAGTTTTGCTAGCAATTCTGTGTTATTTATTCATAATCTGGTAAGATTGAAATTATTTCTTTATATATTTTGAATATTGTTTCATGTTCGAGTGATTTGATACTGCCATATCGAAATCTAGCCTTACAAACAAGTAGGGATTTGCTCTAGACCCCCCGCCCAAGTCAGGGTCTAGGGACCAACAATGTACATAAACTCCAGCAAGAGTTAGGCAAGACAGATCAAGTGTTGAGAATAATGAAACATACTACCTATCCTCTTTTAGGGCAGAAAACTAATAAATATTTTTCAGAATCTATGGTCTGGGAGGATCTATCTGATGTAAACCCACCATGGTAAATGTGCTGTTTGGTCAGAGAGATCTGACCTGTCTGTATGATGTGGTTGTTGTGTCAGTGTTGTGTCCAGACGTGGGTAGAGAATAGATTTTGACACATGGCCCATACTTTGATTGCAGAGCTGTGAGTTTCTGTTGTCAACCAAGCAGTGTCTATTCAGTTGGTGACTTACTCGAGTGTATCTGCGCAGTACTTGTGACAGAGACCACCATTATTGCCCGCCAGCACGGAGAGGTGGGACCACCAGATTTCAGCACCAGAGCTACAACTACAAGATGAGTGAGCGTCTGGTCTGCTGGACATTCACCAACGCCGTTTAGTTACTAATACCCCATAAAAATTCCCACCATTTTCTGGACACTGTGTAGTCAATATAGACAGGTGTGATGAGGCCACCCCAACAGCACAAACAGTAACTATCCTCCCAAGTAGATGACTACTAGAACATTTTAATAAAACTAACTAGTATAGTACATATATATGTACACTATTGCATTTATGATATAATATTCCATGCATTTCTTTCATAATCTCTAAATCCTTTTAAGTTCTGGTCAACCTAAAAAATTGATCCAGAACCAAATAAATGTAATATAATTCTATCAAAAAATTTTACACACGTAAGTTAGTTCAGTGTATTTTAACATTTATTAATATTATTAGTCTTGTTAAATATCTGTGGGTATATCTATAACCTATTACACCACACTACATATCATAACCCTAGACACTTTACGTAGCCACATTCATAAAAAAAAAAATTAAGTGTGAGGTCGTAGTGGTAGCAAGAAAGGCCTTCTGACAATTCACAACTACATTTTATCTCAGGAGCCTTCACAGCTGGCCTCATGCAATTACATTTAGTAATATCACCATCATACAATACCATTAAACACCACTACAATCAGATTAAGCTGGGAGAACGGGTCCTGGATCAGGTCGACCACTTTAAATACCTCGAAGCTATTACAGACCGAAAGGGAGATGTCAAAGAAGAGTTGGCCCATCGAAAAGCAGCAGCATTGAGACTTTTTCAGGCCATAACTCGAGGATTCCTCAGCAAAAGAGAATTTGGCAAGAAAACGAAGATGGCTGTATACTGCTCCACCTATGTCCCAGTCTTTACATATGGATGCGAGTCATAGTCAATGACAACAACCCACAAAAGCTAGACCCAAACCTCAGAAATGAGGTATCTGAGGAAGGTGGTTGAAGTAACAAGAAGAGACATGGTCCGTAACTAGACGATACGTCAAGGCCTTAAATCCCGCCCACTTCAGACCCAAGTAGAACAGTCCCAACTAAGAGGGTTTGACCATGTCTGCAGAATGGGAGAAGATCGGCTACCACGACAAGCATGAGAAACTAAGAGCCAGGAATCCAGGCCCCCACGACGACCCAGAGAACGGTGGGAAGACAATATTGGACAATCTTTGAAGGACAGAGGACAAGAATGGAACCAGGTTAGGAGGAAAACAGTCTGGCGCTCTCTCTTCCAAACCTCTACACCTCACGGTAGAAGGGGAACGACTAAGTAAGTTATTTTAAAACATGACCATCATAGGTGATTTAATTATTATACGTATGTGCAAGACCCTTTAATAAATACTTACACTTAGACGTATATTTACATATAAAAAGCAAATTCTTAGAAAATAATTTCGCTGGATTTACACCAGCTGGGGGCTTGAACGGGCTAAAATCATTGCTTAATTCTTCATAAAAGGCGGCGAACTGATATAAGTTAACAATAGCCCTGTTAATACAGCACTGTTCTTGGCTTCAGAAATATTTTATGGCAACTACCTCGGGATATAAGCGACATTACCCTTCTATCCGCAACTCTGCGAAGAGTAATCTTGTGCGAAGGTAGACATCTTTGACGACCCATTTTAGATACTCTTGAGTTTTGGCCACTGTTGGACCACTACTGCAGAGCTAGGGGGAGGCTATCCGTCACAGGCTACCATGTACATGTGGGAAACCAATAGCCAGGGATTAAGATCTCTAGGACGACCCAGAATTCGCTGGGAGAACAACATTAGACAATCCGTGATCGACCGAGGACTGGACTGACACCAGGCCAAAAGATATACAGCTTAACATGGCGCTATCTCTGGCTAACCTCTACACACCAAGGTAGAAGAGGTTTGTTTGTTTGGTTTTAAGGACCATCTACATTGTACACGGAAAACTCCATCAGTGCTGCGATCTCCTCCTTTAGCTCACAAGGAGAATCTCGGCACAGTGCACGAACTCTAAAGCATCGGCGTGCATCCCAATGTGTGTATACAGAAACCACACATTCTATAAATATGTTTGTATCGGGTAGGTTTTCTTAATTGTGTAAACTCTGGCACGGCAGTGGCCGTACGGCCTACTCTTTATGATTTTCAACTGCCGAGTTATTTTTAACGTGCAAAACGTGTACACGGGACTTACTATTTTTCGCTCTTATCCAAGAATTCTAGGCATCCGATCTCACTACTCAGAGAATCAGGGGGAAGTAAGACGTTATTAGTACAAAGTGGTTCTGAAAAAAATTCCATCAAGAATATTCCCTGTACTGGGAACCGACCCCAGTGTCGTTGGAATTAGATGTGGACTCCATGTCTCTTAGCCACTTTGGTCCCCGGGATAGGAGAGAACCGACCAAGTAAGAAAATGTCTTTAAAGGATTGTCCAAGTGCGCTTTTTTGGCGCCGATGGAACACTTCGGTGTGTACATCTGCGACTGCAATCATAATATAATCTTTACAATATTATTGAAATTGACAGAGGATATAAGTGTTCACATCTGTTACATGCGCATCAAACTCCATATTTTTTAGAGTACTTTTATTCTAAACAAGGTAAACAACATTTCTTAAACAATTTAAGGAACGTACTATAAAAGGTAAAAGAGTCTTTTATGTTCTACATAAATTTGTATAATAAATTGATCAAAAATAAATACAAAATGAAAATCTGTTATTTACTTTGATATTTTATTAATATTTGAATTGTTAACCTTCAGAAGTAAATTGGGTTCCTTCCCTTAACTACTTTATATCTGCTGCTATTAGAGTATCACATGGTTAAATATATATATATATTTTTTTCACTTATTTTCGAGATTGGAAATGACGTCAAAACCTGACAAGAGGTGTGATCTCTCGGTTATAAGTCGGGTATATTGTGTACATTTTATAACATTTTGGGAGCCGCGCTAGCGTAGTGGTTACAACATCGCTCTGGCGACCGGGTGATTAAGGATCAAACCCGGGCGACGGCATTTGAGGATTTTTCGTCGACCGGGAATTGGACTGGATTAACACAAGACCTGGCGAGGACATTTGAAGAGGTGTCGTCGACCAGGTATTGGCGGCTCCTGAGCCGACTGTGGTAAAGTGGGAGGGGATAAGTCTTTATAGGGGACTTAGTGTACTGACTGAGATCAGCTGTGAAGGTATCTGTATCTAATATGTGGAGTGTTTTACAGATAACCTTACTTGCTGCCACATTTATACCTCAGTCAGAGTTATGCTGGAATATTGTGATGGCTACGTTAAATGTCTAGGGTTATGTAAATGATGAAGTGTAAGTCACAACAACAACAGACAGATAAACAATTTAATTTATTCCACCACACTTGACAACACTGTGACACTCACACACATTTAACAATCTATAAGACTATCTTAAATGAGTCAATGGTAAAGTTTCAATTATATATATGTATTAATTACTTTCACTAATGGATATCCTGATTCAACTACACAGTGAACCAGGAATCACAATAAACTGTAATCACAAATTTTATGTACATAATTTATAAATATGAACCTTGTATTGACATATTTTATTAGTATTATCTTATGTATGTCAGTTGTGTAGTGGTACTATGAGGTCATACTGGTTTTGTTTTCAAGCTATGTTGTTCTTTGTCATCCTGACTTCATGTGTTTGTTTATCTTGGAAATAGTATGGGGAAAAGTTCACAGTCCTATCAATTTAAACAATGGAATTGTCCCTCTATTTTATTATAATGTCAGTTTTTGAGGGGGACACATAATGCTGAGCTCCTCTGGCCACATAAGCTTAACTTTCGTGATGACGACAGGAAAAGACTCCTCTGCTCGATTGCTTCCTGGGTTCTGGAGACACCTCACTGGTTGCTCTCTGGACCCAAGAGTATGCTGTCAGCCTCTAGATTCAGTAAAGCTCAGACCAGGTGCTGCTCAATAACTTTAGGACCACGGTCCCTGAAACAAGAAGGATGTACCTCCTACTGTAGAACTAATTTATAATATATTTCCTCACTGAACACAACACATTACAAACACTGAGTTCAGAGCATTAGGCCAACTGTAGCTTCATCTGAAATATTTTAATCCAGTATCACTCTCCCTAAAGGTTAATACGCCTCTGCAATTACAGCAGTCTTTCCTTCTAGTCAATAAGCTAGGTGTCATTGTGTTATTTGGCGATCCCATGCAGATGTACTTTTCTCTGACAAGTTTTATTCAGGGTGGAGCAATATCTGGCTTTGCCTCATGTTTGCTACTGAACCACACACATATCCAGACATACATTATCAAGTTACATGCAATTTTCATCAAAAGATATCAAAGAGATCAACCTTACCACAATTCATGGAAATAAAACACAGATACGTTGACTAGCAATGAATTTATGCACACATAATAGCACAAACTCCGATCTGCCTCTGTCCCAGGCTTTTATTTAGCAAATATGAGCTGGCTCTCAACGCACTGCTTATGGGTAAGCTTATTTTAAAAAGTGGTACTGACCTGACGCTCCTAATTGACTATATCAGCGGGTCTAACCAATCGGACCATGTTTTCAGAAGTGTTTGAAAAAATTTAACTTTCCTACGTTTCCCCTGACAACCAAAGGTATTATTTGCAGTCCAACTAATCATGTTTAGCCTTACATATACTTCGCTCCAATCAAATAGGAGGTAACATGTTGACCCACTTCCTGTACCATGGTGGTTTCAAAACATGCCACTGTGCAAATCTAACTTGGTGTTGTCTGACAGCGTCACCATTTTCTTTTGGCTATAATTTGTTAATTCCTAGGCTATTTGCGTAACATTTAACATATTCTTTGTCAGCAAACCCTAAGGAACCCAAAATATATAAATTTAATGGGGCTAAGTGGCTGCGTTCAAAATATGTATTTTCTAGGATAGTCGTGTATTTGCTGTCTTAGAACCGCCACCTGTCCTGCCTTTTCGACTGTTCTGTCAGTATGAAGTCAGGATTTTAGACCTAAAACAGTATAATGTCATATTTCCCAATAAGCGTTTTTCAGGTTTTTTACAACCTAACCGTGTATTTGTAGTGTTTTTTATCACTGCCCATCTAGAAGCATATTGCTTCTAGCCTTACGCTTGGGGTGGGTGGCATTAATTGTATATCGCGCGACGCGTGTTTAGTGTTGAATGCGTTCCTGCATTTCAGCCCTCCCTTCTCTCTATCCTAATTCCATCTGTCTTTTTATCACGCAGTGTATAAAATAAAATGAATGGAATTTTAATCTAGGTCATCTTAGAAATACAGTACACGTTTTATTGTAGAGAGCGTGTAGTGACGTAGTAGGCTTTTACTATCAACGTGAAACGTTACAATTTGCAGACGAAGTAGAAAACAAGGGGGATTTTTGTACGCCATTGTGACAGCACTGGACTTTTACCATTTCTCTTTTCTTTTATTGAATTTATTTGTTAGGCTTTACATTTACCTTTTAATTTATATATGTGTATTTAGAATGTCTCACGACAAATTCTCCCCTCTTAAAACTGACGTTATATGTCAGTCTATAATTCTATATACACATAGAGAAATTTATTATTATTTCTGGGGTTTACGGTGATTCTCATCACACGGATGGCGGCTTAAAAAATCCGCTCCCAAATTAGTTTTTCCAGATATATACTCAATGCTAAAATTATATGGAGCCAAAAGTAAGGACCAGCGGAGTAACCTAGAGTTTTCATGCCTAGCCTGCGCTAGAAACGACAAAGGTTTGTGATCCGTTTGCAACTTAAATGCCTTCCCATACAGATAAATATTGAATTTCTTTATCGCCCATATTACTGCAAGACATTCTTTTTCGCTAGTTGAGTAATTGGTTTCAGCTTTATTCAACTTTCTGCTAGCATATGCCACTGGGCTTAATTCCCCATCCAATGCATCTGATTTCTGTAACAAAGTTGCACCTAACCCTATATTACTGGCATCCGTTCTTACGACAAATTCTTGACTTAAGTCAGGTAATTTCAAGATAGGTTTGCTTGTAAGCTTTTCCTTCAATTCCTGGTAAGCCAATTCACATTGTGCTGTCCATGTAATTCGATCTGGATTTCCTTTGCGTGTCAAATCAGTTAACGGTGCACATATGGAATTAAAGTTTTTAATATACTTTTGGTAGAAACCACATAATGAGACAAAGGATCTCACGTCCTTCTTGGTTTGTGGTCTCGGGGCTTTCCATAGTTTCTCTAGATTCTTGGGGTCAGGGGTCATGTTTCCCTGATAAACTGTGTGTCCCAAGAATTCTAATTCTTTACATCCAACGCAACATTTGGTTGGTCGGGCTGTTAAATTCGTTTCTCTAAGTCGATTAAACAGCATGTTCAGAGAGTCAATATGTTCCTCAAATGTTTCTGTTGCTATAAGGATATCATCCATGAAATTTGTGATGCATGGATTATTCAGAGGGTCCAACAATTTTCTCATCATTCTAGAGAAGACACTAGGCGCATTCTTCAATCCAAATGGCAATCTGTTAAACTCATAGTGTCCCTCTGAGGTACTAAAAGCTAGGTATGGTCTAACCTCAGGCTTTACTGGAATCTGATAGTATCCTTTACTCAGATCCACGTTTGAGAAATATTTAGCTTTATTTAGCCTGGCAAACAACTGATTGGTATCCGGCAATGGATCCACTTGTCCTTCTGTAATAGCATTCAGTCTCCTGTAATCTATACAGAGTCTATGTTCTCCAGAGGGTTTCCTTAAGAGCACCACACTGGAACTATACGAAGATTCACTGTGTGAAATAATTCCTTCCTTCAACAGATAGTCTATCTCTTCCTTCAAAGCTTTTTCCTTAGCAAAAGGAATCGAATAGGGCTTCATACAGACAGGTGTGGGGTCTATCAGTTTCATATCATATTCCAATAAGCTTGTATGCCCCGGTCGGTCCGTTAACACCTCTGTATGATTATCTAGAACCCGTTGCACTCTCTCTTTCTGATTTTTCGTTAAATGTGTACTGATTTTCACCTGTGCCGCTGTCTCACAGGGATGTAATGGATATTCAAATGATGAAAGTGGTTCCTTTTTCATCTCCATAGCAATGGACAAGGTCAACAAATGTGTCTCTTCCTGATTTTCTCGTTCCAAATATTTCTTCAGGAGATTCACATGATAGATTTTTTCTTTCCCCTTCTTATCTATCTTATAGTTGGTTCTAGACACCTTCTCTAGAACTGTATAGGGACCTTGCCATCCAATTTGTAATTTATTCTGACTACCGGGTAAAAGAAGCAGTACCTTCTCTCCCACAGCCAATTCTCTGTCTTTAGCTTTCCTGTTATAGTAGGCAGCATGTTTTTTCCTGGCTTGTCTCAAATTTTCATTGGCAAGTTTCCAGCCAGTTTTTAAACGAGTGGTCAGCTCATTCACATATTGGTATGAGGATGTAATATTTTTCTCTGCCTTTTCATCAGTCCACGTTCTTAACAGCGTTACATATGGACCTTTAATTGTGTGGACCTATTTGTCCATGCACCGGTATGGTCTCTTCCACTGGAAGCGCTATAATGATGATTTTTCTTCCCAGAATTATCATGCATAAAACGACCGCTACCAATTCTTTTCTTGGGGCTGTCTCCCCACTTAAAATTCTTGATGAGAGATTTCCTCTCTGCATCCTCTTCCTCCAGTTTATTTAAGTCCGATTGAGGGATTTTCGGCTTATCCTGGGGTAAGACATCTTTTTGCACTCTCTGCATAGTGGCCATAGTAAAACAGTTAATTGAAGCTTGTCCGTGAAAAGGGGCTTCCCATTCCTCTTGGTCCACTTTATTAAATTTATTTTTCTTTGTATTGTCAGGCCTAAGTTGGCCCCGTGGCGTGTCCAGGTCCTGATCACTGTTCCCACTTGTGGGTGTTCCCTCATGTGCTATGCTACACCTTTCTACAAAATTCTCAATGTCCCACCTTGCTTTGGGCCAATAATAATTTTGAGCTACCTTTTGAATGATGGTACCTATTTTCTCATGGTCCCCATCTTGTTTCACATGTAAGCTCCTTATTAAGTCTGCCCTATATCTTTTTGGAAGAACCAACTGTCCGTGACCAGTGGATCTAGTTCCAGTCTTCCTATACATCAACTTGTTTTTCATGTAAAAATCTCCCTTGCCTGGAGTTGTATGACAAGTTGACAATTTTCTGTAACAAGGCTTGAGTGTTTTATCCCCAGCCTGTGCCTTCCTCATCTCTTCTGGAGTGGTATCTAACATAATATCCTCCTCCTGTCTTGAGGTCGACCTGACCTGAAGGGTTGCCATATACACAGGTTTCCTTCTGCAATGGTCAGTGTCATGATTGTCCATCTGACAATTCTTACACCACCTCCTTTTTTGGTTGAAAGATTTTCTTTCATCATATTTCCTTTCATCGAATTGTGGGGTTTTATTTTTATTGTCATACCGTGGCCTATCAAATTGGTGCTTACCTTTGTTTTGATCTCTAGGATCAAATTTATTAAAGTTCTGTGGTGCCTTAAAATTATCTACCTGTTTCTTTCTATTACCTGATACCTCTGCCTGAGCTGCTTGATACCTTTCAGCAACATTTAGCAACTCACCCAGTCTCTCTGCACCTTGTTCCATGAGAAACTTTCTCAGGTCTGGAGCCATGGACTCTCTTAATTGCTCTATCATGATCATCTCTTTAAGATCTTGGGTCTTCCCCAGAGCAGTCCATCTCTCCAAATAGGTTTCCAGTCTGGCAGAGAATTGGTGGTATGTCTCCCCAGGCAACAGCTTGGCATTTCTAAACTTCTTACGATAAAATTCACCATTCTTTTCATACCTCAATAACAAAGCCTGCTTTAGCATGTCATAATTTTCTTGATCATCTCTGTTCATTTTGGCAAAAACTTCATAAGCTGCACCACGAAGTCCTTGAGATAACTTTAAGCTCCACCTTTCTCTCTCTAACCCATACGTGGTAGCTAATAATTCATATCTATTTAGATAGCTCTCAATGTCATCGTCTTTCTCAACAAAATGATCTAAATGAAAGTTCATAGTTGAGGTTGAGGCTCCCTGACTAACAGTAGCATCGGAGGCGAAGGGACTGGTACCATTTTCCGGAGCATGGCCTTGTAATTCCAGCTCCCTTAGTCGTAACTCATGTTCCCTTTGTAATCTTCTATCTTCTGCTTCCCTCTCTGCAGCTAATCTTTTGTCTTCTCTTTCTGCCTCCAATTGGACCTTCTTAGCCTCAGCCTCCAATTGTAACTTCTTAGCCTCAGCCTCCAATTGTAACTTCTTAGCCTCAGCCTCCAATGCTCTAGCCTCTTTGTCAGCCTCAATCTGCAACCTCTTAGTCTCAGCCTCAGCCTCAAATTGTAACTTCTTAATTTCCTTTTCAGCCTCTAACTTTCTTTCAGCCTCTTTTTCTAATCTTCTTTCTTCGCGTTCAATAAATTTGTCACATTCAGTAGTGACATAAGTAATCATAACTTGCCCGTCCAATCCTAACTCTTTTGCAGTCTGCACAGCAGCAGATCGAAATTTGGCCAGGTCCACCATTTTCTAGCAGGTAAATGTATGTAATGTCTAACTAAACAATACAATCTGTAATTACTTATCCAAGGACACCACAGGCACTGAGAGCTCAACGTTATTTATATTCACCCAAGGATACCTTTTAATTCTTATTATTCCCAATATATATAATAAGAGAAAGTTCAATATCCCGGACGAGCCCCCAATATATGTGGTAAAGTGGGATGAGATAAGTCTTTATAGGGACTTAGTGTACTGACTGAGATCAGCTGTGAAGGTATCTGTATCTAATATGTGGAGTGTTTTACAGATAACCTTACTTGCTGCCACATTTATACCTCAGTCAGAGTTATGCTGGAATATTGTGATGGCTACGTTAAATGTCTAGGGTTATGTAAATGATGAAGTGTAAGTCACAACAACAACAGACAGATAAACAATTTAATTTATTCCACCACACTTGACAACACTGTGACACTCACACACATTTAACAATCTATAAGACTATCTTAAATGAGTCAATGGTAAAGTTTCAATTATATATATGTATTAATTACTTTCACTAATGGATATCCTGATTCAACTACACAGTGAACCAGGAATCACAATAAACTGTAATCACAAATTTTATGTACATAATTTATAAATATGAACCTTGTATTGACATATTTTATTAGTATTATCTTATGTATGTCAGTTGTGTAGTGGTACTATGAGGTCATACTGGTTTTGTTTTCAAGCTATGTTGTTCTTTGTCATCCTGACTTCATGTGTTTGTTTATCTTGGAAATAGTATGGGGAAAAGTTCACAGTCCTATCAATTTAAACAATGAAATTGTCCCTCTGTTTTATTATAATGTCAGTTTTTGAGGGGGACACCTAATGCTGAGCTCCTCTGGCCACATAAGCTTAACTTTCGTGATGACGGCAGGAAAAGACTCCTCTGCTCGATTGCTTCCTGGGTTCTGGAGACACCTCACTGGTTGCTCTCTGGACCCAAGAGTATGCTGTCAGCCTCTAGATTCAGTAAAGCTCAGACCAGGTGCTGCTCAATAACTTTAGGACCACGGTCCCTGAAACAAGAAGGATGTACCTCCTACTGTAGAACTAATTTATAATATATTTCCTCACTGAACACAACACATTACAAACACTGAGTTCAGAGCATTAGGCCAACTGTAGCTTCATCTGAAATATTTTAATCCAGTATCACTCTCCCTAAAGGTTAATACGCCTCTGCAATTACAGCAGTCTTTCCTTCTAGTCAATAAGCTAGGTGTCATTGTGTTATTTGGCGATCCCATGCAGATGTACTTTTCTCTGACAAGTTTTATTCAGGGTGGAGCAATATCTGGCTTTGCCTCATGTTTGCTACTGAACCACACACATATACAGACATACATTATCAAGTTACATGCAATTTTCATCAAAAGATATCAAAGAGATCAACCTTACCACAATTCATGGAAATAAAACACAGATACGTTGACTAGCAATGAATTTATGCACACATAATGGCACAAACTCCGATCTGCCTCTGTCCCAGGCTTTTATTTAGCAAATATGAGCTGGCTCTCAACGCACTGCTTATGGGTAAGCTTATTTTAAAAAGTGGTACTGACCTGACGCTCCTAATTGACTATATCAGCGGGTCTAACCAATCGGACCATGTTTTCAGAAGTGTTTGAAAAAAATTTAACTTTCCTACGTTTCCCCTGACAACCAAAGGTATTATTTGCAGTCCAACTAATCATGTTTAGCCTTACATATACTTCGCTCCAATCAAATAGGAGGTAACATGTTGACCCACTTCCTGTACCATGGTGGTTTCAAAACATGCCACTGTGCAAATCTAACTTGGTGTTGTCTGACAGCGTCACCATTTTCTTTTGACTATAATTTGTTAATTCCTAGGCTATTTGCGTAACATTTAACATATTCTTTGTCAGCAAACCCTAAGGAACCCAAAATATATAAATTTAATGGGGCTAAGTGGCTGCGTTCAAAATATGTATTTTCTAGGATAGTCGTGTATTTGCTGTCTTAGAACCGCCACCTGTCCTGCCTTTTCGACTGTTCTGTCAGTATGAAGTCAGGATTTTAGACCTAAAACAGTATAATGTCATATTTCCCAATAAGCGTTTTTCAGGTTTTTTACAACCTAACCGTGTATTTGTAGTGTTTTTTATCACTGTCCATCTAGAAGCATATTGCTTCTAGCCTTACGCTTGGGGTGGGTGGCATTAATTGTATATCGCGCGACGCGTGTTTAGTGTTGAATGCGTTCCTGCATTTCAGCCCTCCCTTCTCTCTATCCTAATTCCATCTGTCTTTTTATCACGCAGTGTATAAAATAAAATGAATGGAATTTTAATCTAGGTCATCTTAGAAATACAGTACACGTTTTATTGTAGAGAGCGTGTAGTGACGTAGTAGGCTTTTACTATCAACGTGAAACGTTACAATTTGCAGACGAAGTAGAAAACAAGGGGGATTTTTGTACGCCATTGTGACAGCACTGGACTTTTACCATTTCTCTTTTCTTTTATTGAATTTATTTGTTAGGCTTTACATTTACCTTTTAATTTATACATGTGTATATAGAATGTCTCACGACAAATTGTCCCCTCTTAAAACAGACGTTATATGTCAGTCTATAATTCTATATACACATAGAGAAATTTATTATTATTTCTGGGGTTTACGGTGATTCTCATCACACGGATGGCGGCTTAAAAAATCCGCTCCCAAATTAGTTTTTCCAGATATATACTCAATGCTAAAATTATATGGAGCCAAAAGTAAGGACCAGCGGAGTAACCTAGAGTTTTCGTGCCTAGTCTGCGCTAGAAACGACAAAGGTTTGTGATCCGTTTGCAACTTAAATGCCTTCCCATACAGATAAATATTGAATTTCTTTATCGCCCATATTACTGCAAGACATTCTTTTTCGCTAGTTGAGTAATTGGTTTCAGCTTTATTCAACTTTCTGCTAGCATATGCCACTGGGCTTAATTCTCCATCCAATGCATCTGATTTCTGTAACAAAGTTGCACCTAACCCTATATTACTGGCATCCGTTCTTACGACAAATTCTTGACTTAAGTCAGGTAATTTCAAGATAGGTTTGCTTGTAAGCTTTTCCTTCAATTCCTGGTCAGCCAATTCACATTGTGCTGTCCATGTAATTCGATCTGGATTTCCTTTGCGTGTCAAATCAGTTAACGGTGCACATATGGAATTAAAGTTTTTAATATACTTTTGGTAGAAACCACATAATGAGACAAAGGATCTCACGTCCTTCTTGGTTTGTGGTCTCGGGGCTTTCCTTAGTTTCTCTAGATTCTTGGGGTCAGGGGTCATGTTTCCCTGATAAACTGTGTGTCCCAAGAATTCTAATTCTTTACATCCAACGCAACATTTGGTTGGTCGGGCTGTTAAATTCGCTTCTCTAAGTCGATTAAACAGCATGTTCAGAGAGTCAATATGTTCCTCAAATGTTTCTGTTGCTATAAGGATATCATCCATGAAATTTGTGATACATGGATTATTCAGAGGGTCCAATAATTTTCTCATCATTCTAGAAAAGACACTAGGCGCATTCTTCAATCCAAATGGCAATCTGTTAAACTCATAGTGTCCCTCTGAGGTACTAAAAGCTAGGTATGGTCTAACCTCAGGCTTTACTGGAATCTGATAGTATCCTTTACTCAGATCCACTTTTGAGAAATATTTAGCTTTATTTAGCCTGGCAAACAACTGATTGGTATCCGGCAATGGATCCACTTGTCCTTCTGTAATAGCATTCAGTCTCCTGTAATCTATACAGAGTCTATGTTCTCCAGAGGGTTTCCTTAAGAGCACCACACTGGAACTATACGAAGATTCACTGTGTGAAATAATTCCTTCCTTCAACAGATAGTCTATCTCTTCCTTCAAAGCTTTCTCCTTAGCAAAAGGAATCGAATAGGGCTTCATAAAGACAGGTGTGGGGTCTATCAGTTTCATATCATATTCCAATAAGCTTGTATGCCCCGGTCGGTCCGTTAACACCTCTGTATGATTATCTAGAACCCGTTGCACTCTCTCTTTCTGATTTTTCGTTAAATGTGTACTGATTTTCACCTGTGCCGCTGTCTCACAGGGATGTAATGGATATTCAAATGATGAAAGTGGTTCCTTTTTCATCTCCATAGCAATGGACAAGGTCAACAAATGTGTCTCTTCCTGATTTTCTCGTTCCAAATATTTCTTCAGGAGATTCACATGATAGATTTTTTCTTTCCCCTTCTTATCTATCTTATAGTTGGTTCTAGACACCTTCTCTAGAACTGTATAGGGACCTTGCCATCCAATTTGTAATTTATTCTGACTACCGGGTAAAAGAAGCAGTACCTTCTCTCCCACAGCCAATTCTCTGTCTTTAGCTTTCCTGTTATAGTAGGCAGCATGTTTTTTTCCTGGCTTGTCTCAAATTTTCATTGGCAAGTTTCCAGCCAGTTTTTAAACGAGTGGTCAGCTCATTCACATATTGGTATGAGGATGTAATATTTTTCTCTGCCTTTTCATCAGTCCACGTTCTTAACAGCGTTACATATGGATCTTTAATTGTGTGGACCTATTTGTCCATGCACCGGTATGGTCTCTTCCACTGGAAGCGCTATAATGATGATTTTTCTTCCCAGAATTATCATGCATAAAACGACCGCTACGAATTCTTTTCTTGGGGCTGTCTCCCCACTTAAAATTCTTGATGAGATATTTCCTCTCTGCATCCTCTTCCTCCAGTTTATTTAAGTCCGATTGAGGGATTTTCGGCTTATCCTGGGGTAAGACATCTTTTTGCACTCTCTGCATAGTGGCCATAGTAAAACAGTTAATTGAAGCTTGTCCGTGAAAAGGGGCTTCCCATTCCTCTTGGTCCACTTTATTAAATTTATTCTTCCTGTCCGTGTCAGGCCTAAGTTTGCCCCGTGGCGTGTCCAGGTCCTGATCACTGTTCCCACTTGTGGGTGTTCCCTCATGTGCTATGCTACACCTTTCTACAAAATTCTCAATGTCCCACCTTGCTTTGGGCCAATAATAATTTTGAGCTACCTTTTGAATGATGGTACCTATTTTCTCATGGTCCCCATCTTGTTTCACATGTAAGCTCCTTATTAAGTCTGCCCTATATCTTTTTGGAAGAACCAACTGTCCGTGACCAGTGGATCTAGTTCCAGTCTTCCTATAAATCAACTTGTTTTTCATGTAAAAATCTCCCTTGCGTGGAGTTGTATGACAAGTTGTCAATTTCCTAAAACAAGGCTTGAGGGTCTTATCCCCAGCCTGTGCCTTCCTCAACTCTTCTGGAGTGGTATCTATCCTAATATCCTCCTCCTGTCTTGAGGTCGACCTGACCTGAAGGGTGGCCATATACACAGGTTTCCTTCTGCAATGGTCAGTGTCATGATTGTCCATCTGACAATTCTTACACCACCTCCTTTTTTGGTTGAAAGATTTTCTTTCATCATATTTCCTTTCATCGAATTGTGGGGTTTTATTTTTATTGTCATACCGTGGCCTATCAAATTGGTGCTTACCTTTGTTTTGATCTCTAGGATCAAATTTATTAAAGTTCTGTGGTGCCTTAAAATTATCTACCTGTTTCTTTCTATTACCTGATACCTCTGCCTGAGCTGCTTGATACCTTTCAGCAACATTTAGCAACTCACCCAGTCTCTCTGCACCTTGTTCCATGAGAAACTTTCTCAGGTCTGGAGCCATGGACTCTCTTAATTGCTCTATCATGATCATCTCTTTAAGATCTTGGGTCTTCCCCAGAGCAGTCCATCTCTCCAAATAGGTTTCCAGTCTGGCAGAGAATTGGTGGTATGTCTCCCCAGGCAACAGCTTGGCATTTCTAAACTTCTTACGATAAAATTCACCATTCTTTTCATACCTCAATAACAAAGCCTGCTTTAGCATGTCATAATTTTCCTGATCACCTCTGCTCATTTTAGCAAAAACTTCATAAGCTGCCCCACGAAGACCTTGAGATAACTTTAAGCTCCACCTTTCTCTCTCTAACCCATACGTGGTAGCTAATAGTTCATATCTATTTAGATAGCTCTCAATGTCATCGTCTTTCTCAACAAAATGATCTAAATGAAAGTTCATAGTTGAGGTTGAGGCTTCCTGACTAACAGTAGCATCGGAGGCGAAGGGACTGGTACCATTTTCCGGAGCATGGCCTTGTAATTCCAGCTCCCTTAGTCGTAACTCATGTTCTCTTTGTAATCTTCTATCTTCTGCTTCCCTCTCTGCAGCTAATCTTTTGTCTTCTCTTTCTGCCTCCAATTGGACCTTCTTAGCCTCAGCCTCCAATTGTAACTTCTTAGCCTCAGCCTCCAATTGTAACTTCTTAGCCTCAGCCTCCAATGCTCTAGCCTCTTTGTCAGCCTCAATCTGCAACCTCTTAGTCTCAGCCTCAGCCTCAAATTGTAACTTCTTAATTTCCTTTTCAGCCTCTAACTTTCTTTCAGCCTCTTTTTCTAATCTTCTTTCTTCGCGTTCAATAAATTTGTCACATTCAGTAGTGACATAAGTAATCATAACTTGCCCGTCCAATCCTAACTCTTTTGCAGTCTGCACAGCAGCAGATCGAAATTTGGCCAGGTCCACCATTTTCTAGCAGGTAAATGTATGTAATGTCTAACTAAACAATACAATCTGTAATTACTTATCCAAGGACACCACAGGCACTGAGAGCTCAACGTTATTTATATTCACCCAAGGATACCTTTTAATTCTTATTATTCCCAATATATATAATAAGAGAAAGTTCAATATCCCGGGAGCGAGACCCCAATATATGTGGTAAAGTGGGAGGGGATAAGTCTTTATAGGGGACTTAGTGTACTGACTGAGATCAGCTGTGAAGGTATCTGTATCTAATATGTGGAGTGTTTTACAGATAACCTTACTTGCTGCCACATTTATACCTCAGTCAGAGTTATGCTGGAATATTGTGATGGCTACGTTAAATGTCTAGGGTTATGTAAATGATGAAGTGTAAGTCACAACAACAACAGACAGATAAACAATTTAATTTATTCCACCACACTTGACAACACTGTGACACTCACACACATTTAACAATCTATAAGACTATCTTAAATGAGTCAATGGTAAAGTTTCAATTATATATATGTATTAATTACTTTCACTAATGGATATCCTGATTCAACTACACAGTGAACCAGGAATCACAATAAACTGTAATCACAAATTTTATGTACATAATTTATAAATATGAACCTTGTATTGACATATTTTATTAGTATTATCTTATGTATGTCAGTTGTGTAGTGGTACTATGAGGTCATACTGGTTTTGTTTTCAAGCTATGTTGTTATTTGTCATCCTGACTTCATGTGTTTGTTTATCTTGGAAGTAGTATGGGGAAAAGTTCACAGTCCTATCAATTTAAACAATGGAATTGTCCCTCTGTTTTATTATAATGTCAGTTTTTGAGAGGGACACATAATGCTGAGCTCCTCTGGCCACATAAGCTTAACTTTCGTGATGACGGCAGGAAAAGACTCCTCTGCTCGATTGCTTCCTGGGTTCTGGAGACACCTCACTGGTTGCTCTCTGGACCCAAGAGTATGCTGTCAGCCTCTAGATTCAGTAAAGCTCAGACCAGGTGCTGCTCAATAACTTTAGGACCACGGTCCCTGAAACAAGAAGGATGTACCTCCTACTGTAGAACTAATTTATAATATATTTCCTCACTGAACACAACACATTACAAACACTGAGTTCAGAGCATTAGGCCAACTGTAGCTTCATCTGAAATATTTTAATCCAGTATCACTCTCCCTAAAGGTTAATACGCCTCTGCAATTCCAGCAGTCTTTCCTTCTATTCAATAAGCTAGGTGTCATTGTGTTATTTGGCGATCCCATGCAGATGTACTTTTCTCTGACAAGTTTTATTCAGGGTGGAGCAATATCTGGCTTTGCCTCATGTTTGCTACTGAACCACACACATATACAGACATACATTATCAAGTTACATGCAATTTTCATCAAAAGATATCAAAGAGATCAACCTTACCACAATTCATGGAAATAAAACACAGATACGTTGACTAGCAATGAATTTATGCACACATAATGGCACAAACTCCGATCTGCCTCTGTCCCAGGCTTTTATTTAGCAAATATGAGCTGGCTCTCAACGCACTGCTTATGGGTAAGCTTATTTTAAAAAGTGGTGCTGACCTGACGCTCCTAATTGACTATATCAGCGGGTCTAACCAATCGAACCATGTTTTCAGAAGTGTTTGAAAAAAATTTAACTTTCCTACGTTTCTCCTGACAACCAAAGGTATTATTTGCAGTCCAACTAATCATGTTTAGCCTTACATATACTTCGCTCCAATCAAATAGGAGGTAACATGTTGACCCACTTCCTGTACCATGGTGGTTTCAAAACATGCCACTGTGCAAATCTAACTTGGTGTTGTCTGACAGCGTCACCATTTTCTTTTGGCTATAATTTGTTAATTCCTAGGCTATTTGCGTAACATTTAACATATTCTTTGTCAGCAAACCCTAAGGAACCCAAAATATATAAATTTAATGGGGCTAAGTGGCTGCGTTCAAAATATGTATTTTCTAGGATAGTCGTGTATTTGCTGTCTTAGAACCGCCACCTGTCCTGCCTTTTCGACTGTTCTGTCAGTATGAAGTCAGGATTTTAGACCTAAAACAGTATAATGTCATATTTCCCAATAAGCGTTTTTCAGGTTTTTTACAACCTAACCGTGTATTTGTAGTGTTTTTTATCACTGTCCATCTAGAAGCATATTGCTTCTAGCCTTACGCTTGGGGTGGGTGGCATTAATTGTATATCGCGCGACGCGTGTTTAGTGTTGAATGCGTTCCTGCATTTCAGCCCTCCCTTCTCTCTATCCTAATTCCATCTGTCTTTTTATCACGCAGTGTATAAAATAAAATGAATGGAATTTTAATCTAGGTCATCTTAGAAATACAGTACACGTTTTATTGTAGAGAGCGTGTAGTGACGTAGTAGGCTTTTACTATCAACGTGAAACGTTACAATTTGCAGACGAAGTAGAAAACAAGGGGGATTTTTGTACGCCATTGTGACAGCACTGGACTTTTACCATTTCTCTTTTCTTTTATTGAATTTATTTGTTAGGCTTTACATTTACCTTTTAATTTATATATGTGTATTTAGAATGTCTCACGACAAATTGTCCCCTCTTAAAACAGACGTTATATGTCAGTCTATAATTCTATATACACATAGAGAAATTTATTATTATTTCTGGGGTTTACGGTGATTCTCATCACACGGATGGCGGCTTAAAAAATCCGCTCCCAAATTAGTTTTTCCAGATATATACTCAATGCTAAAATTATATGGAGCCAAAAGTAAGGACCAGCGGAGTAACCTAGAGTTTTCATGCCTAGCCTGCGCTAGAAACGACAAAGGTTTGTGATCCGTTTGCAACTTAAATGCCTTCCCATACAGATAAATATTGAATTTCTTTATCGCCCATATTACTGCAAGACATTCTTTTTCGCTAGTTGAGTAATTGGTTTCAGCTTTATTCAACTTTCTGCTAGCATATGCCACTGGGCTTAATTCTCCATCCAATGCATCTGATTTCTGTAACAAAGTTGCACCTAACCCTATATTACTGGCATCCGTTCTTACGACAAATTCTTGACTTAAGTCAGGTAATTTCAAGATAGGTTTGCTTGTAAGCTTTTCCTTCAATTCCTGGTAAGCCAATTCACATTGTGCTGTCCATGTAATTCGATCTGGATTTCCTTTGCGTGTCAAATCAGTTAACGGTGCACATATGGAATTAAAGTTTTTAATATACTTTTGGTAGAAACCACATAATGAGACAAAGGATCTCACGTCCTTCTTGGTTTGTGGTCTCGGGGCTTTCCTTAGTTTCTCTAGATTCTTGGGGTCAGGGGTCATGTTTCCCTGATAAACTGTGTGTCCCAAGAATTCTAATTCTTTACATCCAACGCAACATTTGGTTGGTCGGGCTGTTAAATTCGCTTCTCTAAGTCGATTAAACAGCATGTTCAGAGAGTCAATATGTTCCTCAAATGTTTCTGTTGCTATAAGGATATCATCCATGAAATTTGTGATGCATGGATTATTCAGAGGGTCCAACAATTTTCTCATCATTCTAGAGAAGACACTAGGCGCATTCTTCAATCCAAATGGCAATCTGTTAAACTCATAGTGTCCCTCTGAGGTACTAAAAGCTAGGTATGGTCTAACCTCAGGCTTTACTGGAATCTGATAGTATCCTTTACTCAGATCCACTTTTGAGAAATATTTAGCTTTATTTAGCCTGGCAAACAACTGATTGGTATCCGGCAATGGATCCACTTGTCCTTCTGTAATAGCATTCAGTCTCCTGTAATCTATACAGAGTCTATGTTCTCCAGAGGGTTTCCTTAAGAGCACCACACTGGAACTATACGAAGATTCACTGTGTGAAATAATTCCTTCCTTCAACAGATAGTCTATCTCTTCCTTCAAAGCTTTCTCCTTAGCAAAAGGAATCGAATAGGGCTTCATACAGACAGGTGTGGGGTCTATCAGTTTCATATCATATTCCAATAAGCTTGTATGCCCCGGTCGGTCCGTTAACACCTCTGTATGATTATCTAGAACCCGTTGCACTCTCTTTCTGATTTTTCGTTAAATGTGTACTGATTTTCACCTGTGCCGCTGTCTCACAGGGATGTAATGGATATTCAAATGATGAAAGTGGTTCCTTTTTCATCTCCATAGCAATGGACAAGGTCAACAAATGTGTCTCTTCCTGATTTTCTCTTTCCAAATATTTCTTCAGGAGATTCACATGATAGATTTTTTCTTTCCCCTTCTTATCTATCTTATAGTTGGTTCTAGACACCTTCTCTAGAACTGTATAGGGACCTTGCCATCCAATTTGTAATTTATTCTGACTACCGGGTAAAAGAAGCAGTACCTTCTCTCCCACAGCCAATTCTCTGTCTTTAGCTTTCCTGTTATAGTAGGCAGCATGTTTTTTCCTGGCTTGTCTCAAATTTTCATTGGCAAGTTTCCAGCCAGTTTTTAAACGAGTGGTCAGCTCATTCACATATTGGTATGAGGATGTAATATTTTTCTCTGCCTTTTCATCAGTCCACGTTCTTAACAGCGTTACATATGGACCTTTAATTGTGTGGACCTATTTGTCCATGCACCGGTATGGTCTCTTCCACTGGAAGCGCTATAATGATGATTTTTCTTCCCAGAATTATCATGCATAAAACGACCGCTACCAATTCTTTTCTTGGGGCTGTCTCCCCACTTAAAATTCTTGATGAGAGATTTCCTCTCTGCATCCTCTTCCTCCAGTTTATTTAAGTCCGATTGAGGGATTTTCGGCTTATCCTGGGGTAAGACATCTTTTTGCACTCTCTGCATAGTGGCCATAGTAAAACAGTTAATTGAAGCTTGTCCGTGAAAAGGGGCTTCCCATTCCTCTTGGTCCACTTTATTAAATTTATTCTTCCTGTCCGTGTCAGGCCTAAGTTTGCCCCGTGGCGTGTCCAGGTCCTGATCACTGTTCCCACTTGTGGGTGTTCCCTCATGTGCTATGCTACACCTTTCTACAAAATTCTCAATGTCCCACCTTGCTTTGGGCCAATAATAATTTTGAGCTACCTTTTGAATGATGGTACCTATTTTCTCATGGTCCCCATCTTGTTTCACATGTAAGCTCCTTATTAAGTCTGCCCTATATCTTTTTGGAAGAACCAACTGTCCGTGACCAGTGGATCTAGTTCCAGTCTTCCTATAAATCAACTTGTTTTTCATGTAAAAATCTCCCTTGCGTGGAGTTGTATGACAAGTTGTCAATTTCCTAAAACAAGGCTTGAGGGTCTTATCCCCAGCCTGTGCCTTCCTCAACTCTTCTGGAGTGGTATCTATCCTAATATCCTCCTCCTGTCTTGAGGTCGACCTGACCTGAAGGGTGGCCATATACACAGGTTTCCTTCTGCAATGGTCAGTGTCATGATTGTCCATCTGACAATTCTTACACCACCTCCTTTTTTGGTTGAAAGATTTTCTTTCATCATATTTCCTTTCATCGAATTGTGGGGTTTTATTTTTATTGTCATACCGTGGCCTATCAAATTGGTGCTTACCTTTGTTTTGATCTCTAGGATCAAATTTATTAAAGTTCTGTGGTGCCTTAAAATTATCTACCTGTTTCTTTCTATTACCTGATACCTCTGCCTGAGCTGCTTGATACCTTTCAGCAACATTTAGCAACTCACCCAGTCTCTCTGCACCTTGTTCCATGAGAAACTTTCTCAGGTCTGGAGCCATGGACTCTCTTAATTGCTCTATCATGATCATCTCTTTAAGATCTTGGGTCTTCCCCAGAGCAGTCCATCTCTCCAAATAGGTTTCCAGTCTGGCAGAGAATTGGTGGTATGTCTCCCCAGGCAACAGCTTGGCATTTCTAAACTTCTTACGATAAAATTCACCATTCTTTTCATACCTCAATAACAAAGCCTGCTTTAGCATGTCATAATTTTCTTGATCATCTCTGTTCATTTTGGCAAAAACTTCATAAGCTGCACCACGAAGTCCTTGAGATAACTTTAAGCTCCACCTTTCTCTCTCTAACCCATACGTGGTAGCTAATAATTCATATCTATTTAGATAGCTCTCAATGTCATCGTCTTTCTCAACAAAATGATCTAAATGAAAGTTCATGGTTGAGGTTGAGGCTCCCTGACTAACAGTAGCATCGGAGGCGAAGGGACTGGTACCATTTTCCGGAGCATGGCCTTGTAGTTCCAGCTCCCTTAGTCGTAACTCATGTTCCCTTTGTAATCTTCTATCTTCTGCTTCCCTCTCTGCAGCTAATCTTTTGTCTTCTCTTTCTGCCTCCAATTGGACCTTCTTAGCCTCAGCCTCCAATTGTAACTTCTTAGCCTCAGCCTCCAATTGTAACTTCTTAGCCTCAGCCTCCAATGCTCTAGCCTCTTTGTCAGCCTCAATCTGCAACCTCTTAGTCTCAGCCTCAGCCTCAAATTGTAACTTCTTAATTTCCTTTTCAGCCTCTAACTTTCTTTCAGCCTCTTTTTCTAATCTTCTTTCTTCGCGTTCAATAAATTTGTCACATTCAGTAGTGACATAAGTAATCATAACTTGCCCGTCCAATCCTAACTCTTTTGCAGTCTGCACAGCAGCAGATCGAAATTTGGCCAGGTCCACCATTTTCTAGCAGGTAAATGTATGTAATGTCTAACTAAACAATACAATCTGTAATTACTTATCCAAGGACACCACAGGCACTGAGAGCTCAACGTTATTTATATTCACCCAAGGATACCTTTTAATTCTTATTATTCCCAATATATATAATAAGAGAAAGTTCAATATCCCGGGAGCGAGACTCCAATATATGTGGTAAAGTGGGAGGGGATAAGTCTTTATAGGGGACTTAGTGTACTGACTGAGATCAGCTGTGAAGGTATCTGTATCTAATATGTGGAGTGTTTTACAGATAACCTTACTTGCTGCCACATTTATACCTCAGTCAGAGTTATGCTGGAATATTGTGATGGCTACGTTAAATGTCTAGGGTTATGTAAATAATGAAGTGTAAGTCACAACAACAACAGACAGATAAACAATTTAATTTATTCCACCACACTTGACAACACTGTGACACTCACACACATTTAACAATCTATAAGACTATCTTAAATGAGTCAATGGTAAAGTTTCAATTATATATATGTATTAATTACTTTCACTAATGGATATCCTGATTCAACTACACAGTGAACCAGGAATCACAATAAACTGTAATCACAAATTTTATGTACATAATTTATAAATATGAACCTTGTATTGACATATTTTATTAGTATTATCTTATGTATGTCAGTTGTGTAGTGGTACTATGAGGTCATACTGGTTTTGTTTTCAAGCTATGTTGTTCTTTGTCATCCTGACTTCATGTGTTTGTTTATCTTGGAAATAGTATGGGGAAAAGTTCACAGTCCTATCAATTTAAACAATGGAATTGTCCCTCTGTTTTATTATAATGTCAGTTTTTGAGGGGGACACATAATGCTGAGCTCCTCTGGCCACATAAGCTTAACTTTCGTGATGACGGCAGGAAAAGACTCCTCTGCTCGATTGCTTCCTGGGTTCTGGAGACACCTCACTGGTTGCTCTCTGGACCCAAGAGTATGCTGTCAGCCTCTAGATTCAGTAAAGCTCAGACCAGGTGCTGCTCAATAACTTTAGGACCACGGTCCCTGAAACAAGAAGGATGTACCTCCTACTGTAGAACTAATTTATAATATATTTCCTCACTGAACACAACACATTACAAACACTGAGTTCAGAGCATTAGGCCAACTGTAGCTTCATCTGAAATATTTTAATCCAGTATCACTCTCCCTAAAGGTTAATACGCCTCTGCAATTCCAGCAGTCTTTCCTTCTATTCAATAAGCTAGGTGTCATTGTGTTATTTGGCGATCCCATGCAGATGTACTTTTCTCTGACAAGTTTTATTCAGGGTGGAGCAATATCTGGCTTTGCCTCATGTTTGCTACTGAACCACACACATATACAGACATACATTATCAAGTTACATGCAATTTTCATCAATAGATATCAAAGAGATCAACCTTACCACAATTCATGGAAATAAAACACAGATACGTTGACTAGCAATGAATTTATGCACACATAATGGCACAAACTCCGATCTGCCTCTGTCCCAGGCTTTTATTTAGCAAATATGAGATGGCTCTCAACGCACTGCTTATGGGTAAGCTTATTTTAAAAAGTGGTACTGACCTGACGCTCCTAATTGACTATATCAGCGGGTCTAACCAATCGGACCATGTTTTCAGAAGTGTTTGAAAAAAATTTAACTTTCCTACGTTTCCCCTGACAACCAAAGGTATTATTTGCAGTCCAACTAATCATGTTTAGCCTTACATATACTTCGCTCCAATTAAATAGGAGGTAACATGTTGACCCACTTCCTGTACCATGGTGGTTTCAAAACATGCCACTGTGCAAATCTAACTTGGTGTTGTCTGACAGCGTCACCATTTTCTTTTGGCTATAATTTGTTAATTCCTAGGCTATTTGCGTAACATTTAACATATTCTTTGTCAGCTAACCCTAAGGAACCCAAAATATATAAATTTAATGGGGCTAAGTGGCTGCGTTCAAAATATGTATTTTCTAGGATAGTCGTGTATTTGCTGTCTTAGAACCGCCACCTGTCCTGCCTTTTCGACTGTTCTGTCAGTATGAAGTCAGGATTTTAGACCTAAAACAGTATAATGTCATATTTCCCAATAAGCGTTTTTCAGGTTTTTTACAACCTAACCGTGTATTTGTAGTGTTTTTTATCACTGTCCATCTAGAAGCATATTGCTTCTAGCCTTACGCTTGGGGTGGGTGGCATTAATTGTATATCGCGCGACGCGTGTTTAGTGTTGAATGCGTTCCTGCATTTCAGCCCTCCCTTCTCTCTATCCTAATTCCATCTGTCTTTTTATCACGCAGTGTATAAAATAAAATGAATGGAATTTTAATCTAGGTCATCTTAGAAATACAGTACACGTTTTATTGTAGAGAGCGTGTAGTGACGTAGTAGGCTTTTACTATCAACGTGAAACGTTACAATTTGCAGACGAAGTAGAAAACAAGGGGGATTTTTGTACGCCATTGTGACAGCACTGGACTTTTACCATTTCTCTTTTCTTTTATTGAATTTATTTGTTAGGCTTTACATTTACCTTTTAATTTATATATGTGTATTTAGAATGTCTCACGACACCGACCCAGCTCTAATGGGTAACTCCGAAATCGGCGAGTATCTGCCTGAATGGCGAGGGACACCTGTCTCTGTACAAGAAAAGAGATACTCACGTAAAATCAATGTCAGGTTAGACATTAACAATAACCTGAGATTTCGCCTCGAGTATTAGCGGGCGTACGAAAAAAAAAAAAACATTTTGACCGCTGGACAGTTATCTCTGTCCTTTTCTATTTTAAATTTAGCAAGGGGGGGGAGGGGGGGGGGGGAATTTTATTTACCATGAAGAGGTTTATTTCTGTAAAGGACTGCTAGCTGGATGTTTGGTCGTCACGTCGTAAGTTTATTCGGGTGTTGCTGCTTATTCAATCGATATACTTATTTGTAATGATTTTACCTCTAAATCTATTATTGCTAGTGTGCCGACGTGTCGTTTTACGTACTATTAACTGAAATGAAGATCCATGTGTGTTTTTGTTACCTCTTGTGTCTGCCGATAGTGTGGTTATCCTTAACTCCAGCTGATTTATGATGTAATCAATGACGATTTGACGTATGGTGTCTAAAATAGCAATAAGTAATTCTTCAATTGGATTGTTTATTGTTTGACTGTGTTGATTTATTTCATATGGCAGTGATAAACTGTCTCTCTTGTTCTACGATTTTGGTTCGTTGTTGGTGGAGTGCTTTCTAATTCTACCCGTAGTTATATAAGTGTAATCTCTGTAGTCAGTTGTTGGATTTGGGGTTTGATGTGTAGTTTCTGCTTACTTGACAGCGTTTTGTTGTCAATTTATTTATTGTCTTAGTTAAAGGTTTAAACAATCATTCTCATACCACTATGACACATATAAATAATTTCACAAAACATATCTGAAAGTTATGCAATTCTCCTCCAGTCAGACCATCAGTAGTTCTTTCAGTATTACTTATCTATCCCAGTTAGATCGTCTGTAACTCTGTCAACATTACAAATCTCTCCCAGGCATTCATCTGTAGTTCTATCAACATTACAAATCTGTTCCTGTTATCTCATCCAATCTGTAGTTCTGTCAACAATACACATCTGTCCCAGTTAGCTCCACACATCTGTAGTTTTGTTAAGATTGTGACGAATCATTTGTGCACTTTTACAACTTTCATCCTCTCCGGCAGAATCACTTCGTTTCTTCATTTTCCTCACAGATCGTTCTATGGTTTGACATATTTTATGCACCTACATTCAGCTCTAGCTGCTCGCAGACTTGTGTACGTTTCGCCCTGTGAATCGTCGTAAGCTATTTAGGCAAGTCAGCGAATAATGTATCAACTCAGTTCTCTAGCTACCTTTAATAAAGTCGATCTTTATTGACACAAGATGGTAGCGCAGAATCGATAAAAAGAAAGTCATATTGTCTGTCTGAGAAATGCATCAAAGGGATTTACGCAAATACATGTGATGAGGCGTAATCGTTTCCGCTGGAACATCTTCGTATCAATATTACCGATAATCTGTTTGGGGAGACAATATTGTGGGAAAGCATTTAGATGGAAGATTAGTTCACATATTTGTTTGTGAGTTTGCATAAAGATGCAATCCAAAGTATTACTGCCTTATTAGAAAAATGTCACGCGTTGGAATTTTAAAATTTGATATTATAAAACACGCGGGGTATATTATGATTTAACACTCCGTCCCATTGATTCTAAAGAGTTAATCATTGGATTAATGTGAGAACCGGAATAGACGTTGACTTTCATTTACAAATTTGTCGGAAGTACAATCTGGGATGTGAACTGAGAAATATAAATATAATCTATCAAAATTGGAGTCACAAATCAGACTGCATCGCCACGTCAAGCTAACTATTCGCATGAGCCAGAGAGACGATCGGACAAATGATTCCAAAATTATAGTGACAGATCGAAGTATTTGGGCAACTTTGAAATCCGCATTTTGAAATACAAGACTGGAAACTTAAAGGAACAGGACAGATTATGTGGGCAACTTTGAAACTTAAAAGTAAAGCCCCATTTTTAAATCCAAGAGTGGAAACCTAAGGAATCAAAACACCCGCCATATGAGGAAAACTAAAATTTCCCAGAACAAGTGATTCGTAAGCATCAACATGTTGTGTCCATTCTAAATGTGCCAGGAGATTGTGTTCCCAATAATTACATTGGGGTAAGTGTAAACATTTATTTTACCATGTGAATTTGACATGTTTTCTTTGCTAAGTGGTGTTACGACTGGAATTCTTCGGGATGTGTTGCCATATTTATATTAAAGAGTTCATTGTGCTATGTTATCGTATGCACTAGGGTTTGGTCATGCAGGACACGAAACTGGCATAATAACTCCAGTCGCCGGGTAATAGATCCACATAACACATGTAGTACATATTTATTACGTTTTTTTCACAATACAGTAGCAATGGAGAATCTTCATAATCTGTCTCCTCATAAATATAGTCAGGCCATATGGCAATAAGAATGCATGTTGAAATAATACATATATTCGTCTTCTCTACTCAGTTCTGGCCGTTCCGACTAAGAGTTGTGTGTCATTCACGGACACCCGAGTAATGCGCATCAGAAACGTGAATTTATGTTTCTTCTTGTATAAATTACTTTTCTGTGAGGTGCGGAACTTCTTATAATTTCAGGACCATCTTAACGATCGTTAAAACAAGTGTCGTCCTTCCAAAATATAATGATGTCACGTAAAGATACTTAATTTCTCCACAATTCCGGGAGCTCGAAAAATACGTCTAGCTTGGACGAATGAAGCATATGAAAGGCCCAGAATATTAGTCGTTAGAATAAATTAGCGCAAACGCGTTACGTCATTGACAACCGGTGACGTATACAAATTTATTGTATACAAATACAAGTTAAAGATCGTGCAAAACATGTTTTTACCACAAACAGACATATCTCCATAAATAACAATGGATATAAGCATGCGAAATAACCTTAGTCAGAGTCTGTTTGCAAATGCGTACTAATTTAAGTAATGATGCAAGATAGAAATATGTCAGTCATAAGTCATCAGTCAAGGAAAGGAAAAGAAAGTCAAATGCATTAATTACATACATCGTGAAAATACAAGAGAAAGAAAAAAAATTAATGCATACATTAATTTTGCTTTAAAAAAATGACACAAAGAAAAAGGGAACTAACTAATATTTGAAAATACATGAATAAAAATGTAGAGGTTATCTCCCTGAAAGAAAGCATTTTACTAAATCTAAAGATGAGAAATGAAATTTAAAAAAAAAATGAGAAGTCATATATGAAAATATTAAATCATAATGGATTTAAATTAAAAAGGTTAATGCTATAATGTCAAATTGATGGGATTACTTTCCTGAATATATCTAATAGCAATTGAATGCGAAGATAACTGTTAACAAAGTCATCTCATTTGAATAAACTTCTGTATCTCTGGCGAAGAATACAATGTTCCACAAATAATTGTGAGCATGCGTAAGATCACTGTTACAAATGCGAATATTGTCATTAATAACAGCAAGTCAATTTCAATAGTACTAAATACACCAGCTCCTCCAGTCTGCAAGATCTCCATTCTTGGGCAATTTGACAATTATTCCTTTGTTCCACTCTGTTGGTGTTGTCCCTGTTTTCCAGACTTGTGCAAATAGTGGTTCTAATAGTTCTGCTGCTAGCTCTGGGTCTGTCTTAAATATCTCTGCATTTAAGTTATCATGACCAGGAGCTTTTCCATTCTTCAACCCTTTGATTGCTGTGATGATTTCTTCTTTTCGTGGGATGTCTGTATTAACATCTAGATCATTTTCAGCCTCGGGAACATTCAGTTGTGTCTCTGGTGGTTCCTTATTCAGAGTTTCTCTGAAATGCTCTGCCCATCTTGTTTCCTGTCCCTCTACTGTCGTGATGAGATTTCTGTGCTTATCTCTTACTGATGTAATAATCAAAGTAATATATTTAACAAAACCACCCGTTGCACAAGAGGGATGTACAAGAGACTTCCTGACTCCTACAGTTGTACAATCAGAATAACGGAGTACCGACACCTGTATATGGTTCAACAAACCTCTGTAAAGCTGAAGTGTGCCTGTGCTATCGTGGGCGGATAATGCCGTAACCTCAGGCAATGGGGGAACACACTTAACAGTGAAGTAGTATTGGGTTGAAAAAGAGTTAAACAATCGGGCCAATGTGAAGCAACCTCAAAATCAAAGGCAAAATAAGCTGCTGATTGATTAATAACAGTATTGTCCTGATTATTCACGGGTGCATCACAAGTATGTGCTGAATTTGCATGGTAATTTGAATGTGCAACATCTCGAGAGCGTCATTGCTGTCGCTGGCGATTAAAAGAACTACTTTGATTTCTGTAGTGTTGGGATACATGACTAGGTGAAGAGTTATAATTGTTTGATCCATAGTTATTCCAATCCCTGTTAAAAGGAACAACATTGTCCTGTATTCTCCAACATGAGTTTTGTCGTTGGTAATAGCCTATATTCTGAGGTGACTAGTTTCAGTATTGTTGTCTACATCTGTTAGGACCTCCATTATTGTACCTCCCCGGCACAAAATTCATATCAAGGCTATGAGATCTCATTCTGAAATTTGTATTTTCCAGGCTGTGGCTAAAGCAACAGGTAAAGCTTCTTTATTTACATTATTACTGACACAAGTAACTGGATGTGCAGTGAAGAACTGTCTTCCAATTTAATCTGGTGAAGACAGCCTATATGGTTTCCTTTCATGTAAGAATGACCAAAATGGTTTACTCACAGAGGATAAAATGTTATCCCTCAATGACAAATCCATGAGGCCATCACAGGTTTTGTCAATACCTGACAGTTGAACCTATCTGTTGAAAGTCAAGCGAATGGCTGAAATGAACTCCGAGAAGTCCTTCCCAGTCTCATGGGTCATAGTTTTGAAACGCATACGATAACCCTCTGCATCTAGCTGGTAACGTTTCAATAAAAGAGCCCAAGCAGCTTCATAATTATCTTTGTTTGGCTCGTCCATTGTACAGAGAACAGCCAATGGTTCCCCATTCGCAAATTCTATTAGTCTGGCACACCACTGCTTCACATACACTTTCAAAACAACTTAGGAAGCACGAAATGTCATCAGAACTAGGCTTAAAAATGGGAAAGCGAAATTTAGTAGACCCAGTATTTTGCCTCTGTGAGGAACCATAAACCTCTGAATAATTATTTTATTTACCCTGAATTGTCAGTTTTAATTCTTTTAGATGAAGAAGCAGCATTTCTTTTTCATGGGTTAATTTTGCCTTTCTCTCCTCTATTTCCCTTGTTGTGGCTGGTTTTGCTCTGGCAGTTGGTTAACCTTTTTACCGTCTTTAAACAATCCTGTTATTAATAAAACAGTGTTCATTCTTTCTGGCCATGTCCTGAGTTTGTTCTATATTATTATGACTTGGTTTCTGTTGAGAAATCGTGCTTAAAAAAAGGTTGCGAATGCGGAGTTAAGACTGTCCAAACTTCAATCATGGTAGATATTTGACAAGTCATAGGTGGTTCGAGTCCACATAAAATACATTTTATTTGACAGTGTTCAATCCACGAGACATGATATGAATTAGGCATACATTAAGTTCAAGCATATACATAAACAGCGTCTTCTGTCCTTAGTCCATTAATCGTTACAACGTCTGGATATCTACACGCGATTACGTATGTCGGTAATCCGGTAATGGATATCCAAAGCTGATCGATCTTTACAATTTGGATACTAATAATTATAATAATATACTCCCTGCCAATATTCTGGTACTGAAGAATTAGTCATTCATAAAAAAAGAGACGTATACGTATCCATGTTAATTCGGCAGACCCTAGTGCCACATCATCTTGAAAAACTTATACACCATTACTATAATACACGCGAGCGTTGAAATTTGCGTCTCGATAGGACGGAATATGAATTAAAAAGGGTACCCTTATAGTGTCGTCACGTGTTAACATAACAACGCAACACGTCATAATTAAAACCAAGCAATTCTATCAGTTCGCGTTCAATTACCGTGAAGCGCGAAACTCAATAATTATTAATAGCATTTTAAACCCTACAATGTGTAAACTTAAACGAGCTCACTATAAAAGTGGCTAACATTATGACACCTACCGTAACATCCCTTTCATGTGTTAATTGCATTTTCTTCTTCAGCTCAGTAACACATCTCTTTTCATTTAATTCAGCCTTCTTTTCCTCCAATTCATCAAGACGCCTCTTTTTCTCCAATTCAACAATACGCCTCCTTTCAGCTTTCTGTTCCTCCAATTCCCTCTTATGTGCTAAATTCCTCTCTTCCGATTCTCCAATTTTCCCCTCGTTCTGCTTTGCTTTGGCAAACTCAGTCATGGCAAAGTCCTTTAAAGATTCACCTTCTAATCCAAATACTTTGCCCTGTTTTACAAAGTAATATAAAGGAGCCATGTTAATTGATAATCTGACTTACTTAGTCAATACGTAAAACTATGGCTTGTTGCTTTACAATATGATGAAAGCAAAAATAGTAGCAATACTATTAAGCCATAATAATAAAGTAAATCATGTAGCAACAACATGTGAAGAAAAAGAATGCAAGATAAAATATATATTAATTAGATAGTTTAAGGATATAGACAAACAGTTAAACACTAGCAGCAAGGGAAAAAATACTAATGAGAAATTGAAGATAAAACAGAAAATGGAACAATCTTACAACCAAGAAACGACAACACAGAACCCGGATAGTGTATAAACATGAATATTGTATAAACCAAGCGACAGGAAGGTGAGATAATAGTACGAACAATACAATCATAAAACCAAGAAAAAGAGCAATTTACAACAAGCCATTTACAAATAAATAGACGGAACGTCACACCTAAACAATCACTATTACAGGAAACAAGCAGTGAACATAAATCGTCTTCGAGGTTCCTCGAACCGGACAATTTCACGGGCTGAAGACTGTAAATCTACAGAAACATCCGTTGTGCGTTGTGCGGACATGTGGTTGCTAACATCAGAACGCCTCCCAACCTCCTGCCAAGTCATACAACCATCAAACATGTAAAAGAAATGGAAACAAGGGCTTACAACCCACATGCAAAGATCAACATATACAAAACAAGGCCCCTTATCTGAAAAACTGCGTTCCGGCAGATGCTCGTCCGTGGAAGGCTTCAGAGTTGCATGCAGAACATGGTGTAGCAAAGAAACATTAAAAAAAAACATCCGTCATTGCAGGTAATGGAGACGACGTTCATATTATGTTAATAGAAGACTTGCAAAACGTCGTGAAGTGGATTTGAAATAGTAACTTGAAGCAGGAACAATGGCGAATATTGACGACTGCAAAAGCCGGCAGATATGCGCAGTGCTTGTACTGGGTATGTAAATGAGTCCAACGGTGTAGACTTGGAAAAAATGACGATTTTGTTTCAAATATCCGGCAGTTCGATCCGAAACATACTGGTCGCCAATTTATATGTTTTTACGACTGGAATCCTTTGGGATGTGTAAAGTTATTTATATTATAGAGTTCATCGTGCTATGTAATCGAATGCACTAAGCTTTGGTCATGCAGGACACGAAACTGGCAGAATAACTCCAGTCGCCGGGTAGTAGGTCCACGATACACATGTAGTACATATTTATTACGTTTTCTTTACAATACAATAGCAATGCAGAATCTTCAAGATCTGTCTCCTCATAAATATGGTCAGTCCCTAAGGCAATAAGAATGCATGTTGAAATAATACATATATTCGTCTTCTCTATTCAGTTCTAGCCTTTCTGACTAAGACGTGCGTGTTATTCACTGACACCCAAGTAATGCGAACCAGAAACGTGAATTTATGTTTCTTCTTGTATAAATTACTTCTCTGTAAGGTGCGGAACTTCTTATATGTTCAGGATCATCTTAACGGTCGTTGAAACAAGTGGCGGCCTTCAAAAATATAATGATGTCACGTAAAGATACTTAATTCCTCCACAATTCTGGGAGCTCGAAAAATACCACTTGCTTGGACGAATGAAACATATGAAAGGCCAAGAATATTAGCCGTTAGAATAAATTAGCGCAAACGCGTTACGTCATTGACAACTGGCGAGGTATACAAATATATACCGATCAATACAAGTTAAAGATCGTGCAAAACATGTTTTTACCACAAATAGAGATATCTCCTCAAATAACAAATGGATATATGCCTGCGTATGGCAATATAATAAAACATATTACTTTTATTCCTTAACACATAGTTATATATGAGGCTGGCAACCTCACCATAAGGAAATAATATATTCATAAACCTCTACAGCAGGCGCTGGTGTTTGTTTTATGCTAATTCGATCAGAAACGCAAAAGTAGCAGAGATGAATGATGATTACGTAACATGTGCCTAAAGTGTAAAATATCCTCATTTTGTGAGATAAATGTACATTGTAAATTGTAATTCAGGTAAATCATTGCAGTCACGCTGGCCAAGCTTATTTTTTCTTAGTTCATTAACCAGAAGAATTACGGTAATTTATATTCATATTGAGGACATAATCAAAGAGTTATACTGTGTACACTCAGGGAGAGTAATTATTCAGAGAGGCTAACATTGGTGGATGAACAGCCAGACAATGCGCCTGTTAATTTGCAGCCTACAAATGTGCTTTGCAGAGTTATTTGTTATTTTTATTTTGTCTATAAGTTCGTGGAACGAAGCTACCAGACTGTACATGTTACGAAGCTGCAAGTCCGAAGTTCCTTCGCCACTAGCTGTGAGTTAAAAGCAGGGAATCAACACTAATCGCCTACACTGGACGAGTTGACTGGAGAAGAGCCCGCATCACAGAAGAATGGACGAAATCACGGCTGCAGGACTCACTTAGATTAGCTAAGTTTATTAAAGAAACAGCAAAAGGACAATTGTTTTTATAAAATCCACAACCCAAATCTCAGTGAAGACAACTTAATTACGTCTAAAATTCACCATCATTCCATCTCTATTTTAACCTATCAAGACTAATTGATTATTTATTACGTTACATGTTAGTTTAAAACCAAACAATCGTAGTTGAAACAGGTTTTATCTCTATAAAAGAAAACGTATGAGCAAGAATTTTTAATATATATATACATCTAGATATAAATCTACATCTATAGAGCAAATACTTATACAATAATTTTGTTGAATTTACACATGTTGGGGAATTGAACGGGCGAAGGATCAGATATAAGTTAATAGTGCTGTACCCTATGCAACATTGTTCTTGACTTCTGAAAACATCATGCAAACACGCCCTTGAAATAGAAGAGTCATTATCCTTCTAATTACAACTCTGCCAAGAGTAATCTTGTGCGAAGGTAGACACATTTGAAGATCCATATTAGATACTCTTGAGTGTTGACCGCTGGTGGACCACTAATGCAGAGCTAAGGGGAGGCAATCCGTGACAAACATTACACATCTGTTATTGTTATTGTTAATCAGAATCGACTTCACTGCACTCTGGGCAAATCCATAGGTGCTCAGTCTCCCTCAGCAAATGTCCAAGTGTAAGAATGCTAATTGTACCTGTAGCACGCTGGTTGTACATACGACGGATGTATCCTGTCTTACGACCATTTCTCCTAGTCCCACGTTTGATGCCAAACTTGAACAGCCGCAGCCTTGTTGAGTCATCCATTGCAGTGTTATTATCCAGTAGGCGATCATTAATAGCTCTTAGTATCTCTCCATTATCCACGTGCTGTGTCCCCACCATGGGTGCTCTCGAGGCCAGTCTCTCAGCTCTCTTATTGCCACATACCCTTGCATGACCAGAATAGTATATCCACACCAGTTCTTCAAGACTTGAGGCTTCTATTGATGTTTTCCATTCCTACCGCAGCCATCCATTCTGAACTTTTCGAAGCTTGGCTTGAGAGTCTGACAATATAACTGTCCTGGTTGATGGAGTTTAAGACAGCCACATTAGTACTTCAGTAACTGCCTCTACCTTCATTCTCATGCTGGAGGTTGTTGTCATGTAGGCTTCACTCTGTTCAGCAACGACCCTGCCCTTTATTATCGCAGAGAAGCCCCATCCTGATTTCTCACCACGCACTTCAGACCCATCAGTGTACACAATGGCGTCATCATCCCCAGCTAGATAACTTATCAGCTGATTAATCTCCAGCTCTGATTTTCCATTGCCGCAAGATCTGTACTCTCTGCCAGGGCCAATGATGACCTGGTGGTAGTTAGTCCAGTTCTCCCCCGACTTACTCCACTCTTCTCTTTGGATACATTTTCAACCCTGGCCACCTGACCAAGTGTCTTTTGTAGGTGGTTACCCGCATAAATGCTTCTGCCTGGGCCATCGCATATCTTGATCTAATCGACAGCAATCCGAGAATGTATCTCATTATCACAATGGTGGCATTACGTGTACAGCCCAAAACTACTCGCATCCCTTCATTTTGACTGCGTTCCAGTCGTTCACATTGTGACACTGACAGCGTGATGATACAGGAGAAAAAATAGTCTATGTTCTAAGTGCGCAGCAGCCATTGTTTTTAAGGCTGCCAGTCCTCGACACAATACTTGAACGATAGTCCACGATCAAACGTTACTCCCTGTGCTTCATATCAACCACCACGGAGTTACATGAACTATATATTAGTAGACACTTAATTCAAAATCATCACATTTTTCTGAGTTACAAGAATAACGGTTGACTGCTCATAATGCAATACATTATCATGATTCCTGTAAGCATAGTGCACATTTTTTTCTCAATTTAATGTTTATTTCTTATGTATTTTATTGACATGTCTTGTCACAGAAGTACATGTGTTATATAAAAAAAATGCCTGCCAGACATGTGCACCAGCTTGTTCTTGGTACGAGAACAAAGACTGAAAACTTCATCAAGTGGAAAGTGAAGCAAGGCTGTGGTATAAATTGTGAAGGTATTTACTTTTGAAACTTACTTTATGTTCCCCCTTGCCTACACATTTTAACGAGTATTAATGTAATTTTTTTTGGTCTCCATAAATATCAAATTTAGAAACATATTTCATTACTTACATGTATTGTTTTACTTGAATCGTACTTTAAGGTAGCATTTTTTAAATGTATGTTTACAATTTTATTTGAAATTTTACTAATGAAAACATTTGCTTCGTTCTAGGAAGTTCAGATGTGATGGAGGCTGAGGCTGGTAATGTTTTGTGAAGCTGGTCTCTGGCACGACATAAATTTACCACTCTACCATGCTAAGTGATGGTAACAGGAAAGCATTTAAGCAGGTCATTGAAATTAAACCATGTGGCCCTGAGGTTAAAATTATCAAAGAAATGTCAGTGCAAAGATCATGTTTGAAAAAAAATGTATGCTGTGATACGGAATGTAATTACTGATTGCTGGAAGCAAATATTGACGCTTGGAAGATGTGGTTGCGGCTGAGTGACAATTATCCCCAGCATCAATATTGTACTGCTGACCAAGATGTGTTTGTGAAGCAACCTTCTTATGAAATGAAAATGTTACTGGGTGTGACGTATAATGGAAATATATCCTACAGTAATCTGACAGCCTTTGTGATCCCGTTAGCGTTCTATGATTTGCTAGCAAATCCGTGCATTTTTCTGCCTGTCTTACTCACACAAGCTTAATTTTGATCCACGCCTCGTGTCCTTGAACATAAACAAACGAAGTTGTTTACCACCTTTCGCGACATGCCAGTCATAACAGGGAGCGAATCAGGTTTGTTTATCAAGTTTCTCACGCGAGCTGATCTGTCAATCATCGGATACCTGACAGAACTCAAGTGAAAAACATCGGACCTTTTTGGAGTAGACGTTCGGTCAAAAATATTTCCCCGAGTACCCTTTGAAGTTCGTATGCAGAGAAGAGTTAACTCTTTAATCTTCAGATACGGGCAAAATCTACGAGAACCCAGTTACATGGATTTCAGCTTTGATGGCGGTCGAATGCCTGTGACAAACCGACAGTAAGCTTTTATCTGGGTGACTCATGTTTCTGTTTCTCTGCTATACACTATAGTGTGAAAAGTAGCATCATGTATAGATCAAAGCAACCATAATGATATATTAACTGTGTCTTCCTAAACCAGCTATCACTTAGTCGTCACTCATAATTTTTGGAATAGTCTAAGCACGCAGTAGCTAGAACCATTTCGCTAAATGTGTTAATGGCATTCGTGGGGATCTTTTCATGAGTATTTTCTGGTAATAGAAATTAGTGTTAACGTGTTAAAGCTTTTGCCATTAAAATTCACTTAAGAGTTCTAACTGTTAAAACCAGTGAAATGATAATGCTTAGCTATTTTATACAAGAGGTTCAGTTTTAATGTTAATTTTACCACCCGCTTTCTCGCACAAGAAGAGACGGTTTTAGTTGACTGAGTGTATGCTAGGCACGACTGATAGTGACAGAATAGAATTCACGTTATATTTCATTTTGTGTATTTATAGTAAGTGACTATTATTTAATACCATACGATTACAAACAGACGCCGACAATTTACTAGCCATTAACAACAGGCGATATTTATTTAAGTGCGCGTATGGACAATTGAATAATAATTGACATTGTACGCTGATCGTTGACCGGAAGCAGGCGGGGTAGAGCTGCATAACTCAGCCAAACCTGCACTCGCTAAGGGACGCGAGATAGAATAAGCTAAAGTCACCATGTGCCTTTTAGCTTTAATCAGGACTGACGGAGTGGATAAGAGATCGTCTCGTCCCCGTCCTTGTGTATATGGAATAGTAGCATTTCTTTTAAATAAATGTTTGTTTATTCCATGTTTTTTTTTTTATCATTTACGAATGGTTAATGCAGTCTTTTTCTTGGCTTGTGCGTCCCCAAGTTAATTTGTGAACATGATTGGCCAAATGGACAAAGAAACATTTTAACTTAAAAGTTATAAAACCCAGAAATATTTTGTTCAATTCTATCAGCCCGCTGGGGTGTGAAACCAATAACATTACTCCTGACTTTTGACAGTCGTATCCAAGTGGATTTTTATCCAGAAGAGTTACGCTGTTTCAGAATCTGCACTCACCATAGAGCCAGCCGATAGGATTACCATCATTTATCAATTGTAACAGTTTTTTTAGCAACCAGATGTTTCCCAAGACTGGAAATATTTTCCTCGGTTTACTGTGAACCACAAGATCTAGGTTTTTCTACACTAACTGTTGGAGGTGACATTTGTTCATCCATTAATAAACCAACAAATTTGGCGTCCCCTCATTAATCGTATTTGTTAGAGGATGGACTAGGGCCAATTTGGGAAATACACCTGACAATTTGTATATTCGGGAACCATTGTAATTCCAAAGGGATATTACCAAAAATAGTTACGCGTGATTGAGTGGCCACTGTATAACAGAGAGAATATGACAGAGAGAGTAAATATTTTTCTTTGTTTTTAGGAATTGTATCATCCTTGATTTTGCTTAAAAAATTGTTTACTTTACTGGGAAGCATTTAGAAGGAACTTGTTTCTTTACTGTCTATTCTGTAACATAGTGCAAACCTTTACCTTTGGGTTTTTAACTTTTTGGGTTCTTTTCTCAAGAGAGGAAGGGCACATTTATTCAGGTATTTCCTATGTATGTAAATCTGATTTTTTTATATCTTTCTTTAGATATTTGGTGTTGTCTTGCCTAAGAATATTAGCAGAAAAATATACAGAGGTCCAAAAAAGTATGTATATGTGCTTCATTGACTATAAGAAGGCTTTTTACAGAGTCCATCATGAGAAAATAATTGAATGCCTCAAAGACATAGGTATTGATGGAAAAGATATAAGAATACTCAGTAACCTTTATTGGGAGCAAACTGCTACAGTAAGATCTGGAAGGAATTATTCACCATACATAGACATAAAAAGAGGTGTCAGACAAGGTTGTGTGCTGTCCCCTTGCCTATTTAATTTATACACCGAAAAAATTTTCAAACAGATACAGGAAATACCAGGACTGAACATCAGTGGAAGATCAATAAACAACCTTAGATATGCAGATGATACCGTGTTGTTAGCTGAAAGCGAACAGGAGTTATAAGAACTAGTGAAGCAAGTGAACAGCATAAGTCATGAATATGGACTCGACATTAATATTGAGAAAACAAAAACTATGATAATTAGCAAAACAAACGATACACCCACATTAAAGATAAGCGTAAATGGGAAAATCCTGGAACAAGTCAAGAGCTACGTATATCTTGGTCATATAATAACAGAAGATGGCAGATGTGAAACAGAAATCAAGAAGAGAATAGGAATGGCCAAAGCTACAATCAACAGCATGAAACATATACTGACATCCAAACAGTTATCTCACAAATTAAAACTGAGAATCATAAAGTGTTATATATATTCTGCATTTCTGTATGGTGCAGAAACATGGACGATGAATAAGCATTTGGAAGAAAGAATTGAGGCTCTTGAAATGTGGATATATAGAAGAATGGGACGTATCTCATGGAAAGAGATGAAAACAAATAAGGAGGTCCTAGAAAATCTAGGTATGAAAAGAGAACTAATGAGGGAGGTCAAAGTTCGGCAGTTAAAATACTTTGGCCACATAAAAAGGCATAACACCTTGCAGAAGACCATAACAGAAGGGAGAGTTGAAGGCAAACGTGCAAGGGGAAGACAACGCTATAAGTGGGAAGATAACATCAAGAGATGGACAGGAAAGAGTCTATCAGAGTGCACCACCAAGACAAGAGACAGAAGACGCTGGAGATCCATTACAGCCAACCTTCGTTGTGGAGATGGCAACTGATGATGATGATGATGTTGTCTAAGTTTAAATGATAATTAACAACAAAAGAAACTTAACTTTGTGTGTTGGTCAGACCCATATCCAATTAACCATAGTTTTTTTCACGTTTGTATGTCTTGTTGTCACACAGTTGTGTGTGTGTGTAGTTAAACTTATATTGCATGTATGAGGAGGGAAAGATTGTCTTGTACTAAATTATAGTCGTATAGATAGGTTGGACTAGAGACACTTACTCATTCCTGAGACAGATCTTCTCCTTAAACTGTTCACCCGTGGAATCTATTTCTCACACCTTGATTTCTCACTTACTTATCACCATCCACTCTACTCAGACGGGACCATAAATAACTTCCAAACCAATCGGTACGGCACTGGGCATACAAAATATATCCACACACCAGTAGCCTTTAAATTGTTGAACACTTGACACCAGAATATGACAGACTTACAAATCTGAAACTGTTGAACACCTGACACCAAAATATGACAGACTTACAAATCTGAAACTGTTGAACACTTGACACCAGAATATGACAGACTTACAAATCTGAAACTGTTGAACACTTGAAACCAGAATATGACAGACTTACAAATCTGAAACTGTTGAACACTTGACACCAGAATATGACAGACTTACAAATCTGAAACTGTTGAACACTTGACACCAGAATATGACAGACTTACAAATCTGAAACTGTTGAACACTTGACACCAGAATATGACAGACTTACAAATCTGAAACTGTTGAACACTTGACACCAGAATATGACAGTGCTTACAAATCTGAAACTGTTGAAACACTTGAAACCAGAATATGACAGACTTACAAATCTGAAACTGTTGAACACTTGACACCAGAATATGACAGACTTACAAATCTGAAACTGTTGAACACTTGACACCAGAATATGACAGACTTACAAATCTGAAACTGTTGAACACTTGAAACCAGAATATGACAGACTTACAAATCTGAAACTGTTGAACACTTGACACCAGAATATGACAGACTTACAAATCTGAAACTGTTGAACACTTGACACCAGAATATGACAGACTTACAAATCTGAAACTGCTGAACACTTGAAACCAGAATATGACAGACTTACAAATCTGAAACTGTTGAACACTTGAAACCAGAATATGACAGACTTACAAATCTGAAACTGTCGAACACTTGAAACCAGAATATGACAGACTTACAAATCTGAAACTGTTGAACCCTTGAAACCACAATATGACAGACTTACAAATCTGAAACTGTTGAACACTTGAAACCAGAATATGATAGACTTACAAATCTGAAACTGTTGAACACTTGAAACCAGAATATGACAGACTTACAAATCTGAAACTGTCGAACACTTGAAACCAGAATATGACAGACTTACAAATCTGAAACTGTTGAACACTTGACACCAGAATATGACAGACTTACAAATCTGAAACTGTTGAACACTTGAAACCAGAATATGACAGACTTACAAATCTGAAACTGTTGAACACTTGAAACCAGAATATGACAGACTTACAAATCTGAAACTGTTGAACACTTGACACCAGAATATGACAGACTTACAAATCTGAAACTGTTGAACACTTGACACCAGAATATGACAGACTTACAAATCTGAAACTGTTGAACACTTGAAACCAGAATATGACAGACTTACAAATCTGAAATTGTTGAACACTTGAAACCAGAATATGACAGACTTACAAATCTGAAATTGTCGAACACTTGAAACCAGAATATGACAGACTTACAAATCTGAAACTGTTGAACACTTGAAACCAGAATATGACAGACTTACAAATCTGAAACTGTTGAACACTTGAAACCAGAATATGACAGACTTACAAATCTGAAACTGTTGAACACTTGACAAAAGAATATGACAAACTTACAAATCTGAAACTGTTGAACATTTGACACCAGAATATGACAGACTTACAAATCTGAAACTGTTAAACACTTGACACCAGAATATGACAGACTTACAAATCTGAAACTGTTGAACACTTGACACCAGAATATGACAGACTTACAAATCTGAAACTGTTGAACACTTGACACCAGAATATGACAGACTTACAAATCTGAAACTGTTGAACACTTGACACCAGAATATGACAGACTTACAAATCTGAAACTGTTGAACACTTGAAACCAGAATATGACAGACTTACAAATCTGAAACTGTTGAACACTTGAAACCAGAATATGACAGACTTACAAATCTGAAACTGTTGAACACTTGACACCAGAATATGACAGACTTACAAATCTGAAACTGTTGAACACTTGACACCAGAATATGACAGACTTACAAATCTGAAACTGTTGAACACTTGACACCAGAATATGACAGACTTACAAATCTGAAACTGTTGAACACTTGAAACCAGAATATGACAGACTTACAAATCTGAAACTGTTGAACACTTGAAACCAGAATATGACAGACTTACAAATCTGAAACTGTTGAACACTTGAAACCAGAATATGACAGACTTACAAATCTGAAACTGTTGAACACTTGAAACCAGAATATGACAGACTTACAAATCTGAAACTGTTGAACACTTGACACCAGAATATGACAGACTTACAAATCTGAAACTGTTGAACACTTGACACCAGAATATGACAGACTTACAAATCTGAAACTGTTGAACACTTGACACCAGAATATGACAGACTTACAAATCTGAAACTGTTGAACACTTGAAACCAGAATATGACAGACTTACAAATCTGAAACTGTTGAACACTTGAAACCAGAATATGACAGACTTACAAATCTGAAACTGTCGAACACTTGAAACCAGAATATGACAGACTTACAAATCTGAAACTGTTGAACCCTTGAAACCACAATATGACTGACTTACAAATCTGAAACTGTTGAACACTTGAAACCAGAATATGACAGACTTACAAATCTGAAACTGTTGAACACTTGAAACCAGAATATGACAGACTTACAAATCTGAAACTGTCGAACACTTGAAACCAGAATATGACAGACTTACAAATCTGAAACTGTTGAACACTTGACACCAGAATATGATAGATTTACAAATCTGAAACTGTTGAACACTTGAAACCAGAATATGACAGACTTACAAATCTGAAACTGTTGAACACTTGAAACCAGAATATGACAGACTTACAAATCTGAAACTGTTGAACACTTGACACCAGAATATGACAGACTTACAAATCTGAAACTGTTGAACACTTGACACCAGAATATGACAGACTTACAAATCTGAAACTGTTGAACACTTGAAACCAGAATATGACAGACTTACAAATCTGAAATTGTTGAACACTTGAAACCAGAATATGACAGACTTACAAATCTGAAATTGTCGAACACTTGAAACCAGAATATGACAGACTTACAAATCTGAAACTGTTGAACCCTTGAAACCAGAATATGACAGACTTACAAATCTGAAACTGTTGAACACTTGAAACCAGAATATGACAGACTTACAAATCTGAAACTGTTGAACACTGGAAACCAGAATATGACAGACTTACAAATCTGCAACTGTTGAACACTTGACACCAGAATATGACAAACTTACAAATCTGAAACTGTTGAACACTTGACACCAGAATATGACAGACTTACAAATCTGAAACTGTTAAACACTTGACACCAGAATATGACAGACTTACAAATCTGAAACTGTTGAACACTTGACACCAGAATATGACAGACTTACAAATCTGAAACTGTTGAACACTTGACACCAGAATATGACAGACTTACAAATCTGAAACTGTTGAACACTTGACACCAGAATATGACAGACTTACAAATCTGAAACTGTTGAACACTTGACACCAGAATATGACAGACTTACAAATCTGAAACTGTTGAACACTTGATACCAGAATATGACAGACTTACAAATCTGAAACTGTTGAACACTTGAAACCAGAATATGACAGACTTACAAATCTGAAACTGTTGAACACTTGAAACCAGAATATGACAGACTTACAAATCTGAAACTGTTGAACACTTGAAACCAGAATATGACAGACTTACAAATCTGAAACTGTTGAACACTTGAAACCAGAATATGACAGACTTACAAATCTGAAACTGTTGAACACTTGAAACCAGAATATGACAGACTTACAAATCTGAAACTGTTGAACACTTGAAACCAGAATATGACAGACTTACAAATCTGAAACTGTTGAACACTTGAAACCAGAATATGACAGACTTACAAATCTGAAACTGTTGAACACTTGAAACCAGAATATGACAGACTTACAAATCTGAAACTGTTGAACCCTTGAAACCAGAATATGACAGACTTACAAATCTGAAACTGTTGAACACTTGAAACCAGAATATGACAGACTTACAAATCTGAAACTGTTGAACACTTGAAACCAGAATATGACAGACTTACAAATCTGAAATTGTTAAAAACTTGAAAACAGAATATGACAGACTTACAAATCTAAAACTGTTGAACACTTGAAACCAGAATATGACAGACTTACAAATCTGAAACTGTTGAACACTTGAAACCAGAATATGACAGACTTACAAATCTGAAACTGTTGAACACTTGAAACCAGAATATGACAGACTTACAAATCTGAAACTGTTGAACACTAGAAACCAGAATATGACAGACTTACAAATCTGAAACTGTTAAACACTTGAAACCAGAATATAACAGACTTACAAATCTGAAACTGTTGAGTCTCTGTGAAAAAAAGGTTGCACAAAACTCAAGTTCATTCAGTAATTTGGAATAAAGTACGAAAGCATATCTTTCATTTAAGAGAGCTTATGTAACCCTGCTTTCTAAGTGATTAGCAAAATTTAATGAAGGACCCGAGAAAGCATATCTTTCATTCAAGAAAGCTTATAGAATCCAACCTTCTAAGTGATTAACAGAATGTAACGAAAGACCTTAGACTGCTGCTATACTTATCAAACAAGCTGTAGGTTGAACATTTGAAAAGAGTTTTGTTGACTGGTAGGAGCAAGAAAGCCAAAACGACTGGCGCTTACCTCTAAAACGGCGGACAGTTGTGTTAATACAAGTAAAACAACTTGAGTAAACAAGAATAATTTTGTATTGGTTAACACAAGTAAAACAACTTGAGTAAATAAGAATATTTTTTATTGGTTATTATAAGTAAAACAACGAGTGATTAAGAATAGTTTTGTATTGATTAATACAAGTAAAACAACATGAGTAAATAAGAATAGTTTTGTATTGGTTAATACAAGTAAAACAACGAGTAAATAAGAATAGTTTTATATTGCTTAAAAAAAGTAAAACAACTTGAGTAAAAAAGAATAGTTTTGTATTGTATTAACCAATTACTTGTATTAAGTAAAACAGCTTGAGTAAATAAGAATAGTTATGTATTGGTTAATACAAGTAAAACAGCTTGAGTAAATAAGAAGTTGAGAAAAAAAACCTCAGTTTTTATTAAAATGTAGACGTGTCAAATTGTTGATAAAATAAATCAATTTTGAACATCTTCATACTTGCTAAATTGATTATCGTCAATAACATGGTACTGGTGTGGTTCTAGGATTGGTGACTATAAGTCTGGTATGTCATGTCACGGTTATCGTTAGTTTATGTGTGTGTGAGTGTGTGTGTCAGTAGTCTGTGTGTTATAATGTCTCTATTATCTTGTTAGTGTGTGTTATGTAAAGTCAGAATGTTATTTAGTATCACAATTATCTTGTGTGTGAGTAGTGACAATGAGTCTGTAAACGATACCACATTATTTTTTGTGTGAGTAGTGACAGTGAGTCTGTTATACAATATCACATTATGTTGTGTGTGAGTAGTGACAGTGAGTCTGTTATACAATATTACAATATCTTGTGTGTGAGTAGTGACAGTGAGTCTGTTATACAATATCACAAAATTTTGTGCACATGACGCAATGAATCCATACTAAAAAAACAGTGACAGCTTGATGCCTCAATTATTGTATTTTGTTTAAAGCGTTTGATTTATGTCTATGTTTTCTTCTTTAACCTCATGCTTCGCTTTTATTACTTCGTATGACGTCATTCTACACCAATTTCTGTCTTCTTTGGGAGAAGATCTTGATGTGGTCCAAGATCACTTTTCACTTCGTGTCTTATCTTTTCATTTGCTATACGATACGTGTTCAATATCCGATGTTCTGTAACACCTAAACAACAAAAATACTAATAAATGCATAAATACAAAATCCTACTAAGTGTAATTGTACATTAAACAGAAACCACGATATAATTATTTTTATCTGTAACAGTTGTTTCACTGTCTTTGTAATATGTATCACAGTGCTTTTAAAAATAGCGCTGGTGGTAAACCTGTGTGGGTTGTTTTGTAATACATGATGATCAAGAAATCGACGAAGCGCACTTTTGAAATCGATTTCGAAAACATTCTTGGGCTGCAAATATGCATGTTCAGTCAGTCAAGACTATTACTGTTGAGAGGTTACATGTAAATCAATGTTCACTACACTGCCATAAGCACTACGTGAAGTATTTTAGAATTTATTAAAATAATCATGAAGAAAACATTCATACTTTCCATACGTTATCAGATGTGTTTAATAAAATTAACATAAATATATATATATATATATATATATTTATATATATTATATTATATATATATATATATATATATATTATAGTATAGTATTATATATATATATATATATATATATATATTATATATATATATATATATATATATATATAACTTTTATTGGACATAAGCATACAATAAATCAAAATATTTCATAACATGTGTTTGCTTGTTTGTTTTTTTGTTTTTTTTTTGGGTCTGTACTTAACGAAATTGTGTCCCTTGAGAAAGCTACCTCCCTTAATATTCAATAGCCAAACGTGACGAAACTTTACATATTTATTTCTTACATAACTCCGCCTAGGCCGGTTCCAAGCCTGGCTGAAAAAGGAGGAGGGTGGCCTGCATGGAGGCCGTAAGGAGGCTGCACCTCCACCATTGAAAGGCACAACAGGCCAATCACCTGTGTGCTTTAAATCACGATTATGCGAACTACAAGAGAGAAAACCGGACTGATTCTAAAGTCGACGAACTGGAACGGACTACGGACGGCGACTTTTGGAACTTAGAACACAAGAAGTATAAATGAGAAAGAAGAGGAGCTGGTGGAAGAGATGAGGAAAGCAAAACTAGAAATCCTGGCTATAACGGAAACGAAGAAAAAGGGACAAGGAGTCATGGATCTCGATGGCGACACGCTTCTCTACAGTGGTGTACCCACATCTGAAAGAGCTGAAGGGGCCGTGGGTTGCATTGTGGCCAAAACCCAAGAATATAGTATCAATGGATGGAAATTTGTCTCGGAGCGCATTATGGTTGTAAAACTAAAAGAAGGAGAAACCATAGTCAACCAGGTCATAGTGTATGGGTCAAATGAGGATGAGAGAGCAGAGGTCAAGGAGGAGTTCTTCGAGCTGCTTCAAAAGACAGTGGATGACTGCCTAGATGAAATTATCTTGCTCGGAGATTTTAATGCCAGACTTGGAAATGACCATGCTAGATGTGGTGGAATTATCCTAAAATATAGAGAAGATACTCTCAATACTCAATGAAACGGAAAGCGACTCCTTAGATTCTGCAGTGAGCAGAATCTGATCATTAAAAACACAAAGTTCCCCCATTTAGCGCATACATGCATACACTAGATGTGAACCAACCAAGAATGAGAAGTCAGTGATCGACTATGCCATTTTTAGGAGAAGCTCATTCAAATATGTCCGGGATGCTAGAGTCTGGAGGGGGTCAGAGATTGGAAGTGATCACTACCTGCTTACAATCAAAAGAACAACTGAAAGAGTTGCTCAGCCTAGGAACTGCCCAACATCACGCAAGAAACTAAGTAAACGAACAGGAGAAATGAGCATTAAGACCTACAAGCTGAGAGAGCCAGAAATTAAGACCAGATATTTGGGGCTTATTGCTACAGCGGTGAGCAACACAGAAGAACAACCTGATGACTTGGAAACACTCTGGCTTACAATCAAGGACATCATAAAGACAGCTGCTGCAGAAGCATGTTGTGAATTCCGACTTGGGAACAAGAGAAAGAGGACATCTTGGTGGACAGAGGAAGTCAAAGAGAAAATAAGAGAGAAGAAAATGGCATGGAAATAATACTTAGGAGCTAAAACACAGCAGGACAAAGAGAAATATAGAGAATATGTGACACTCAGAACAGAAGCATAGAACAAGGTGCTAGTAGCAAAACAGAAGTCCTGGGAAGAATTTGGAGAAAACCTAGAAAAGGATGCGCAAGAAAACCAGAAATGTTTCTATAAGACCCTAAAGATCACGAGGAAGGGAAAACAATGCCCTCTCAAATTTTTAAAGGACAAGCAAGGCAAATTGCTTCCTGCCACGAAGGAAGTAATGGAAAGATGGAAAGAATATTTCTCAGAATTTCTTGATGGTGAGCAAGGTCAAGCATTAAAAATGATAACCACTAGCACAGAAGAGAAAACCAATGATGGTGAAGATGACATAATGTTGGAAGAACTGAAGGCAGCACTGGAGAAAATCAAGATGGGCAAAGCAGCAGGGCATGATGGTATAACACCAGAAATGGTAAAGTACATTAGAGAATAAGGCGTCATATTACTCTTAAGGGTCCTACAGGCAGCTTGGTGCAACAAGGCCATACCAAAGGATTGGGAGATTGCCATCATAACACCGATTTTCAAAAAGGGTGACAATCGACAATGTGGAAACCGTAGAGGCATATCCCTTCTCAGTGTCCCTTTTAAAATCTACTCTAGAATCCTAGAGAAGAGACTGCGATGCCAAGCTGAGCCACAATTGGATGATGTCCAGTGCGGAATCTGAGCAAACCGAAGTACTCAAGACCTAATCTTCACACTCAGACAGCTCAGTGAAAAGGCCCTTGAGTACAAGAATGAGATCTATCTTTGTTTCATAGATTTGGAAAAGGCATTTGACAGGTTCCACTGGAGCAAACTTTGGGACTGTTTGGCAAGGAAGAACACACAAGCACCTCTGATTCATGCTTTACAGAGCTTCTACAAGTCTTGCAGAAATTGTGTGAAGACAGCAAACTTTAAGTCAGAAGAGTTCAAGAGAACCACTGGTGTAAGACAATGAGATATCCTGTCACCTTAATTTTTCATCACCTGTGTGTTACCGGGGCCCGAAAGGGAAGCAAAGAATAGTAACACTGTTCCCTTCCATGCATGTCGTAGAAAGCGACTAAGGAGGGTTGGGCATGGGGCTGGTTACCCCATCCTGTAAAAAAATTAAACCACAAAAAACTTCAACAAATATGGACAAGTCAAATAAGGAAAATAAAAAACAGCCATCCAAGACAGGGAAAGGTCCTCTCGCAGGGAGGCGTATGATGCAACACAGAGAAAGCCGAAGGGAGTCTGTGTCGCTGACTGATAAGGGTGGATTTATGATGATAAGCCACAAATCAGGCCACTATAAAATGATAAGGCCACACTTCTGGCCACTATGGACGTTGCAGCTATAAGTCCAAAGTCGTTGCTGAAATGTAGCCAAGTAAAGTCCCACCCCTATAGACACCAGGGATATTATAGGCTGAAGTATAAGGTGTCTTGTCTGGTTTGTTGTTGCTTGCTGTGAGTGTAGATTTGATGTAGTTTCACAGATCTACAAACGTGAGATATGACATGGAAAGTCATAAAAGTTTGAACCTGCTGTTGACTTTTTCCGTCATTTATTTTGACGCCACAATGACAGATACGTTACATCCATTTTACATAAGTCATAGACACGACAGTTCATGGTATTCAGCATAAATTAAGTTCTTCAATGGATGTGCATATATTCTATGAGCTGATATAGATAATCCCAGTTTACTACAGCCTCAGCTTCATATCATCAATGTACCTAAGTATAACAATACTCCTCTCTGATGCTGGCAGATCAGATGTGCAAAAATAAGTCTATCTCTGGCCGCACGAGAATGACGTTTCAGGAGTACAGGTCAAATTGTCCTTTACAGGCATTCCTAAGTCTAACCTCGACGTATGTGCAATCGCTGGCATAGCGAAGTTCATAGAGCATAGAAACTGTTCTCTGGGCCTAGAGTGACCCGTGTACATATCAATCTCAGGTATGAAGATACCTGGGGTGTAATCCCTAGTAGAAGAACCTCTCCTTTCTGTAACAAGCAAGCGAGCAGAGAACGACAAATGTCAAACATCTAAGTAGATTACCGAGTTCAATATAAGGAGGGTATTACCTTGCTTCGGAATAAACACCACAAAACATACGCCTCCAGGCGTTTTCGAATCATCTAGGGAAAGACCTCGTTAGCTAAACTAACTCACTAGAGGACTACAAATTCCCTATCAAAAATCATAGACGCAGGAATGCGTCCTCTCTGCTTAACACATCTTGTAGACTCCATGACCGGAAGACTTTTTAAAACTCCCCTAAAGTTCAGACATGCGCAGAACGCATACACCTGAGTAAGACTCAAAACGAGACGGTGTAGGAGACATTCCAGGCAAAAGATATTGACCAAAATCACGCCTTATATGGACAGGGAATAAAACATCAACTCTGGTTTCAATCATTCCAAGAAACAGTTGACCAATACTACCATATAAGGAGAATGACCTGACATCGATCGAAAAAATGGACCGGCGAGTCAAGACATAAGAGAAGGTAACCCCTATTGTAAAAATGTAACTACAGTCCAACAAGGGTTATATACCTTCGACTAAAAAAATTTAAAGTGTACAATTCAGACAGATTAATTACACACAGTTTTAGAAAAATTCTGTGCGTAACACTGACTAACCTTCTTTCTTCTAGGAGAACTTTCAGATTTGGCACCTGGAATGTTCGGACATTAAACGAACAAGAGAAAGTGGCACAAGTAGCAGCAGAAATGGGGAAGGAAACAGAGGTGAAAATGATGAGGAGAACGTGGGAAGAACTTGAGATGATGGCACGTGACAGGAGGACTTGGCATGTGTTTGTTGAAGGCCTATGCTCCTTTGGGAGTGGAGGGTTATGATTAATTTTTCATACTCCTCATCTACAATGTCATCAATTCATGTAAGGAGAGAACAAGAAAGTATTCAGTGGGATATTGGACGATGAGACAGGTCTGTATTTCAGAGCTGGCATTTGATGATGATGTTGTCCTGATTGCTAAATCAGAAACACATCTCCAATCCAACCTGCAAGTCTGGAAGGATAAGCTGGAGAAGAGAAGGATGGTCATAATCATCTTTAAAACAAAATCCATGGTGATATCACGAGAAGAATGAGTACATCAGATTAAGCTGGGAGAACAGGTCCTGAAGCAGGTCGACCACTTTAAATATCTCGGAGCTGTTATAGACCGACAGGGAGGCATCAAAGAAGAGTTGGCCACTCGAAAAGCAGCATCTGGGAGATTTTTTCAGGCGATAAATCGATGATTCCTCAGGAAGAGAGAGGTTGGTAAGAAAATGAAGATGGCTGATAACCGCTCCACCTATGTCAAAGTCTTGACATATGGATGCGAGTCATGGGCAATGACCACAACCCACAAAAGCCAGATCCAAACCTCAGAAATGAGGTATCTGAGGAAGGTGGTTTAAGTAACAAGACGAGACATAGTTCGCAACCAGACGATACGTCAAGGCCTAAAATCCCACTCCCTGCAGACCCAAGTAGAACAGTCCCAACTAAGATGGTTTGGCCATGTCTGGAGAATGGGAGAAGATCGGCTACCACGACAAGCATGGGAAACAAAGAGCCAGGGTTCCAGACCCCTAGGACGACCAAGAGTCCGCTGGGAGGACAACATTATACAATCTTTGAAGGACCGAGGACTAGAATGAAACCAGATCAGAAGGAAGACAGCCGACAGGATAGTCTGGCGCTCTCTCTTCCAAACCTCTACACCTCACGGTAGAAGGGGAACGACCAAGTAAGTAAGTATTTCGTACATGACGAAGGTCTGTGTCTTCGGTTGTTAGCTTCCTATGTGCTGTGTCTGCCATTTGTTTCTTTATTCATTTTTTTTTGGTCTGCCTTTCTATGGACTTTAGATCTTGTTTTAGTGAGGTGTTTACTATGTTTCCTCGTAAGCGTTACTTTTCAACTATTTAGTATATGCCAGGAATAATCGGTTATATCTAGACGCTTTTCATTTTGTATTATTTCTCGCGATATATTTTTAAGCTTTAGTTTGAGTTGTTGTTGAGGTTTTGGTGCTGTTCAGTAGCTCGATTGTGTCTCCTCTGGCAAGGCATTTTCAGTTAGCGGCTAATATTTATGTAAATCCTGCACAAGATTAGCTCCATGGCCTCCGGATAACGTGACTATTCGCGCCGTCCATATCCGATCACCGTTGTTAGTAGTAACTGGGATTACAGTCTCTGTCATCACAAATGACATTACCATATAAAATACTGGTCTCAGTGTGTGAATATTTTGGCAGAATGTGTCAGTTTTTCTTGTCTGTCTTGATTGTAATAATAATAATAATAATAATAATAATAATAATAATAGCCCCTTCAGTCATAACTGACTATGGGAATGTTCCCCTGAGGTGACAGCCCTCAGCTGCTTATTTTCCTGGTGCTCCTTTCGACGTTTTCTGCCCTCCTCTGCTTGTTGTGTGAGCCTCTCTTCGCCCAATCTGAGCTGGCGCCGTAAATAGCATCGCCACTTAGTGCGATCGGTAGCTTCATCCTCCCATGTTGCTGGATCCATGTCCGGTGCCCTCATATCTCTTTTGCACACATCTTTGAACCTGAGCTGTGGTCGCCCAACTGTTCTCTTGCCATCTGCTAATTGTCCGTAGAAGATATCTTTTGGGAGGCGACCATCTTGCATGCCGCGAACAGGGCCAAGCAGCGAAGTATGCGCTGTCTAAGCAGTGTATACATACTTTGAAGGCCAGCACGTGACAACACCTCGACATTTGTCACTTTATCTTTCCACGAGATGCCGAGGATGCGGCGTAGACACCGTAAATGGAAGGTATTGAGCCTTCTTTCTTGCTTAGCATAGGTCGTCCAGGTCTCGCTGCCATATAGGAGTGTGCTGGTGACGCAGGCATTATATACCGCAGCTTTGGTCTTCATTGTGAGTTTAGAGTTTCCCCAAACACGCGATGTGAGGCGGGCAAAGGTATAGTCCGTTCGGAAATTCGTGCCCACAGAAAGCGTCAATTTTCTCCAAAACTGTTTGTTGTATGGACATGAATTTTTGCATGCAGTCTTAGATTTTCCATGCAGTTATTAAAATATTTTTTGCCCTTACAAAACTCATGTCATGTTCGAATTTTCTTCTTTACGTTATATAAAAAACTCTTACTGCTGTCTGGGTTAATTTTTAGTAGTTTTACGGGAAAGTTACAAGATCCGTTCAAAAATACTTTTTTTTTTTAATTAGTGTAGTGACTACATGTCCGCACGAGTGCGTACCTATTGTACACAGTCGCGAGTAACTAATTCAAACCAAAAAAAATATTTTTGAACGGATCTTGTAACTTTCCCGTAAAACTACTAAAAATTAACCCAGACAACAGTAAGAGTTTTTTATATAACGTAAAGAAGAAAATTCGAACATGACATGAGTTTTGTAAGGGCAAAAAATATATTAATAACTGCATGGAAAATCTAAGACTGCATGCAAAAATTCATGTCCATACAATAAACAGTTTTGGAGAAAATTTACGCTTTCTGTGGGCACGAATTTCCGAACGGACTATGGCTGCAGCTTTGCCAATACGGCTGTCGAATTCTGTATCCAGTGAGAGTTTGTCATTGATGGTAGACCCTAGGTATGTGAAGTGGTGCACCACTGCCAATTCATAGTTATCGATAGTGATAACTGGTGCAGCACCCGCATCCTGACTCAGCACATTCGTTTTCTTTAGCCTTATTGCGAGGCCAAAGTCCTTGCATGCTTTAGTGGAGCGATTCATCAAGCTCTGAATCTCCTGTTGGCTTTGAGTGACGACTGCATCATCATCAGCGAACAACAAGTCTTTTATAGTGACCCTTCTTATGTTTGTTTTTGCCTTCAGCCTTGAAAGATTAAACAGACGGCCATCTGACCTAGTGTGAAGGCATATTCCGTCAGTTGCATCTCTGAATGCATGTTTCAAGAGTAAGGCAAAAAAGGTCCCGAAGAGGGTCTGAGTCAGAACACAGCCTTGTTTAACGCCACTTCGTTTGTCAACGGGCTGTAATGTGCTTCCAGCATATTAGACTGTCCCCTTCATGTCGTCATGGAATGACTTTATCATTTCCAGCATTTCAAAAGGGCAGCCTATTTTCAGGAGGATTTTGAAGAGTCCATCCCTACTAACCAGGTCAAATGCTTTTGTGAGGTCTATAAAGGCGATATATAAAGGCCCTTTCTGCTCTCTCGATTTTTCCTGAAGCTGGCGGAGAGAGAAGATCATGTCTGTTGTTGATCTGCCAGCTCGGAATCCACACTGTGACTCTGGATATCTGCGCTCAGCTAACTTGTGCAGTCGCATTAAGATGACTTTGGCAAAAACCTTACCAATAATACTAAGAAGAGAGATGCCTCTGTAGTTATTGCAATCACTTCTGTCTCTTTTATTGTTATACAGTGTTACAATCTTGGCATCTTGCATGTCTTGAGGAATAGTTGTCTCTTCCCAGCACTGGCGCAGCATCCTATGCAGGGGATGTAATAGCGTGCTCTTACAGCATTTGATTAAATCAGGAGGAATCCCATCACTAGCTGGTGCTTTGCCAGAGGTCAAGCTATCAATTGCCTTGCTGAGTTCCTCTAATGTTGGTCCGGCATCCAGCCCCTCCATAGTTGGCAGACATTTGACAGCATCAAGGGCTGCAGGCGTAACGGTATTTTCTCTAGCGTAAAGCTCAGAGTAGTGCTCGACCCACATCTCCATCTGCTTACCCTTATCGGTTAGTTCTCTCCGCTGATGGTTTTTAGCGGTGCCGGCTTACTTTTTTGGGGGCAAAGTGCTTTCTTTATACCGTCATACATTTGTCTAATGTTGCCTGTTTGCGCTGCGATCTTGATGCTCTCAATGAGCTGGAGCCAATAGTCATTTGCACAGCGTCGAGCAGTTTGTTGAACTTTGCTTCTCGCAGCCTTCAGGATCTGTAGGGTTCTGGCACTCGGTGAACGTTTGTATTCATTCATAGCACTGCGCTTAACTTCAATGACAGGTGCCATCACATCTGATGAAGCATCAAACCAGTTATTTGACTTTGCCGTTTTTTTTACCAAAGGTGGCAAGTGCAGTACTTTGAATGGTGTTCCGTAGATGGTCCCAGTTCCCTGTAATAGTATCACCATGCTGAGGGCTACTGGGCACATTCTTGAAGGTCGCAGTAAATTGAGCGATCATGACAGGGTCTGACATCTTGCTGGTATCAATGCGTGGTTTCCCTTCATGTCTGACACGATAGAGTTTTCTTGGTTGTGCTCTGATTTTGCAGCAAACCATGGAGTGATCTGTATCACAGTCTGCACTATGGTACGAGAGCGTGGAGAGCACAGACCTGAGAAGTGGCCTTTTGACGAGAATCAGGTCCAATTGGTGCCAGTGCTTGAATCGTGGGTGTCTCCATGACACCTTATGCTGGGGTTTTGTCTGAAAGTAGGTGTTGGTCACGCAGAGGTCATGGTGGACACACAACTCTAACAGCCGTTGTCCATTTTCATTCATCTTGCCAATACCAAACCTGCCCAGTCATGAAGGCCATGAAACATTATCGGCACCCACTCTAGCGTTAAAGTCACCAAGGAAAAAAAGCTGTTCTTGCCTAGGTATGCTTTTAATTACTGCTGCTAGATTCTCGTAGAACTCATCTTTAGCTTCTGAGGAAGAGTACAGAGTAGGAGGATACACACTGACAAGGGTGATGGGACCTGTGCTAGTTTGCAGGCGGAGCGTTAACAGGCGTTCTGATCCATTCTCACCTTGTTCAACCATTTTAGTTAGCGATTTTTTACCGCAAAACCTACTCCGTGTTCTCTAGTTTTATTAAGATCTTTCCCTTGCCAATAAAATGTGTGGTCCTTCTCGCTCATCGTTCCAGAGCCCGCCAGGCGCTTTTCCTGAAGTGCAGCTATATCTACCTGAAGTCGTTTAAGCTCATCATTAATTATGGCTGTCTTCCTCACATCGTTTATGTCCTGTAGGTTTTCGGATAGTCCAGTCAACATAGCCCGGACGTTCCAGCATCCCAATCTGAGAGTTTGCTTATTTCTATTATTACGATAATTGCTTGGTGCAAAATTTGTTGTCCACAGTTCGGGTTTGACCCTGATCCCCATGCACCCAATGGGGAAGGCAGACAGTGGCGGGACAACGACTTATTGACTGGCGGCTGCCCAGCTTGAAGCGGGGGGTAGCTGTCCAGTGAGATCCTAGAACCTCTCCCACTGTTGGAAGTAGTCCCTTGCGCAACACCCTACGCCAATTGGGCAAAATGCTTATAACCGGTAACTGCTACTTCCCGTATTTTGCCGACACCTATATGGTGAAGCTGGAGTGTCCTCTCCAGGGCGCGAGCTTGGGCACAGTTATATGGAGATTGGGGGGTATTGGGAAGTCAGGTATTGGTAGTACCTCTGGTGAAGGAACTGTCATGCTCTTTTCAGGGCAGCTCGGCCACCTTTGGTCCAAACCTGGCATCCAGCTCTCACCTGTGGCTCCTCGTAGCTGGCAGCATGCGACAGTGGCCACCCCCCGGGCAACGGCTTTGACAGGCCGGCTAAACTAGGTGAGGGTAGTGTTACGTGCAGTCTTTGATATCTTACAATATTATACATAGGTAATTTTTTTGTGCTTAAGGGAAAGTCATTATTGAGTTACTTCCCTTGAAAGTTGTGCCATCTCTTCGATCAAACTCCGCGGATAAATCCATTTTACTGCGATTTATTCGTTGTTTGGGTAATAATAGATTGTTCTTGCTTCAGAATATCTATGGCCTGAATTTATGTGTATTGTTTGTCTGAGTAGGACGAGTCTGTCTTATATCTGTATATCTTTACATATCTAAGTCGAACTATATGTTCTGTTGTCTCTAGAGAGGTCAAAGGCTATTCGGCGGATGTGTCGCTAGAGTGTGGTGTGATTTGGCTTCGTCCTGATAGGGACTGTGTGTTTTTCTATGTCGGCCTGTCGCCGGGAAAAAGTGATCTCAGTATTTGTGGGGAAAGTGATAGTCGTCTAAACCTATCGTGTATGCTTTACCCCAGTGTTTATTCATATTGCCAAGGAATGGCAGTTTCATATTTCCTCTACCAAGGTAATCAAAGACACTCTTATGAACTCTCGATCGAAGCCACCATTTTCGATAGTTACGATTTGAATGTCTAAGAGAATATATTTGACTCGATGAAAACGACTTCGATTCCTAGCAGCACTATATTCTGTAGAATGCAGTCAATTGTTCATGATCAAATCTACAGAGCAATGCAATGTTTTATGAATGACTAACTTTAGGACAGATTCATTATCTGTATCCAAACGTGAGTGACAGCTCACGAGTGAAGCCATCTTGGAACCAAAACATGTAGTGACTTTCAAGAAGAGAAAAGGGATGCCCGTATTATCGCTTGCTCAGTCCAGAGATCACTGCTACACATGAGAACCCATTGCTAGCGGTTCAATATTATTATATGGAAAAATATGTGCTGAACATTATGTTGAAGAATCGTCGCTAGACGAGATTAGGTTTAGAAGCCATCTGAAATATTGTTTATAAGCTGACGTGCTCAGTCAGTGAAGTCAGATGATTTATATGTATGGGCGATACTGAGGGCTTGGCTACTGACAGTCCATTATAATATTAATCTACATGAGTGCCCATGTAACATAACATTGCAAGACCATTTATCCACTGTACTATGATGTATTATGCCAACCTGTGATTTGTCACTATCTGTGCTGTCGAGTGTGTACGTCCAATTAAACTTTAGAAAAGGTACACAGTCGTTGGTGTCGATGACTTCCAGTCATACATGAGTGTGAGAAAAGAACATTTGTCAACAACACGAACCCTTATCATCATTCGCACATTATACACTCAATCCATGTCTACACACCACTGCGTAGGTCAAGTTGACATTCCATACACTACAGTGGAGCAAACAACACCATAGAGATCTTATCAACTGATGATGATGATGATGTCTGCTTCCATCCACTTATATCTATCTTTTGGTGGATATCATTAACGGGAATAAAAATCCAACATTATCAACCTTATCAACTGGTGGACCAGCTTTCTGGGTTTGACCTCGCAGAAGTTCAGAAGTCAACAGATTACCGATACCAGACCGTTTCCTGTGGCTGATACGACACACTTGCAGTATTGGTTTGCTCTTTGTCAACACTTCGTCACGTGACCTGTCAAGTGAATGCAGTATGTAGGTCAGCGTTGTTGACATTTTTACATTAGACATTACAGAGTTTCACAGAACAGTTGGATCAATTCTTGTCAATGTTAACAGGAAGACAGTATTTGTGAACTAAGAAGTCCTATTTTCATCGATGGATCTTCTTGTTTTCCATATATGAACTTTAATATTTAAGGCCAGAATGTTTAATTGAATAAAGTGGCAGTTTGTTTATTTTCATAAAAATAACTTTGCCATTACTGTAAAACTGAGCCTATTTTGCAACACATACTATCATACACATAATTTATATATATTTATGTTTACATGTTATTTGTTTGTATAGTATGTTAGTTTCTATGTCAGCGGGTTGTGTTTAAGGTTGGGCGGCGTCCTCACAACAGAATATCCCACGTCATAGAGGGTCCGTTGTGGGCGTTTTCTATAGGTGCAATTTTCTTGATTGAAAATTTGCTGCGACAACTGTTGCTTTTGTGTTAGCTGTGAAGTCTGTAATTATTGTTATTTTTGTAATATTTCTTTGTTCTTTAGTTTTGTTTTGATTTGTTTGTAATTTGTTGGTCTAACCTTTTCTATCTTTCAGTTCTATTCACAATTTATATTCATATATTGTGACGTCATTTGTGTTGTTATTCTTTGCAGATTCAGTGATTATTTTCATTGATTTCCCTATTTGATTTATTTTGATTTCTGCAAACGTTCTTGTATTGTCAGTCCTATTTGTACTTTATGTATTCTGTTGGTTGACATATGTTTTATATAGGTATATTTCATAAGACACAATTGCCTGTGCACTGCACTTGGATTATGGTATAAACCAGTACCTGATTATTATTACTATTATACAAGACCTTATTAAAGGCTTGTGACCCACAGATATTGGGATAGTATACTGATTAATCAAGTCATTGAGAACTTGTGGTATTATTATTATTTCAGGTGATTAGTATTATTGTTAGACATCATGTCTACATTAGAATACTTCATTACACAAGGGAAAGCCCTTGATAAGACTGGTCAACAATTAGAACAATGGGCAGTTGCTCAATATGACAAAGCATTAGCTGCAGAAGAGAGAAGAGCTATGGCAGAAGAGAAAAGATTAGCTGCAGAAGAAAGAAAAGCTATGGCGGAAGAGAAAAGATTAGAAAGAGAAGCTGAGGCTGCTGCTGAACAAAAGAAATTGCAGATGCAGGTGGAGGAAAGGAGATTTGAAGCTGAACAAAAAAAATTAGAAAGAGAAGCTGCTGCGGAACAAAAAAGATTAGACAGTGAAGCTGAACAAAAAAGATTAGACAGGGAAGCTGAACAAAAAAAATTAGAAAGAGAAGCTGCGGCTGAACAAAAAAGATTAGACAGTGAAGCTGAACAAAAAAGATTAGACAGGGAAGCTGAACAAAAAAGATTAGACAGGGAGGCTGAACAAAAAAGATTAGATGCTGAAGAGAAAAAAGCAATAAGAGAACATGAATTTGAGTTGGAGAAATTGAGATTGACAAGTATGAGTAATGTTAATCAGGCATCTAGTGGTAATGGTAAACCTTCTACTTACAAGGTTAAGGTTCCACCGTTCAATCAGTCCAGTGACGATATTACATTCTGGCTGGATAGATTTGAACGTTCTTGTCGTACACATAATGTGGATAAATCACAATACGCTAATCAATTATCAGAAAACTTGAAAGGTGAATCTTTGACTAGATTATGCCTTGTAGGAGAAGCAGATAAGGATAATTATGATGTCATTAGGGCGGCTTTGATAAAAAAATATCAGCTAAGTGAGGAAGGCTATCGCCTTTTATTTAAGACGATGGTACCTGAGACGGGTGTAGAATTCTCAGAATTCACTGCAAAGGCACGTCTCACAGTTGATCGTTGGATTGAGCTTTCCAAAACAGAAAAAACGTATGAAGGACTTATGGATTTGTTGCTCAGAGATAAGATTATGTCATGTGTGAACAAACCTTTCCTTGAATTTATACATGAGCGTAAACCCAAATCTCTAAAAGAAATGGAAGAATATTGTTCCCAATATGTCACTGCACACCCCGACGTGACTTTTGGCAACACTAAGATTAAGGAGAGTATGCCAGTTGCTTCAGCAACACCATACAATCCCAATTATTCACACAGATTTCAGGGACCTCAAAACAGATTTGATAAAAAAGGTAACCATAATAGTTATCAAAACCAAGGTAACCAATCATTTCAGGGTTCTTCTTCAAAGAACTGGAGACGACCTGATAGCTCTCGACACAGGGGTGGTCATAATTATAGGAATTTCCGTAGAGGAAGTAATTATAGAAACTATCAGGGTTATCCGTCTTGGAGTCAACAAGATCATAATTACAGAGATACTCATTATAATGAATATGATAATGGTAACCAAGGGAACTATGACTCAAACCCAAATAGGGGTTACAATAGAGGTAACAATAACTACAGAGGTGATAATAACCGAGGTAGATCTCAAAACAAAAGACATAAACCACATTTTCAGGCAAACTCTGCACAACAAGAGTCCCATGAAGCCTATAAACAGAGTAAAGATAATAATGATGCTAGTAATATGGCATGTGCCGCTTTTGATTTTGGGAGAGCATCTCAGTGCCCCCAATGCAAAACGTTATTTGAGCCAACCACAGTGTCTACTTTAAGCTGTGGCCATCCTCTTCCTGCTCTTCCGGCATCAGTCGCGCATGATGGAAGAGGTTCTCTTGTCTTACATAAGGGTTTAGTGAATAACAATCCAGTCTCTGTGCTATTTGATTCTGGATGCACCACAATTGGTGTTAGGCAGTCACTCGTAGATCCTTCCCGTGCCACTGGACAAGTAGTCAAATGTGTAACATTTGGCGGCACATTAGAGAAATACTCTACTGCTATCATTAGGATTGCTACTCCTTTCTTTACAGGAGATGTACACGCATGTCTTCTTCCGAATCCGATCGCTGACCTCATCATCGGTCGCATTCATGGAGTCAAGGAATGCACTCCGCAACAAATTTCCACGTGGGAAAGGCAAAACATGCAGATTGCTAACGCTGTAGTCACTAGAGCTCAGGCTCTTAATATGCCTCAAACTTCATCTACTGAAGATAATGAAGTGCATAACCAAGATAATCCCTTGGTAATTTCTCGTGACTCGTTTATAAAACAGCAAGAAGATGATCCCACTCTGAAGAAATTCTTCATTCTTGCAACTAAAGGTGATCCGAATAAAGACACAAGTCGTAAATCGTGGATTACAAAGAAGAATGGCGTACTTGTACGTATGGTTCAAGACTCCATTACGTCAAGTCATTCTCAAATCCTGGTTCCCAAGAATTTGAGAGTTAAAATTTTGCAGCACGCTCACGACTCTCAGTGTGCTGGACACATGGGTTTTTCCCGTACTAAGTCAAGAGTCCTTGCGGCTTTCTTTTGGCCATTGGTAAACAAGGACATACGGATTTATTGTCGATCTTGTAAAGTATGTCAGGAAGTTAAATCCAAAGGTCCACGGCATGCTGCACCCATTCAGGCGGCGGACATTCCTATTCGGCCGTTTCAAAAAATGGCCATAGACATTATTGGTCCATTTAAGATCAAGTCTGCCAGAGGACATCAGTTTATCTTGACGTGTGTTGATATGTGCACACGTTGGCCAGAGGCTATTCCTCTGAAGAGCATTACTACTGCTGATATTGCAGATGCTCTTTGGCTTATATTTTCTCGTCTGGGGTTCCCCGGAGAGATATTGTCAGACCATGGCACCCAACTAATATCAGATACCATGTCTCAAGTAATGTCTACTCTGCAGATAGATAGATCTTTAAGTAGTATCTACCATCCAATGTCTAATGGTATGGTCGAACGCCTTAATAGAACACTTAAAAACTTACTGGGGAAGATAACTGAGGATCATCCTCAAGACTGGGACAGAGTTTTACCTGCGGCCCTCTTCGCTTACAGAGAGGTACCCAATGAACATACGGGATTTTCTCCCTTTGAACTCGTCTTTGGCGCGCGTCCGCGTGGCCCTATGTCGTTGCTTCACGATCTCATAACATCTGACAATATTGACGATGACACAAAGTCATCCTACGAATATGTCATCGCGTTGAGACAAAAAATTATCGAAGCATGCAAATTAGCAACTTCTTCTTCTGAATTTGCGAAACAGAAGGCAAGGCAATTTGCCAATAAGAAGAGATGCTTACGACAACTTTGTCCTGGTGACAAAGCATTTGTATTACTACCTTGTAGGGAAAACAGATTACTTATTTCTTGGAAAGGTCCGTACGATATAATATCGAAAATTTCCGATGTCGACTATATTGTCGATATTGATGGGAAGCATAAAACCTTCCACATCAATATGCTTACTGAATTCCATGAACGTCCGGATTATTTGCAACCCATTTTCCAAGCAACGGACAATTCTCCAGTACAACATGGTCATTACTCATCACTGTCCGTGATACAGGATGAGGAAACAAGTTTTTCAGATGTAAATCTTCCTCTTCCAATGATCCCACTTCATTCCAGTGAATCATGGAAGAACGTTACTGTCTCTCCTGATTTGTCTCTAGGAGAACAGCGACAAGTTTCAACTATGTTGCAAACATTTCAGGATGTACTCACTGACATCCCTGGACAAACGAATGTCATTCAACATGACATTGTTCTAACTGACCATACTCCTATTAGGGTTAGACCTTATCCTATACCTATACATTTTCAAGCACAGGTCGAGAAAGAGTTGGATGAGATGATAGATTTGAAAATAATCGAACCATCCACCTCTGCATATTCTTCGCCGATGGTTATTGTGCGTAAAAAAGACAATAACATACGTCTTTGCGTTGACTATCGAAAATTGAATCAAGTAACGAAGTTCGATGCCGAACCTATGCCTTTACTGGAAGAGCTACTTACTCGACTCTCCAAATCTCATTTTTTCACTAAACTTGATTTGTCTAAAGGATATTGGCAAGTTCCTTTATCTGAACGCGCCAAACCTCTCACGGCTTTTTCAACACCTAGAGGTTTGTTCCAATGGAATTTTATGCCTTTCGGTCTTATGAACGCACCAGCTACGTTCGTACGCATGATGCGCCGAATCCTATCTTATCGGTCAGATGTCATTGCATATCTAGACGACATCTGTCTTTTCAGCGATACTTGGGAAGATCACTATTCAGGGTTAGATGAATTGCTGTCTACTTTGCGTGAGCACAACCTGACAGCGAAACCCTCTAAAGCCTATATTGGTTTTAGCGAAATTTCTTTCCTAGGCCACCGAGTTGGTCATGGTTTCCTAAAGACAGAGGACCATAATACTAGTAAGATACTTAACATCTCAATCCCTAAGACTAAAAAACAGGTGAGAAGTCTGTTAGGTCTTATTCAATTTTATGGCAGATTCATTCAGAATCTATCCTCTATCATGGCACCTCTCTCAACACTTCTAAAGAAAGGTTCGCCTAATGTGGTCCACTGGTCTCAGGAATGCCAATGCTCTCTGGATAAGATTAAAACATTGTTTTCAACACCACCTATTTTAGTGCTACCCACTAAAGATAAGACATTCGTTCTTCGTAGTGACGCTTCATCCACTGGGATTGGAGCGGCACTAATGCAAGAGTACTCTGGAACTCTGCATCCTGTAATGTATATTTCCAGAAAACTTAATGCGGCAGAAAGGAATTATTCGGTTTTAGACCGTGAGCTATTAGCTATGGTTTGGTCGATCCTCAAACTACAGAGATTCCTTCTAGGCGCACATTTCATAGTAGAAACCGACCAAAAAGCTCTTACTGCTATACAGAGTAAGAATTTGAAGAGCTCGAGGTCTACTCGATATGCAATTGCTCTTCAACCTTTTCATTTCTCTGTGCGAGCTATTCGTGGATCAGATAATGTGATGGCAGACATTCTGTCAAGATGCCCACATGATTCCACATAACTATTAGGGCTTAGACTTCTTGATATGTCTAGTTCTATAGTAGTTCCTTTTCTATATCATGATAGATACACATTTGTAATTTAATAATATAATGATTGTATCACTACATAGCGGTTCATTGATGTTTATTCACCGCTGTGCTTTGATGATTTTTTCTTCATAAATCATAAATTTAAGATATCTAATACGAAATGATGATATGAATTTTTTAGGCATTGTGTAATTGCCAGAATTGTATTATACTTTGATGACACCTTCCTGGAAAAATATACTTGTAGAGAAATAATTTCTCTCAGTTTATGAGACACATTCTCACCAGTCGCTCCATAAGTCGACTTAGCCTCATATTAGGCGTTATAGGTATTCCTGATATTTTCATCTGCGCATTATTCATGCGTTGTGAGCCTATTGTACGTTGCTCCTAGATGTATTTCAAAAAAAAAAAATGTTCCATTTTTTTTTTCCCGGGAGGTGTGGTAAGACTGTTACGTGCAGTCTTTGATATCTTACAATATTATACATAGGTAATTTTTTAGTGCTTAAGGGAAAGTCATTATTGAGTTACTTCCCTTGAAAGTTGTGCCATCTCTTCGATCAAACTCCGCGGATAAATCCATTTTACTGCGATTTATTCGTTGTTTGGGTAATAATAGATTGTTCTTGCTTCAGAATATCTATGGCCTGAATTTATGTGTATTGTTTGTCTGAGTAGGACGAGTCTGTCTTATATCTGTATATCTTTACATATCTAAGTCGAACTATATGTTCTGTTGTCTCTAGAGAGGTCAAAGGCTATTCGGCGGATGTGTTGCTAGAGTGTGGTGTGATTTGGCTTCGTCCTGATAGGGACTGTGTGTTTTCCTATGTCGGCCTGTCGCCGGGAAAAAGTGATCTCAGTATTTGTGGGGAAAGTGATAGTCGTCTAGACCTATCGTGTATGCTTTACCCCAGTGTTTATTCATATTGCCAAGGAATGGCAGTTTCATATTTCCTCTACCAAGGTAATCAAAGATACTCTTATGAACTCTCGATCGAAGCCACCATTTTCGATAGTTACGATTTGAATGTCTAAGAGAATATATTTGACTCGATGAAAACGACTTCGATTCCTAGCAGCACTATATTCTGTAGAATGCAGTCAATTGTTCATGATCAAATCTACAGAGCAATGAAATGTTTTATGAATGACTAACTTTAGGACAGATTCATTATCTGTATCCAAACGTGAGTGACAGCACACGAGTGAAGCCATCTTGGAACCAAAACACGTAGTGACTTTCAAGAAGAGAAAAGGGATGCCCGTATTATCGCTTGTTTAGTCCAGAGATCACTGCTACACATGAGAACCCGTTATTAGCGGTTCAATATTATTATATGAAAAAAATATGTGCTGAACATTAAGTTGGAGAATCGTCGCTAAACGAGATTAGGTTTAGAAGCCATCTGAAATATTGTTTATAAGCTGACGTGCTCAGTCAGTGAAGTCAGATGATTTATATGTATGGGCGATACTGAGGGCTTGGCTACTGACAGTCCATTATAATATTATTCTACATGAGTGCCCATGTAACATAACATTGCAAGACCATTTATCCACTGTACTATGATGTATTATGCCAACCTGTGATTTGTCACTATCTGTGCTGTCGAGTGTGTACGTCCAATTAAACTTTAGAAAAGGTACACAGTCGTTGGTGTCGATGACTTCCAGTCATACATGAGTGTGAGAAAAGAACATTTGTCAACAACACGAACCCTTATCATCATTCGCACATTGTACACTCAATCCATGTCTACACACCACTGCGTAGGTCAAGTTGACATTCCATACACTACAGTGGAGCAAACAACACCATAGAGATCTTATCAACTGATGATGATGATGATGTCTGCTTCCATCCACTTATATCTATCTTTTGGTGGATATCATTAACGGGAATAAAAATCCAACATTATCAACCTTATCAGGTAGCCAAATGGTTATAAACCTTCGGTGAGTTAGCATCTGCCTACCCATGCATGCAAAGACTGGATTTGATAGACTGCGCGGAAGAAGCCACCTGTTGGTTCAACGGGCATGACAGCGATTACCAGCAACGCGCTGTGGAGCGTAAGGAGCACGGCGAGTCACGTAGAAAGCCCTGGTCATCCACTGCACCTGACTTCCTCTCCAGTCGTCTTGACTTGTCTTGCCACTGGATTCAGATGGACCCAGGCGAGAGAGTGAGGTCGACGAATTGCGCAACTCTGCCTCAATTTAATCCAAATCACCGAGCAAGTCACTCTTTCATCCATTCATCCATCCACTCACAACAAGTCCTGTGGCGATGGGCGAGCGGCAAAGCGGCAGGCGTGGGTACGCTGGCAGTCGTAGTTGCAGACCCACACACAGGCGGCTCAGGCCATATGGTCGTCTTCCACTGATCGGAGCAGCAGTGGGATTCGGCAGCCCCCTGAGTGTCTGAGCAGCGCTCTTTAGGAAAGCACTGCTCACCTCCATGGCATGAGGAAGGGGATAGAAAAGGTGACCTAAACATTGCCTGCTCCACCATTACCTAATCAGCTTACCGCGGTTGGTGGGTACCCTACTTCAGCGGGCGACACATAAAAAAAGAAAGGACAGATTTGTCCCCCTCATTCTAGGCACATGGAATGTGCGCACTCTCCTTGACAAAGACTTTAACGCAAACAGACCTGAGAGGCGAACTGCCCTGATTGGGAGAGAACTGGCCAGGTACAACATTGACATAGCAACACTGAGTGAAACTCGACTTGCAGGCGAGTGCCAACTTTGCAAAAATTGTGCAGGTTATACATTCTATTGGAGCGGAAGAGGAACTGAAGAAAGACGAGAAGCAGGGGTTGGGTTTGCAATCAAAACAGCACTTGTTGGCAAGTTAGCGGGGCCCCCAAAGGAAATAAATGGCCGACTGATGACGGTCAAGATCCCCCTGCTTTATGGAAGAAAACATGCCACCATCATTAGCGCGTATGCAACAACTATGACAAACCAAGATGACGTCAAGGATAAGTTTTACGAAGAACTACATACAGTCATTGCATCAGTTCCTAAAACAGATAAGCTCATAATTCTTGGTGACTTTAATGCAAGAGTAGACTCAGATAACATCTCCTGGAATGGCACTATCGGAAGGTACGGCGTGGGTCGCTGTAACAGCAATGGACTTCTTCTCCTCCAGACTTGCGCAGAACATGACCTCATTGTCACCAACACCATTTTTTCGACATCCTACCCGCAACAGGACCTCCTGGATGCACCCTCGCTCAAAGCATTGGCACTTAATTGACTATGTAATTGTTAGGAAGAAGGACAGGCAAGATGTCCGGGTGACCAAGTCCATGTGTGGTGCTGAATGTTGGACTGATCATCGCCTCATTGTGTCTAAACTTAAAATTCGTATCCAACCAGCCAGGCGCCCTCAGGAGAAGAAAACTCAAAAAAGACTGGATGCCACCAAACTAAAGAAGACTAAAATCAAACAGGCATTTACTGACACCCTAGAAGACCGTCTCAACTCTATCTCGCTAGACGGCCAAAGTGTGGAAACAAATTGGGCAGCCCTAAGTGAGCAGATCTACAACACTACTACAGAGGTCCTGGGTCCTTCCATCAAGAAACAAAATGACTGGTTTGATGAGAACTCAGATGATATAAAGCAGATGTTGGCTGAGAAACACCATCTCCATAAAGCATATTTAAATGATCCAAAATCTACATCCAAGAAAGACGCTTTCAAGAACATGAGTAGAATCGTCCAACATAAACTACGCCAGATGCGGGATTCATGGCTGAGTAATAAAGCAGATGAGCTCCAAGGCTTTGCTGACAGCCATGACTTGAAATATTTTTACCTTGCACTCAAAGCGGTCTATGGTCCAACATCATCAGGATTATTTCCCCTCTTTAATGCAGATGGAAAAACACTAATTACAGACAAGGAAAAAATACTCCAATGATGGGCTGAACATTTTAATAATATTCTGAACCAGCCATCATCTATTAACGACGAAGCCATCATCCGCCTGTCCCAAATTCCTATAAATGAAGCATTAGATGATACACCAACTCTGGAGGAAACTAAAAAAGCGATTCGTCAACTTTCTAGTGGAAAGGCCCCCGGCTCCGATTCAATTCCTGTTGAGGTTTATAAAGATCGCGGTGCAGTTCTGACAGAGAAACTTCACAGGATCTTCCAGCAAAAGTGGCAGAGTGAAACCATCCCATACGATCTCAAAGATGCGTCAATTATACATCTATATAAACGTAAAGGTAATTGCCAAGACTGTAACAATCATCGAGGCATCTCTCTTTTATCAATCGTGTGACAATGAAACTCAGCTGATCCTGAAGTATTTGATGATATGGTAGAACCCTCGTAGCATCAGTACCCCCGAATATTGTTGTAATTTTACCGTCAACAGGAATTCTCACCACCTGGGCTCATTAGCAATGAACAACAGAAACGTGGAACTCCACCTGGGCTCATTAAGAATCAGAGCAGAGTGGACTCGCCACCACGTTTGCTAATTAATATTAGCATTCTGGACATTGCTTTGTCTAAAGGGGAGGTAAAGCCACGCCTACTGAAACCTCTAGAGACATCATAAGCAAGCATTTTGCTACACCTTTCTTTCGTACCTGCCTTAAAGGCGTTGCCTCAATCAAACGAAGAAAGCGACACACGATCTGAGACAATGACGATCTCAGAGCGGACGATGAAGTTTCCTGCTGCTAGGTAACACGGCAGTGTGAACCAGAGGAGAGCGCTGGAATCGCTCGAAAGACGGAACGAACGGGAAAGACAAAGCGGCCAGAGAACTGAATAATCACGGGGACGAGGCGGCGTAGAATCTCGAATTTTCCATGAGTTCTTAAAAAGTGTGAAATTCTAACATGTCCCCCCGATCTGTCATTCCATTTCATATATATAAGGACCCTGAAGAATGCAATTTTATCACTCGTTTGCCAGAGATTTACAGAAGCACTAGCTATAGTAAAATCTTGTTAGATTACCCCTGGATTTTTGGCTATATTGCAATGAATTCTATTCTGTGCTAAACGGTATAATATATATATTAGTTTCTAGTGATCAGTGGTCTAGTTCATTCATTTTATTTCACTGGATTTTGTGTTGATTTCAATCTATTAAATTAAACCCAAGTCAAAAGTTCCAGTAGTAAATTTAACGATATATCTATTAAATTATTTCCAAAGATAATAGATGCTGAAATGCTTAAATTTTATTTTAAAGTCGCGTTGGAAGTTATACCAAATTAATTAAGTTACGTTCTATATATAGATGTGTGTTTTAACCATTAGACTCTCGTAGTGTTTTCTTAATATATATAATTAAATACGCGAGTGTATATAATAGTCTTAACGGTAAATTTATCCCGCTTTACATGTTTTCTGTCTTTCATATAGGGTGATCATTACCTTTGCGTCCCAGCAAAAAAACCATTGTATAGAGTCTTCCAGACTCGGTTCTTAAAACCCTCCAGAATTTGATGAGACTGTTTAAATTGTAATCTTGTGGCGATCCTGTTGGGATTCCGCTATTTAAAATTACCACAAAGAAAGCAAACCCAAGAAAAATTTTTTCACGCCATCAATTAAATTAAGATTAACTGGAGAAGAACATTGCCAGAGCGATATTTGTATTATTTTACTGCTCTACTGCGAAAGAAAATAGAAAACTTCCGAACACTGACTGTGCATATTTTCTTCACTGGATTTTAAAACCCTCGAAGTAAACCATACCTCACCGGTCAGTTGTTATCATCACGCATTAAAAAGTTTTACCATCAGCGGCGAAATCACTGAGACCACCCCATTTTCACCACCTGTATCCGTGACCGTGCCATCCCATATAACTTTCCTTTTAACATAACAAAATCAAAGAACACTTAGGCTTCACCTTCCAGCGATTTCGGGACTGTACTAACGCATAAACCTGATAATCTGGGGCTGGACACAGAAGAAAAAGACACTACCTGTGTCGAATGTTTAATTGATGTTTGTGTATTTTCTATGGAGTGCCAGATTCTACGATCGGTAAGTGTGTGTGAGAAAATGAGTGTTGGCCATCACGAGCGTGCATGAATGACATGAGATTTATTTTGCAACCATTTTTTAATTTGCCTACCTGGTAAATACTTTTACTGTATTCCCTGTACTGTTCCATTAAGTGGGATTTTTAAACCCCCCCCCCCCTTTTACATTTGCTTAGTAAAAGGAAAAACAATTGAGAATAACAGGAATTTTATCTACCACCCATACCTAGTATTGTAAAACCTCTTTCAGAGTAATTAAATTTACTGTTGGGTTGCATTATCTAATCTTGTCTGATAACTACCTATCTTGGGACTGGGTTTATCTTTGTCTATTACAAGCGGGAAGGGCATATTGGATACCACTCTTTATAACCCCCCGCCTTGTTATATGTATTTTCTGTACTATGATGATTGCCTGTAACATAATACCTGTTGTGATTTTGATTTAAATGATAAATAAACATAATAAAACTTTTTCTTACTGTATTGGAAGGCCCAAGCCCAAGTCACCAATATTTCTTTACCATAGTTCGTATTCACGTAGCGTCCGTGTGTTTGAAGCACCAAATTGGTGTGAGCGCATGTGTGTTTGGAAACTGGCAAATAATTGTTTAACCAGGAGAGTTTAAGGAGTAGATTGAGAGAAAAGATTGCCGTAAAAGAGTATGTCCTTACTCTCCCCAGCACTCTGTGAATCAACTATTTACTTCCAAAACCCTTATTATCCCAGAGCCTTCACCATCATTCTTCACTCTAAACGGGACCACTATTTCTAAGACTTCTCTCAAAATAAATTTACGACAATAATTACCTGGCTCGCCGGGATTTTGAGCTACATTTGATGCACCCACAATAAATGGGTCGCTCTCCGGGTGTTTGAGTATGATCTTAAGTCTGGGTCTAACTAGATAGAGTGTGAGTGATCTGTCTTTGTGAGTTAGGGAAATAAAAAATAAAAATAATTTACACCCCCTAGACAACGCCTTTAGTATTTGGGTCGTCCACACAACATATTTACAGGATTTGTTTCTTTCCACAGCAGTAGAAAGTTACGGATAAACAAAAATTCGTTACTTTTTTATTCTCTGGTAGAGAATATTTGAAATTTTTTGTATAAGATTTGCTGCGATCGCGTGATTGTCAAACAGTCACGAAGGTTTTTGAAGTTACCAGAGTTGAGCTAAGCTAAAGACGCTTTATTCTGATTTTTTAAATCAAGTTAATAACGTCTCATCTCATAACTGACTTCAGAGGGCGGTGTTTTGTTGACGGAGAATTAAAATTTTAGAAAAATTTTTTTTTCATTTAAATTGTTTTAATATAAATTTTTCTCTTCTGTTAGTAAAAGTAGATTTTTTTCTAGTGTTTGACTTACCATTTAACGTGGCATAGTCGCCTGCATTAAGAGTCTTAATTGACAGATAATAGCAGCGATAAGTTAGCACATTACAAGGTAGAAGGTATCACAAGTAAAGTTATACTTTTGCGTTTTTTCTCGTAGCGGCTTTGAGTCCCCCTTCCCCTTGTTTCTTCTTACTATACTCTAGTCTTAGAAGCATCCAGTTCTTTGTCATTGCAGAAAGAATTAGGATGAGATCCATTTGAGACAGGAGGCGACAGAGTCAGTGTTAGAGGGAGAAGCCGGGAACGCGTTTGTAAACACGGAACTTGAAAGATATGACGTGGAGCAAAAGATAGCAGAGAGGAAGGAAGCACAGGATAGAGCAGAGAGGAAAGAAGCGGAAGATCGTCAATTGGAGCAGAAAAAAATTAAGGCAGATATGGAAGCTCGGAGGGAAAGAGAGAGAGAGGGAGAGACAGCACGAACTGGTGCTTAAGTCTTTAGAGAGTCGGGGCGCTTCTACTTCAAATAACGGAGAGCTGTCTTCGCCCCAGTCTCAGCCAACGGATCTCTCCAGCACTCAATCTGCCCAATTAACTGCGATGTCTTTTACTTTAGAGTCTTTTCCCAGCCCCAATGAGAAAATTGACACCTTCCTATAAAAATTCGACAGGCTGGCAAATCTGTATGGGTTAGAGAGTTCCCGTTGGAGTCTTAAACTCTCAACTGCGTTGAAAGGTAATGCTTATGACGTACCTTGTATATAGAAAGCTAGGAACCAACCAACATGATTACGACATGCTAAAAAAGGCCTTGCTAGAGCGGTTTGAGATGACCGTCCGAAAATTTCTGCAAATGTTCAGAAATAGCCGAAAAGAGAACACGGAAACATTCCCACAGTTCTCTTCACGTCTCACGGGCTATATGACAAAGTGCCATGAATTATCTGAATTACCTCTTACATATGAGGGACTTCTTGAACTTGTTCTTGTGGAACAGATAAAGTCAACTTTGTCAAACTAAACCCGTAGATTTTTGGCTGAACAGGGCGCAGTCAGGCTTGAGGACATCCTCAGTAAGGCAGAACGCTATACAAATGCAATGGCCGAACTTTCCAGCACAAAACGTAAACCAACAGATGAGCCATCTCGAAAACAAAATCCAGAGCAGTCATCCCATTCTTCTAATTCCTCCCAGCATTATAACCAACGAGAAAATAATACCCAGAGACCTCCCCAAGAAAAATCGAAATTTTACAAAACCCGATTTCTCCCATACAACAATTCTGATCAACCCACCAAGCCTACGTGGCAGCGCGGCCACCAAGGTCAAGGAAAAGGGAAGACCCCCTGCAGCAGGCACGTCTGATCGGGGCAAGCACACCGGGCCAAACCGCATCGGATGCCTGCATACAGACTCGCAAGGAAGAGACAATGTCAGTGATTCTCAACCTGAGGGGGACAAACCCTCAACGCGAGGAACTGTAATTTTGAATGGTACCTCAAATAGTTGTCTTTTTGACACTGGATTAAGTTTTGATTGTTTTGTTGCTAGGCACCTAGTCAAACCCGGTCAGGAGACAGAGGAAACCGTCAAACTGTGTGGAGTTTTCAAGAGTGATGCACCTAGGACGCTTCCTATCGCACTTGTAGAAATACACTCTGATTTTGTCAGAGGTGTCATTTGTGACAGGGAATGCGTCATTTTAGGAACTTTCATTTATAACAAATACAGACCATAGCTTGGTTGATAGAAGTTAGTTAAAATTTAATCATAAAATTATAATAGGAACGGACCATAAAAAAAAAGAATAGCGTAGATTACTTTTTATCCAATCGTGAGATGAATAAAAAGGGAAGCAACGCTGACCTAGATTTGAGCTGGACGAAAGCGGGCGAGTCCCGGCTAAAAGTAGTTGCAGATCAGTCTTGATAGTGTCCGGACGTATTGTCCTTAGGCTGCTAAACTTTCGAGGATTTTTCGATTAAATTAAATGATGTGTTCATTTAACAGTGGCATTATCCTAGTATATTAAATGTGAGATATTCCATACAAGGAGAACTGTAAGTAGAGTGATAAAATTTCCTATTATATCTCCATATCAAGGAAAGATAGCCCTTGATCATGTAGAAAGGAATGCATGGTTGCAGGTTGCACCTTGAGTAAAATGTAGAGATGTGAATTTGCCTTGTATAAGCACCAACGATTTTTGCAGAATATGAGCATATAACGTAACCTATTGAGAACAATGAATTAATCTGTCCGAAGTAGAACTGCTTATATGTATTTGGATCAACGCAAACTGGTATTTGGAAAGAAAAAGTGGACAGGAGTTGAATAAACGTGATTCATACAATGTCGATTCCCCATGCTAGATAATTGAGAGCAACTTGCGTTCCTATTATGAATGAAATCTTCATCCTTTTGAATCTTCACGCCATTAACACGTCTGTTATATGGTGCCCGTGCCAGTCCTCTATAAAAGAGCAGTATCATTAACGAAAGATGGACCAATTAATGGAGGGTCTCCAACAACAGCAGGAAACGCAAGCACAACCATTACAGCCCACCGATTGACATGTCTAAGAAATATTTGCTGACGGGAAGTTACCCTATGCAGCATGAGCCATCACTGTGTCAGAGCTTTGCCCATCAGTTCCCCTCCCCAAGTTTCTCCAACCCACGCCGCCCCTCTGACAAGTGGAACAGTCGTTTGCTAACGGGTGGTTATCCCAAACGAGAATCCTTCACCTTACGTTCTAATATTCACGGGGAAGCCTCATATGCCAAGATGAATGCAGTAACAACACACGCGGACGCGGAAAGTTACTCTGTCGAAAAATTAAGAAACCTACAATACCCATGTCTACCAACACATCATACTGAGGACACAGATAGTACGCTGTATCATTTTAACAGACGTGCTAAGAATCACTGGACGAGTTTAAATAGAAGAAGAGATTGCCGCATCGCAGTCCGAAGCCTATTCACCAATGTCAAAAGTCATAGGACCTACGAAATAAAGAATCTCCATGCATCTGACAGGGAATGCATCGTCACCACAGATGAAGGTTTTCGTGCTGTTGTAAAACCACTACATCCATGGCGAAGACCATTTCTTGAACGTCAACAGGTCAGTTTTGTGAAAGTAAACACGACGCTACATACCCCCTTTCATAATAGACCAACCCCAATCAAACAACATCAAGACACATTTATGAATGAACCAAGAATGACCTCGGTGGCAACACAAACAGACCTTCCTACGTCACCTTTTAACCACACTCGAACGACAGTAGCCACTCAAACGAAAAAACATGTACCAGTGACAAACGAAACCATGACGATTCGTGCCAGAACACATACAGAAATAAACACTGTAGCCCTACACTCAGAGTCAAAACGAAATATTAGAGTCGTAAATAGAGTCGTGAAATCAGTTGAGAACAATGGTTATAGAGATAATGATCTGATCAAGACACAGAACATTAGTAAAACGGTTGATCCAGACGTAAATGAAATCAAGAAGGCAATAAAACATACCCTAAAAGGAGCCGATCTTCACACCTTAACATCACGGAAGGTACGGAAATTGCTAGAGGCAAAATTTGATACAGACTTTTCAGAACGACGACAAGAATTTCACAACCTTGTAACCGAAATACTGAATGAGGATGAAACTGAACTGAAAATAATAGAACAACACTTCGATCCTGACACAGTGGTCTAAACTCCAATGAACATGTACACGACACAATATCCTGTGTATCAGACTCAGATAGTGGTATCGAGTCAATATTCAGCATCCCACCAGTACAAGTTCACACCACAGTTAAATCGTTTTTTCCTGAGCCTCACGAATCGCCTCCTGTGGCTACATTTGTAGAACTGCCACAACCGCCAGTCATGTCACCTCCAGCCACACATTCCCAGGCTACATTGCCATCATCACTGATTTCCTCTGCGCCCCAACAATCAGTCAATGTCATGTCACCTCCAGCTACAGTACAACCATTGACGTTTTCTTCAGTTGACTATCAACCTCTCAACGTCAACAAAACCATCTCCAGTACTGTACGCACTGTCAACCCTATCAACAACGCTATCTCCAGTACTGTGCCCACTTTAAAATTGTATCGTCAGATGAAGAAAATGAGTTAGAATGCACGGAGAAGCGCAAAATGGTGGAAAAGTTGGGAAAAGAAGTGAGAGAAGAAGTGAATGACACGAGTAAGAGAATGGTAAAAGTGGTTGAACCAAACATGGACGAGTTGAAGAACAGTATGGACATTGCTAGAAGAAAAATATCGGACACAGTTTCTGAAGATAAGAATTGAATTAGATATGATTATAACGAAAATGTTAGATGACAGAAACGAGAAGAGATGGAGAGAGCAGGACAAACGTGATCGAATGCAGAGGAGAAATAGAGGAAGAGGCAAATATAGATATTGCTAAGATGAAGGAGTTAGAAACGCTTAAGGCGAAACATACAACTGCTTCAAAACTAACAGATGTTCCAGCCATGCAAACCCTAACCACATTTAAACCATCACCGCATTCGTCGATGTCTTCAGCGCCCCACCACTCAGCAAATGCAGTGTCGCCTACCACACCCATCACCACTGCTACCCAATATGATGCTCGCCTATCCAGTCGGGACATTGCAAGGTTAGAGATGGCAGAGAAACTGAAGGAACTAGCGAAGCTATTCTGAAACACGCCCCTCATATCTTCATGTACATGCCATCTCGTGTACGGTCAACGCTGATGTGAATACTATGTACTAACGCTTTTAAATGTACTCTATTTTCAGACTATGTGACTATGTTTCAAGGTGACAGTTCTAGATGACTTAATGCAAGAAAGTTTTTTCCCAGCCATACCACTACTGATGACCAGCGAACACTCAAGAACAGCCCACAGAGGATTCTAGTTAGACATGTTATGGTTTTGTGAAATAAAGATAACACAAAAGATACAATGTTCTTTGTTTACAGACACACTTATTAGTCAGACAGTTTTTGATGTTTAGAATGTAACTTAAACAACCTCACTTATAACACATGTGTCCCACTGATTCTGTTGTAACATTGATCTATACTTTTATAACTGATCATATTCCACGCTTCATTCACTCGACTTCTTGTCCTTACAGTTCCAGAGCCCAGTGATTCATTGTCCGTGCATCTTCATGCAGGCACCCTTGCACGAGTAATTTTCTTCTTACCTGATACTAATATCTTTGTTCCCAATTATCTTACCTCATCCATTATATATATCACTTAGATCCATCACACTGACACCACTATGACATCTGTCATTATTACGGCATACTGTCCTATTTTTCTCCACAGGATTTATTTATCTTAGCATGTTCACAAAAAAGCTTGTTACGTTGCAAAAGAAATTGTATATCTAACCTTTAACTCGCTATTGTAAGATTTTCCTCACTCCAATATCACACATCCTTAACTTACTATTTTTCTTTCCACTATTTTGAGATGACAGTCTAGACATGAGTTTTTCTATCCAAATCATCTTTCCATCCCTTTGAATTACAATGATGTTGTAATCTAGAGACCTTCAATATTTTTACCTATCTATCAAGAACTGCCAGTATCATCTCCTCACTCCTTATTGACAGCAGTCACCACTGTGTTAATTCTTTTCTGACCTTAACTATAGCTTGCAGCCCTATTGTTTAGAATTGGTAGTATCTCTAGTGTTTAGAGAACTGAGTATAATCAGTCTCCTGTAATTGTGATACATTGTCAGAAAAGAATTGAAATTTTGACATATTGCAAAGAAAGAAAAAAATCGCAAACCAGAAAAGATGAACAAAACAGAAAATACAAAGAAAAGAAATCAAAGAGAAAAGATATAAAAGAAAAGAAAAAAAATGAAAAGAGAAAAGACATAATGAAAAGAAGAGAACACATTTTGAATGTTGTTATAGGATGTGTTATATGTTTAAAAAAATAAATCACCATTTCAGAGTGAGCAATTAGTTTTTACTCCTACTGCCCATTACCAGTCATACCCCTCCCAGCATGATCTCTGACACTCCAGCAGTATTTCGTTGATACTGCCTATGACAAGTACCCCAATGACATTTGCGCATGCTGATTTTTGCAAATGAAAAATCCTTTGAGAGCATTTATATATGCTAACCCCACATTGAACAAATTACAACTATTTGTTGATGCTGCCTTTGCCCCATGTTAAAGAAATGACATTTGCACATGCTGACTTAGCAAATGAAATACCCCTCTATAGCATTTGTATATGCTGACCCCACATTGAATACCCCATTACCAGATGATACCACTGATGTCCTATTTAAGGATGAAGCAACTGTTTAGTGATGATGAAGATGCCATTTTATATTATGGTGAAATTTTATGTTGACACAACTAATGTTTTGCTGTGCGGTTTATGCACTAATGCTCACATTAAAATGGAATAATGAATAATTTTGAGTAGTTACAAAGATAACAGAGAAAATAATTGAAATTTTCTGGAATCTATGAACATAGAGCAAATCAGGGAATATGATTGCTACATATGAGAACCATAAATGCATGGATTATTATTGGACAGGAGACACAAATGAAAAATGATAATCCTATGGAACAAAAAAAAAGTGTCAAGGACACAATGGAGATTAAATGAGAAAAAAAAAGATTGAATGTTGATGCACCCAGAAAATAATGGAACTATATGAGATTTGGATCCCCCATGGACAAAGGATATGCAAATGGAGTATACATATCCCATAAAACCGCAGAGGTTATAGACACAATAATAATAATGGAATAAAATGATCATATTATAAATAAGAGACAAGAGATTGTTAATATCTCCATATCTTGGGAGAAAAGAAAATTTTTGATATTTTTTCCACTTGCCTTATATTGTGAACCTGATTAATATAGCACATGAATATGGCTTGCCGATGATTATATTGTAATGCTTATGGTATTTTAAACTAAATAATAAAACAAACCAGAGGATTGAAATATGATGGAGACATTGTGACAATACTGAGCTTGGATCACCCTTATTTTTTTTTTTTTTTTTTTTTTTTTTTTTTTTCCGTACGCCCGCTAATACTCGAGGCGAAATCTCAGGTTATTATTATTTTTTTGTCTAACCTGACATTGATTTTACGTGAGTATCCCTTTATTTCT
>JAMPIV010015563.1:0-25005 GCA_024509875.1 Oreohelix idahoensis
GACCAGGTTGATGCCATCGAGATCCATGACTCCTTGTCCTTTTTCTTTGTTTCCGTTATAGCCAGGATTTCTAATTTTGCTTTCCTCATCTCTTCCACCAGCTCCTCTTCTTTCCCATTTATACTTCTTGTGTTCCAAGTTCCATAAGTCGTAGTCCATTCCAGTTTGTCGCCTTTAGAATCAGTCCGGTTTTCTCTCTTGTATTACTCGTAATCATGTTTTAAAGCAAACAGGTGATTGGCCTGTAGTCCTGTTGAATGGTGGAGGGGCTGCCTCCTTACGGCCTCCATGCAGGCCATCCTCCTCCTTTTTCATCTGGGCTTGGGACTGGCCTAGGCGGAGTTACATAGTATTACAAGGTGGTCTTTGTTCTGAAATCCCCAAGGAAAGAAAGGTAGAGGTAGACTAAAAAACATGTGGAGAAGAGAGCTGGAGACAAATGAAATTGATGAATGTTAATGTAGATCCATATCAGTTCTTGAAGATTTGATGCTTCTATGGAGGTTTTCCATTCATGTCGAAGCCAACCATTTTGAACCTTTCAAAGCATGGGTTGTGAGTCTGATACAATGCCTTTGTTAATAAAGTCTCAGACAGCCAACTTAAGGCAGCAGTAACTGCCTCTACCTCCATTCTCATGCTTGAGGTTGTTATCATGTAAGCTCTGCTATGTTAAGCGACGGTTCTGTCCTTTACTCTAGCAAAGAAGCCCCACCCTGATTTATTACCACAGATTACGGACCCATCAGTGTACACAATCCTTTCTGTAGAATAATGGCTACGCCTTCATTGTGCTAAATTCATCAAATCTTTTGGCCGAATACCATCACAAACCAAGATCTGCTTACTCGGAGCAAGCAAGAGGACATGCACACCATCATAGCTGGCAGACGCTGGAGCTGGGTTGGCCATGTCCTCAGAAGAGATCCTGATGCCATCACAAGAACAGCTATGCTTTGGACCCCTGAAGGAAAACAAAAGAGAGGCGACTAAAAACAACTTGGCTGTAACAGGCTGGATTGTTGAGGGTGTTGTAATGAGTTCCGGAATGGCCACCGTAAATGTAACAGTTCGTTTTCATTATCATGAATGTAGTTATATGTTGTGGGCTGAAGAATGTCCAGTATAAGTGTTGTAGGTCGCTATACTTCAGTCAGTATGAAGGTGACAGTCATCAGACACCATACAGGTGAATGTAGAGATAACTCAACGCCACACAGGCTATCATAACCATTATAGGCCCTGGTTGGCCGCCGCAGTGCTGGCATTCATACTCTTGACTTGAGAGTGTTGACGTGTTACAGTGATGAAGTGTGAGTAGATATCAAAGTGTGCGAATGGGTGTATGAAGGTTCGTAGAAGACAGGCATCTAAATGACATCACACTGTGCATCATAATGTAGTAATTCATAGTTTAGTAACACCTCTGACGTTTCACAGACTTTATTACAGCACAACGAAGAGGTACGCCGACATCAATATAAATAGTCATTGGACAACTCAGGACATAGTACATATGATAACAGTTCATTAACAAGCTGTGCATATATGAATCTGACATCAGTCCATTCCTCTTTCTACAGCTACAGCAAATCACCACGTATTGGGAACGGGTTCTGATTATGTGAGTTTAAACAAACTCCCTTTCTGATATGAGCAAGTCAGGGATATTCTCGGGTCTCCAGCAGGCCGCACAATATGGCGGGCCCCTTAAACACTATGGTATTCTTTTAACAAACAAGATGAGTCAAACCTGATTCAATAGTATCGCCGCAAATAGCGGGATACAACAAATATAAAGTACTTTAGGCATACACAGGCCCGATGCAAATAATATTAGCATACTTCGAGAGCTTCAATTCTGGCAATCTGAAATGGACTCTTTCCCGCCCAAGGGAAAAGTCACTGAGGTGGCTACCAAAAAACATATATGATTCTGGCGAATGAGGGAAACTGTTTTAAGGGTAATTTACCTTAATGTCCCTTCAGAATAAACATCACAAAACTCACTCGCCTCCTAGGTGCATCAGAATATAACATGGGGGGAACACACAGAGAACTTCCCCAAAAACCATCTTGACCCTTTTGAAAACTACAGCTCAACTCCTCTAACACATTCTGTCTTTCATCGTGCCAGAATCTTGCGCATGCGTCGTGAGATGCTAGACGCTTGAGCTAATCTCAGGTGGGCGAACATATCAGGAAAAGCTGACATCGGTTCTAAAATTAGACGCTGTGTTAACAGACAAGTGGGACAACCACCACTGTTAACTACAATCCCAGTAAAACATGAGTACCTCCCCTTTGATCAAGAATCTATTAAATAATGTCTTCAAAATTAAACAGGTACATTTTAACATACTGTAGACTCAGCAAACTGACTGCAACAGTTTACCGCACCCCCCGGGAAAAAAAAAATGAAACATTTTTTGTTTGAAATACATCCAAGAGCAAGATACAACAAGCTCATAACGCAAGAATGATGCGCAGATGAGAAGTATCACAAATAATATAACGCCTAATATGAGGCTAACTCAACGCATGGAGCGTCAGGTGAGAATATATCTCAGCACATTAGAGAAAGCATTTCTCTAAGTATACACATATCCAATGAGGTGCCACCAACATACACTACAATGCTGGCAAAGTTACAAATATATCATTTTATACATCACATCAAGTACCTTATTTCCATGTTTAGCAAAGGAAAAATCATCAAAAAATAGCGGTGTCAATATCTTAGTGTACCGCAGTATAGTGATACAATCACTTTAACAAATAAAGGTACATCATTCTAACACGCAATATCTTCTTTAATACAATATTATATACAATATTAACTATGTAGCTAATAAATGATGTCCCAGATCATAGTGTAAGTGGGCGCATCTATAGTGTCATCCGACTGGAAAGTATGGACATCGTAATTCCTCATGGTTGAGAACCTGTAAATATTCTCCCAGCAACAGTAATGATTCTGCTGAGAAAATACAAATAACACAATTCTATATGATAACCGTTAGATTTTCTAATATACTGCAATCAAACATTCATTCTTAACTATAAACTTTGGCTTTGCGAACTTTCGTCCCTTATATTGTGGGAAGCAAACCTTCCTCCGTTATACCAAAGATGGTAACAGAGAAAGAATCACCTAATTTACAACTCTAAGGTGAACACAAATGTGCTAACATATATTGTTATAGTAAAGAATTGTCATAAGTCTAGATGTGTATCAGGAAATTTAGGACACAAGAGTTAAGTGGAGTCATGTGGGCATCTAGACAGTATATCCGCCATGACATTATCCGAACCTCGGATAGCTCATACCGTGAAATGAAAAGGTTGAAGAGCAATGGCATATCGAGTTGATCTCGAGCTCTTCAAGTTTTTACTCTGAATAGCTGTAAGAGCTTTTTGGTCGGTTTCCACAATGAAATGCGCGCCAAGAAGGAATCTTTGTAACTTAAGGATTGACCAAACCATAGCCAACAATTCACGGTCTAGAACCGAGTAATTCCTTTCTGCCACATTCAGTTTCCTAGAGATATACATTACAGGATGCAGAATTTCTGAATACTCCTGCATTAATGCCGCTCCGATCCCAGTGGATGAAGCATCACTACGAATCACAAAAGTCTTATCCGTAGTAGGTAGTCTTAAGATAGGAGGAGATGAGAATAAAGCTTTAATCTGATCCAATGAAGATTGGCATTCATGGGACCAGTGCACCATATTAGGAGACCCTTTCTTTAACCTTTAGCACGCTGCATAAAAATTCAGAAAACTTGCCCAACCACTGCATTCTTTTTCACAACCCCCCATTTTTATAGTGGGTGACTTGTAAATTCTATAGTTTTTTTGTTTTTCGGTCCATTGCTCTAATTTTTAGACTGTATAGAAATGAATGAATGATGAATTTGATGATATAAAATTTGTTTGTGTACATGTTAGATGTGATAGGAAGAAAGGAAAGGAAAGATGAAAACAACGAAAAAAAAATTTAAAAAAAAAAAAAAATTTTTTTTTTAATTTTAAAATTTAAAAAAAATGACCAACAAATGAAGAGTCCATATCCCTTGCATCTCAGTGAAAGTCATTTGACCAATACAAATGAAATAACGATCTTTTCGTTACACCCATCATCAGTAGCAAAGCAACAAACTCCCTAGCCAGCAGTGACATTCGGCCGTAAATTAAACCTTTCCGATATTCCTAATCCTAACCCCGAAAATTATACATACTAGAAATGCCATTTTACTTTCGTTTCCATCTCAGCCATCAAACATATTCTGAGAACCGATATCAGCGCTTATAAAGACAAAAATCTCATCCCCACCGCATGGCGTCAGAATCCAATAAAATTAGAGCGAATATGGCCGCATGTTGATGCCGATTCATTTCGATTAAAAAAATTTACAAAAAATAAACGCGGATACACCCATCACTTTTTTAAGATCGGAAACGGAAGCTAACTCTCTTGCAAATAACATTACAACTTAACATCCGGGCTGAAATCACGTGTACACAAGTCCTAATGCTAAAAAAACGAAGATATCCGCAGTCGCAATAATGCGCCTCCAGCTGGCAGAGCATAGCATACTTGTGTCGCAATAATGTGACTGCAGCGTGCTAAAGGTTAATATGGTTGAAAGAGGTGCCATAATCGAAGATAGATTCGGAATGAATCTCCCATAAAATTGTATTAGACCTAAGAGACTACGTACTTGCTTCTTCGTCTTAGGAATAGAAATGTTTAGTATCTTAGAAGTGTTGTGGTCCTCTGTCTCCAAGAGACCATGACCAACACGATGACCCAGGAAAGATATTTCACTAAACCCAACATAGGCTTTAGAGGGTTTTGCAGTCAAACCATACTCGTGTAGAGTAGACAGTAATTCATATAAACCCAAATAGTGATCTTCCCAAGAATCACTGAAAAGACAAATATCGTCCAAGTATGCAATTACATCTGAACAATATGAGAGAATTCGACACATCATGCGTACGAATGTAGATGGGGCATTCATCAGGCCGAAAGGCATGAAATTCCATTGAAATAAACCCCTAGGTGTTGAGAAAGCAGTGAGAGGTTTGGCTCGTTCAGTTTGGGGAACTTGCCAATAACCTTTCGACAAGTCGAGTTTGGTAAAGAATCAAAAATTAGAAAGCCTAATAAGTAGATCTTCTAACAAAGGCATAGGTTCAGCATCGAACTTTGTAACTTGGTTCAATTTGCGATAATCAACGCAAAGGCGTACGTTATTGTCTTTCTTTCGAACAATAACCATTGACGAAGAATATGCTGAAGTGGATGGTTCAATTATTTTCTATTGAATCATTTCATCCAATTCTTTCTCGACCTGTGCTTGAAAATGAATAGGGAAAGGGTAAGGTCTGACCCTGATAGGATTATGGTCTGTAAGTATTATGTCATGTTCAATGACGTGTGTGTCCAGGAATGTTGGTAAGGACATCCTGAAATGTCTGTAACATAGAAGAAACTTGTCGCTGTTCCTCAGTAGATAAATTAGGAGAAACAGTAACGTTTTTCTATGATTTCGTAGAATAAAGTGGAACCACTGAAAGAGGAAGATAACATCTGAGAAAATAGTTTCCTCATCCTGTATTACCGACAGTGATGAGTAATGACCATGAGGGACTGGAGCATCGTCCGTAGCCTGGAAAATAAGCTTCAAATAGTCTGGTCGTTCATGAAATTCCGTAAGCATATTTATATGAAAAATTTTATGCTTTCCATCAATATCAACAACATAGTCGACATCAGAATTTCTTGAGACTATTGTATATGGACCTTTCCATGCAATAAGAAGTCAGTTTTCCCTACAAGGGAGCAAAACAAGTGCTTTGTCGCCAGGACAAAGTTGTCATAGGCATCTATTCTTATTTGCAAACTGCCTTGCCTTTTCTTTAGCAAATTTGGATGAAGAAGTTGCTTGTTTGCATGCCTCAATAATCTTCTGCCTGAGAGCAATGACATACTCATATAAAGATTGTGTGTCATCGTTAATATTATCAGCAGTTATAAGATCATGAAGCAAAGTCATAGGACTGCGCGGTTGCACGCCAAAGACAAGTTCGAACGGAGAAAAACCTGTATGTTCGTTGGGGACCTCTCTATATACAAAGAGAGCCGCGGGTAAAACCCTGTCCCAATCCTGAGGATGATCCTCAGTTATCTTCCCAAGTAAGTTCTTGAGTGTTCTGTTCAGACGTTCGACCAACCCATTAGACATTCGGTGATAAATACTACTCAGAGACCTTTTAATATGCAGAGTAGACATCACTTGCAACATAGTGTCTGATATTAATTGGGTGCCATGGTCTGACAATATTTCTCTGGGAAATCCCAAATGCCTCTGGCCAACGTGTGCACATATCAACACATGTTAGGATAAATTGATGTCCTCTGGCAGACTTAATCTTAAAAGGGCCAATAATATCTAATGCCATTTTATGAAACGGCCGAATAGGAATTTCTGCAGCCTGGATAGGTGCAGCATGTCATGGACCTCTCGATTTGACCTCTTGACATATTTTGCAAGATCGGCAATAAATGCATATGTCCTTATTCACAAATGGCCAAAAGAAAGCTGCAAGAATCCTTGACTTAGTACGGGAAAAACCCATATGTCCAGCACACTGAGAGTCGTGTGCATGTTGCAGAATTTGCACTCTTATACTTTTGGGTACGAGAATTTGTGAATGCATAGACGTAGGTGAGTCTTGTACCATACGTACAAGTACACCATTCTTCATTGTAATCCAAGATTTTTTTTTTTTCGTACGCCCGCTAATACTCGAGGCGAAATCTCAGGTTATTTTTGATGTCTAACCTGACATTGATTTTACGTGAGTATCCCTTTTTTCTTATCCAAGATTTATGATTTGTGTTCTGATTCGGATCACCTTTTTTTGCAAGAATGAAGAATTTTTTTAAAGAAGGATCATCTTCTTGCAATTTTATGAAAGAGTCACATGAAATTACCAAGTGATCATCTTGGCTATGCACTTCATTACTTTCAATTGATGAGGTTTGAGGCATATATAAAAGCTTGTGCTCTTGTGATCACTGCATAGGCAGCTTGGATATTTTGTTCTTCCCAAACAGCAATCTGCTGCGGGGTGCATTCCTTAACTCTGTGAATATGACCAATGATAAGATCCGCAATAGGATTTGGTAGAAGACACATGTGGACATCTCCCATAAAGAAGGAAGTAGCAATGTGAATGATAGCAGTTGGATATTTTTCCAAAGTGCCACCAAATGTCACACATTTGACCACTTTTCCAGTGGCACAGGTAGGATCTATAAGAGATTGCTTAACTCCGATAGTAGTGCATCCAGAATCAAAAAGCACTGAGACTGGATTATTATTCACTAGACCTTTATGTAAGACAAGAGATCCTCTCCCGTCATGCGCAACTGCAGCAGGGAGAGCGGGAAGAGGGTGACCACAACTCAAAGTAGTTACAGTAGTCGGTTCAAACAATGTTGTGCATTGGGGGCATTGAGATGCCCTCCCAGTATCAAAAGCAGAACAAGTGATAGCATTAGAGTTTTTATTATCATTCACTTGACCACAGGCTCCCTGAGACTCTTGCTGTACAGAGTTTGCCTGCTGATATGATCTACATTTGTTATGTTGAGATCTACCACGATAATTATTTCCTCTGAAATTGTCATTGTTTGCTCTACTGTGACCATAGTTCTGGTTTGAATCCTGGTTTCCATAGTCACTATTGTCATTTCCCCATTGATTAGAGTATCCACCAGTTTGGTTTCACTGTCTCCGCGAAGAATAGCCTGGATAGTTTCTATTATAACCACCCTTTCGAAAATGTCTATAATTGTTAGACCCAAAATAGCGAGGGCTGTCAGATCATCTCCAGTTCTTCGAGGAAGAACCATCATGTGATGGGTTGCTTTGATTTTGCTCATAATTACAATTGCTTTTCTTATTAGAGTTATGTTGAGCACCCTGAAATTTATGAAGAAAGTTAGGGCCATATGGTGCTGCAGAAGCAACTGGCAAACCTTCTTTAACTTTAGAATTGCTAACAGTTACATGAGGATGCGCAGTGACATACTGGCAACAATATTCTTCCATGTCTTTTATGTTCTTAGGTTTACGCTCATGTAGAAAAGCAAGAAAAGATTCATTGACAGATGACATAACTTTGTCTTGCAGTAATAAGTCCATAAGGGCTTAATATGTATGTTCTGTTTTAGACAGCTCATTCCATCGTGTAAATGTGAGACGTATCTTTGAGATGAATTCTGAGAATTCTACACCAGTTTCAGGTAACATATTCTTGAAGTGAAGACGATAACCGTCTTCGTTAAGTTGATATTTCTTTAATAAAGCTGCCCTGACAACATCATAATTATTTTTGTCAGGTCCATCTAACATGCTTAACATAGTCAGAGCTTCACCCTTAAGTATCTCTGACAACTGATTAACATACTCTGACTTATCCACCTTATGAGATTGATGACATGACCATTCAAATCTATCCAGATAAAACGTTATATCGTCACTGGAAGAATTTAAAGCAGGTAGCTTGACCTTATAAGTAGTAGCATTTGTCTTATTAGAAGTTGACTGATTATTTGGATCATTAGCATTACCCATATTCATCAACTTCAATTTTTCTAACTCCAAAGCTAAGAGTTTTCATTCATGTTCCATTTTTGCTTTTCTCTCCTCAGCTTCTAACCTTTTATTTTCATTCTCCATTTGTAGCTGGATTTTTTTATCCTCAGCTTCTAACCTTTTATTTTCATTCTCCATTTGTAGCTGGATTTTTTTCTCCTCAGCTTCCCTGTCTAATCTTTTATTTTCAGTCTCTATTTGTAGCTGGATTTTTTTTCCCTCAGATTCTCTCTTTTGTTTTTCCATTTCCATCTGGAATTTCCTTTCATCTGCCTGCATCTGCAATCTTAAATTCTCAGCTTCTATTTTCTTTTGTTCAGCTTCTATTTTCTGTCTTTTTTCTTCCGACTTCAGTGCCTTGGCATACTGAACAGTTGCAAAGTCTTCTAACTTCTCACCAGATTTACCAAGGGATTTCCCTTGCTCAATAAAGTACTCAAGTGTAGACATTATGTCTAATAATATGAGATCAGTAACCTGAAATAATAAATTACCTTATTTTAACCTTAATGGTAACAAGTCTTTACTAAAGAACTTGTATAATCACCTCACTTTATTCTAATCTCTGTGGGAGACAAGTCTTTAATAAAGAACTTGTATAATCACCTTAATGATAATAACACCAATAATCACCTCTATATTCTAAGTACACTATAGTACCAATAGTGTATGACTAAATATAAATATATAAACAGCATATGACAACAAAGAACAACATAAAGAACAAGCATCAAGGACAATACGATAACATTCGCAGAAATCAAATGAGCATTAAAGCGGAACTAAAGAAAATATCACAAAGCATGTGATGATAACTGCAAAAAGTAAACAAAACAAATTACGCAACAGTGTATAAACACAAAGGTTGTTTAAAACTAAATGAAAGAAAGAGGAGGATGACAAATACAAACAAATCAAATAAAAAAATTAAAGACCAAAAAATATGACAACAACAAAGAAAAGTACACCTCGTCACAACTAAACAAAAATAGCAACTAATGTCGCTAGCAATTTCCACTAAAGGAAATTTGCAAAGTTCTTACAGAATGCTTATAATAGGCCCTCAATTAAGTGGGATATCCTATTATAAGACACCGCCCAACCAAGAAACCCGCAGAAATATCAATATATAAATAACATGTAAACATAAAATGGATGTGTAAATGCGGAAGGCTTAGTTCAAACACACTACAAAGGCACAGTTCACAACAATAAACAGGCCACTTATCTTTACAATCCTATCGTCAACAACAGCAATGATGAAGAACTATAGTGTAAAGTTTCTTTTCTTCTTTCCACTCTGTAAAGTGTCAGTCTGTATGCTCTGTAAGGAAGAGTGGTGTGTTGTTGAGATCAGGCATGCCCCCAGTCTACCCAGCTGTAAATGGGTAACTCACCCTTGTCCTGAGTTAGGGAAGGCAAAGGCTCCAGGGGAAGCAGGCCCTAAACTTGGTCACTCCAACCGACGCAGGATGGTGTATGTATGAAGTAGAAGTGTAGAGTGTGATTACTGCGAATGGTGTACTGTTCGTGTGCTGACCAATATAACCACTCATACACTTGTGTCTACAAGGCACCAATGCAGACTGCTGGAATCTTTGTTTACTCAATTTATTCAGACGTACACACTGGGACATACGAGTACATCATGGTATGTTGACATATCAATTTGTAGGTATACATAGCAGATCTGAAGCCATGACACATTCAGAAATAATGGGCAGTACATCAAAAGTTCAATTGTCATGATACATTATGGCCGCATCCCCCTATCTGACTAAACGCGTCAGTGAAGGCAGATCGGTAAATAACTAAAGTTACTTGACGTCCATAGTTTGTAGCATATATTATGAAACCACGAAAGAGGGGGTTTCTAGCAAGATTGAGATCTCCTTGTCACTGTCCGATAATAGGATAAATAATCTGTTCTCTTGGCAGTGATCAAAACATATGATGACCGAAATCTAACATGGCCGCCTCCCTGAGTTGTCGTTCACTCATTCATAGGAAGGAGAATATAAGCCAGAGTTAATTTATAATGGGTATATAAATGATTTCATAAATGTTCCCATACAGCTCTACGGTGATCAGGTTAATTCACGTAGCCATAACCGCTGTAGGAAAGTCTGTCATCTTTGTCGATACAAAACACGACCCTAGCGATACGAAGCACAATGTTCCATCTAGGTCGAATCGACATAAGATCATCAAAATAGGGTCTGGCAATACATGGAGTCCGAATTATACATTGTACCGTACCTTAGGAGAGTCTCTAACATAAACTATAGTAGAGATACCATCTCCTTTAGAAGAAAACCACTTCATGAATCATATTTCCTTAAGAATCTACCAGCCCTTTGAAAAGTGCGTACCCGCCATTATCACGGTACATCGGAACTCATCACGACTTGTCAAGACAACTCATACTTCCGCTAGACCGGAATAACAAGAATCTAGTCCCGCCTACCCATCCAAAATATACAGTATAGGACTGATTCTACTTGTACTAATAATATGTAATACATATGAATTCAGGCCATAAACATAATAAGCAAATTAATCTATTTTCTGGCCCTAAAAATAAGTACAAATATAAGAGCAATATCCTTGCGCCGGATCAATATCAAAAACGATTACTCCTATAATCAAAAGTGTGAATCAAACATGGATTATCTCGCTTTCCCCATAGACAGCATTCTCATACACAAATGAATGAATGTCTATATTTTTCCCATATTAAATAGCCATATCGATTTTTGTAATATGTGCGTCAAAATATGCACGCAACATATAGTCAGCATTCTGAGGATAAGAGGATCCAATGCTGAAAATACATCTGAACTTGCTTCCAAACAATAATAACAATGATAGAAACGGCACTTGACCTTCTGAATACAACAGCTGAACTTGCTTCTCAAATGACAGTAACAGTGAAAGAAATATAGTATAGTAACTTGACCTTCTGACCTACTTTCGTCGTGATAAGCTGGGGTAGTCGAAGTGTCAACAAACTACACAGCGCCGGGCATTCTCAATGCGATGAACTTGACCTCTCAATCAAAATAGCCCCATCAAGCTGGCACACCATAGTTGTAACAGTACTTTAATGTTGTGGGCTGAAGAATGTCCAGTATAAGTGTTGTAGGTCGCTATACTTCAGTCAGTATGAAGGTGACAGTCATCAGACACCATACAGGTGAACGTAGAGATAACTCAACACCACACAGGCTATCATAACCATTATAGGCCCTGGTTGGCCGCCACAGTGCTGGCATTCATACTCTTGACTTGAGAGTGTTGACGTGTTACATGATGAAGTGTGAGTAGATATCAAAGTGTGCAAATGGGTGTATGAAGGTTCATAGAAGACAGGCATCTAAATGACATCATACTGTGCATCATAATGTAGTAATTCATAGTTTAGTAACACCTCTGATGTTTCACAGACTTTATTACAGCACAACGAAGAGGTACGCTGACATCAATATAAATAGTCATTGGACAACTCAGGACATAGTACATATGATAACAGTTCATTAACAAGCTGTGCATATATGAATCTGACATCAGTCCATTCCCCTTTCTACAGCTACAGCAAATCACCCCGTATTGGGAACGGGTCCTGATTATGTGAGTTTAAACAAACTCCCTTTCTGATATGAGCAAGTCAGGGATATTCTCGGGTCTCCAGCAGGCCACACAATATGGCGAGCCCCTTAAACACTATGGTCTCCATGGTATTCTTTTAACAAACAAGATGAGTCAAACCTGGTGTTGCGCACATATTTTTGATGCACAGATTACAAAAATACGATATGACTAATTGATATGAAAAAGAGATTACTTTTGTTACAATCAAAGTTATATCACCCATGATTTGATTTATACTTTTGATTATGTGGATGATTTCCCTTGAATATTGATCTGGCGGATTAATACCGAATTTATGTAATTTCTCATTTGTTAGGGCCAGAAAATAGATTGATCTTGTTCAATATGTTTATGGCCTGAATTTATATGTATTACTTGTCTAGTACAAGAAGATTCAGTCTTATATTGTATATCTTTGTATGTTTAGGTCGGACTATATTCTTTGTGCCGAACACTGGGGCAGGTATTCATTTTCGAGGCATGCGTAGGGAGTCTCGATAATGCCGCCTGATATGGCTGAGTGTGTTTTTCTTGGGCTGGTCCTTTTCAAGGTTGAAAAGTGATTTGTGCATGTTTTTCCAGGAGGAGTTAGTGTCTCTGCAAGAGTCTATTTGTCAGAGATTCTCCTCATGCACTTTGTTATTAATTCGGACTCCAGGTAATACCAGACTATTCTTTTTGATGATCTCTAAGTGGGTAGACCTAGGGGATTTCGTGCCTCGAACATCATTGGTCGTTTATATACCATTGAAGATGGCAGGTTTCCCAACAGATCTTAGGTCTACATGTAACAACCTTAGTAATGTGGAACTGTAGGGAAACTCTAGGAAATTATTGATATTCAAATTGTGAATTAACTTTGGCTTATCATTATCCTTCTGCTGGGTGAGTGAGCAAAACTCAGGAAGGCAGCCATCTTGTTTTCTTGTCATTGTTATGAATCACTGTCAAGAGAACAGTCTATCAAACTTATTATCGGACAGTGATATGGAGATCTCACTAACATGAAAACCCCTATCGTGGTTTAACTTTATTACATGAATATTTTGATATATGTCGCTGGAGAACTTAGCCAAGGAAAAGGTTCGGCCAGTGAACTCTTTGTATGTTTACACACCCACACCCACTGATGCGTTCAGTCAGTTAGGGGATGTGGCAATAGTCTGCCAGAACATTGAATGATTACCTTATATCTTCCATCATATTTGAATGCTGCATGAAATATGATCTACTGTTCAAATGCCTATGATATATATGTCAACATGTTCCTATGACTATGTTCCGTGCTGTCCTGATGTGTGCGTCCCTATTAAACGGTGTGAAATGCCCGCTGTAGTTCAAGTCGTCATTGCCTTGCATAAGAGGGTGTGAGAAATATTATCAAGTGGTCGAGTACACAGAATCATTACACCATTCGCGTTACTTGACACTCCCACTCAATGTCAACATGACAGGTTCATTCGATTATGCAGAAGTAACTCGAAGAAGACCTTCTTCAGTGATGACCAGTACACGACTCTAAAACATAACACCCGCATCCAGACATTATCAGTGGTGGCATTTCGGCTTTTATCACCTGGTTCAATAGTATCGCCGCAAATAGCGGGATACAACAAATATAAAGTACTGTAGGCATACACAGGCCCGATGCAAATAATATTAGCATACTTCGTGAGCTCCAATTCTGGCAATCGGAAATGGACTCTTTCCCGCCCAGGGGAAAAGTCACTGAGCTGGCTACCAAAAAACATATATGATTCTGGCGAATGAGGGAAACTGTTTTAAGGGTAATTTACCTTAATGTCCCTTCAGAATAAACATCACAAAACTCACTCGCCTCCAAGGTGCATCAGAATATAACATGGGGGGAACAATCTTTAAACATCTTGGTCGAACACACAGAGAACCTCCCCAAAAACCGTCTTGTCCCTTTTGAAAACTACAGCTCGACTCCTCTAACACATTCTGTCTTTCATCGTGCCAGAATCTTGCGCATGCGTCGTGAGATGCTAGACCCTTGAGCTAATCTCAGGTGGGCGAACATATCAGGAAAAGCTGACATTGGTTCTAAAATTAGATGCTGTGTTAACAGACAAGTGGGACAACCACCACTGTTAACTACAATCCCAGTAAAACATGAGTACCTCCCCTTTGATCAAGAATCTATTAAATAATGTCTTCAAAATTAAACAGGTACATTTTAACATACTGTAGACTCAGCAAACTGACCGCAACATTGGCGGAGGACTGTGAAGGCTGAGATGCAAAGAATGAACCAGAGTTGGGGCACTGTACAAAGAATGGCCACTGACCGAGCAAAGTGAAATAAATTTGTTGTTGCCATACAAGACACCACTAGGCGTGATGGCCACTGACTGCTTTGACGGTCGGCGGCTAAGGATCAAAGAAGAAGAAGTGTACACAATGGCATCATCTTCCCCAGCATTATCATTTATAAGCTGGTCAATTTCTATCTCTGCTCTCCCATTGGCCCAAGTTCTGCATTCTCTACCAAGGCTGATAATGACTTGCTGGTAGTTCATCCAGCTCTTCTCTGACTTACTCCACTCTTCTCCCTTGAATATATTTTCAACTGGGGTCACCTGTCTAATAATCTTCTCTGTCTTCGCCATCTATGACATCCCCGTCTTTATTTTCACTCCTTCATGTCATCTATGTATCCATGCAGGAGATGTCTTTTGTCTGTGGTGACTCACATATACTTTTTTACTTGTGCCATCGTATATCTGGATCTAATTGACAGCAATCCAAGCATGTGCTGCATCATCATAATATGGGTATCTTGCATGCAGCCCAAGGCTATGCGCATCCCTTCATTTTGATGAAGAAACTGATGAAGAAAACCTGGAAAGAAATTGAGCTGTTGACAAATGACAGGAAGAATCGGCATGTGTTTTGGGGAGCTAAAGGGTATATTGATTATTATCCACCAATCACAAACACTTTAATCAGTGCCATTTAGCAGTCTGAGAACACATACATATTCTTCATTTTTTCATTGGCTGCAAAAGGGTGACAAGCTCAGCAACCCTTGTTTATCAACAACAACAACCTCTTATTAAGAAGACCTAGTCTACCCTTTTATAGATTCTTCTTGTAAGTATGTTGTTATGTCAGTAAGCATTTTACTGAGTTATAAAACTATAGACTTTTTTTTTCTAACATTCTTGTACTTCATAATAGCCATAACTGATTGTCAAAACGCATTAAAGAATCGGTCAGAATGTATGTAATAATTAAAATATATTATGTTCTGTAATCAAAATCAAGGTTCTAATGAATATAAGCAGGAGTATAAAGGAAGCTTCCAGAATCATGATGCTAAGATTGAGGTAGGATGTTGCAAGTACTGTTGTTTAGACAAACTATATCGGCCAGTTAATTAGTTTTATATGTTGTATGTACCATTGTTTCTTCTTCTTTGATCCATAGCCACCGAATGTCAAAAGTCAGTGGCCATCACGCCTGGTGGCGTCTTGTAGGGCAGCAACAAATTGATTCCACCTTGTTCAGTCGGTGGTAATCCTTCATACAGTGCCCCAAATCTGGTTCTTTATTTGCATCTCTGCGTCCACAGTTCTCCAACACGTTTTTGGTTGGCCTCTCTTTTGCTTTCCTTTGGGGATCCATAGCATAGCTGTTCTTGTAATGGTATCAGGGTCCCTTCTGAGGATGTGGCCAACCCAACTTCAGCATCTGCCAGCTATGATGGTATGCACGTCCTCCTGGTTACTCCGAATAAGTAGTTCTTGGTTGCTGATGGTATTCGGCTAAAAGATTCAGAGAATTTTCCTTAGGCATACTGTGTGGAAGTAGGACAGTTTCGACATTTCCTTCTCTGTTACTCTCCAGCACTCTGCACCATGGAGAAGCACAGAAAGTACACAGCTCTCATACAGTCTTAATTTGGTGTTTGTGCTGTACTGAGAAGATCTCCAAATGTTGCTGAGACAAGCAAAGGCTGTTCTTGCTTTATTCATTCTGTTGTTAATGTCCTTGCTTGTTCCGCCATCTGGTGTTACTATGCATCCTAGGTAAGTATGCATCCTAGGGGGGTTTGGGATGTCAGGTATTGGTAGTACCTCTGGTTAAGGAGCTGTCATGCCCTTTTCAGGGCAGCTCGGCCACCTTTGGTCCAAACCTGGCATTCAGCTCTCACCTGTGGCTCCTCGTAGCTGTCAGCATGCGACAGCGGCCACCCCCCGGGAAACGGCTTTGACAGGCCGGCTAAACTAGGTGAGGGTAGCCGACTGATTATAAACCTTCGGTGAGTTAGGGTCTACCTACCCATGCATGCGAAGACTGGATTCGGTAGACTGCGCGGAAGAAACCACCTGTTGGTTCAACGGGCATGACGGCGATTACCAGCAACGCGCTGTGGAGCGTAAGGAGCATGGCGAGGCACGTAGAAAGCCATGGTCATCCACTGCACCTGACTTCATCTCCAGTCGTCTTGACTTGTCTTGCCACTGGATTAAGATGGACCCAGGCGAGAGAGTGAGGTCGACGAATTGCGCAACTCTTCCTCACTTTAAACCAAATCACTGCGCAAGTCACTCTTTCATCCACTCATCCACTCATCCATCCACTCACAACAAGTCCTGTGGCGATGGGCGAGCGGCGAAGCGGCAGGCGTGGGTGCGCTGGCAGTCGTAGTCGCAGACCTACACACAGGCGGCTCAGGCTATATGGTCGTCTTCCACTGATCGGAGCAGCAGTGGGATTTGGCAGCCCCCTGAGTGACTGAGCAGCCCTCTTTAGGAAAGCACTGCTCACCTCCATGGCATGAGGAAGGGGCTAGAAAAGGTGCCCTAAACATTGCCTCTCCACCATTACCTAACCAGCTTACCGCGGTTGGTGGGTACCCTACTTCAGCGGGCGACACATAAGAAATAGAAAGGACAGATTTTTCCCCCTCATTCTAGGCGCATGGAATGTGCACACTCTACTCGACAAAGACTTTAACACAAACAGACCCGAGAGGCGAACTGCCCTGATAGGGAGAGAACTGGCCAGATACAACATTGACATAGCAGCACTGAGTGAAACTCGACTTGCAGGCGAGGGCCAACTTTGTGAAAAGGGTGCAGGTTATACATTCTATTGGAGCGGAAGAGGAACTGAAGAAAGACGAGAAGCAGGGGTTGGATTTGCAATCAAAACAGCAATTATTGGCAAGCTAGCGGAGCTCCCAAAGGGAATAAATGACCGACTCATGACGGTCAAGATCCCGCTGCTTTATGGAAGGAAACATGCCACCATCATTAGCGCGTATGCACCAACTATGACAAAACAGGATGACGTCAAGGATAAGTTTTACGAAGAACTACATGCAGTCATTGCATCAGTTCCCAAAGCAGATAAGCTTATTATTCTTGGTGACTTTAATGCAAAGTAGGCTCAGATAACATCTCCTGGAATGGCACTATCGGAATGTACGGCGTGGGTCGCTGTAACAGCAATGGACTTCTTCTCCTCCAGACTTGCGCAGAACATAACCTCCTTGTCACCAACACCATTTTTCGACTTCCTATCCACAACAGGACCTCCTGGATGCACCCTCGCTCGAAGCATTGGCACCTAATTGACTATGTAATTGTGAGGAAGAAGGACAGGCAACATTTCCGGGTGACCAAGTCCATGTGTGGTGCCGAATGCTGGACTGATCATCGCCTCATTGTGTCTAAACTTAAAATTCGTATCCAACCTGCCAGGCGCCCTCAGGGAAAGAAAACTCAAAAAAGGCTGGATATTACCAAACTAAAGAAGACAAAAATTAAACAGTCATTCACTGACACCCTAGAAGACCATCTCAAATCTATCTCGTTAGACGGCCAAAGTGCGGAAACAAATTGGACAGCCCTAAGCGAGCAGATCTACAACACTGCTACAGAGGTCCTGGGTCCCGCCATCAAGAAACAAAATGACTGGTTTGATGAGAACTCAGATGATATAAAGAAGATGTTGGCTGAGAAACACCATCTCCATAAAGCATATTTAAATGATCCAAAATCTACATCCAAGAAAGACGCTTTCAACAACATGCGTAGAATCGTCCAACATAAACTACGCCAGATGCGGGATTCATGGCTGAGTAATAAAGCAGATGATTTCCAAGGCTTTGCTGACAGCCATGACTTGAAAAATTTTTACCATGCACTCAAAGCGGTCTATGGTCCAACATCATCAGGATCATTTCCCCTCCTTAATGCAGATGGAAAAACACTAATTACAGACAAGGAAAAAATTCTCCAACTCTAGGTCAAACACTTTAATAATATTCTGAACCAGCCATCATCTATTAATGATGAAGCCATCAACCGACTGCCCCAAATTCCTATAAATGAAGCATTAGATGATATACCGACTTTGGAGGAGACTCAAAAAGCGATTTGTCAACTTTCTAGTGGAAAGGCCCCCGGCTCCGATTCAATTCCTGTTGAAGTCTATAAAGATGGCGGTACAGTTCTGATAGAGAAACTTCACATGATCTTCCAGCAAATGTGGCAGAGTGAAACCATCCCACACAATCTCAAGGATGCGTCAATTATACATCTTTATAAACGTAAAGGTAATCGCCAAGACTATAACAATCATCGAGGCATCTCACTACTATCAATCGCTGGGAAGATATTTGCCAGAATCCTTAATTGCCTTACGGCTCATCTTGACAAAGGTCTTCTACCTGAAAGTCAGTGTGGATTCCGGAAAGAACGTGGAACCACCGATATGGTGTTCGCTGCAAGACAGCTTCAAGAAAAATGCCAAGAACAGCACTGTGACCTGTACACAGCTTTCATCGACTTGACAAAGGCGCTCGACACGGTCAGTAGAGAGGGTCTATGGAAGATCATGGCAAAATACGACTGCCCAAAGAAATTTATCTCAATAGTGCAGCAGCTGCATGATGGAATGCAGGCTAGAGTTCAGGAAAACGGTGAGCTATCGGAGCCTTTCCCAGTCTCAAATGGAGTTAAACAAGGGTGTGTACTTGCACCGAGTCTTTTCAGTATCATGTTTTCTGCTATGCTGACTGATGCTTTCAGAGACGGGGACACAGGAATCGACATCAGATATCGTATTGATGGAAAATTGTTTAACCTTAGGAGGCTTCAAGCAAAAACCAAGGTCAAATCACACACCATCAGGGATCTTCTGTTTGCTGATGATTGTGCCCTCAGTGCTGGCTCAGAGGCTGATCTGCAGCGTAGCGTTGATAGATTCTCCGAAGCCTGCTCCAACTTTGGGCTTACCATCAACACGGGGAAAACAGAAATCATGAACCAACCAGCTCCTGGCACAATTTATACTGAGCCAGTCATCAAGGTAAATGGTGAGAAACTGAATGTTGTGAACAGGTTCACATACCTTGGTAGTACACTATCCCAGAACATCGTCATTGATGATGAGGTGAACACCAGGATCTCCAAAGCCAGCAGCACATTTGGCAGACTATACACCAATGTTTGGCATCGAAGTGGCATTAGTCTACAGACAAAGCTGAAGGTATACAGAGCTGCGGTGCTTCCAGTGCTGCTTTATGCATGTGAAACATGGACTGTATACAGGCGCCATGTAAAAAAGCTCAACCACTTCCATACAGTCTGTCTCAGGAAGATAATGAACATCAAATGGCAAGACAAGATCCCGGATACCGCCGTTCTTGACAGAGCTGGTATCCCTAGCATCGATACTATTCTGATGCAGTCACAGATTCGCTGGGCAGGTCATGTAGTCCGCATGCCAGACCATCGACTGCCAAAGATACTCTTTTATGGTGAGATGCAGAAGGTTAGACGCTCCCATGGTGGCCAGAAAAAGCGCTTCAAAGACACGCTTAAGTCTTCATTAAAAACCTTTGACATAAACCCAGACACATGGGAAGCTGCTGCACAAGACCAAACTGCCTGGCGCACATCTCTTCGTAAAGGTGCAGTGGCATGCGAATCTTCCAGAAGAGCAGCAGCGGAACAGCGGAGACAAGCTAGAAAAGATCGTGAAATAAAACCTTCACATGAAGCAAACATTCCCTGCCCACACTGTCCGAGATCCTTCCAGGCCCGCATCGGGCTCATCAGTCACCTTCGTACTCATAGACTATCCTAACATCCTAATAATTGGATGAACAGAGTGGTCTTCATCACCTGTGATGGACGAACAACAACAACATCAAATGATAATAATGCTCATAGTGGAAATAATTCACAGCGATGCCTTTTTGCCTGTCGTTTGTAATGAGTTTCTGGAGCATCTCTCACAAGGGTCCAACAATAGTTTGCTAGTATTGCTGCATTCCATTTCCTGTGGTACCTTTTTTCAAGGGTAGTAATGTCCTGATGAAATTGTTCCCCATGCTCGTCACTGACAGCACCACAGTTAGCAGGGAAGTAATCCAGATGAGAGTGTAAAAAGTGTAATTTCAAAGACATGTTGCACCCTAGTCTCTCTTAGTGCTGCAAGAGGGTTTCTACAAGCTCCTGATAATTGTCAGCCTTATTGTTTCCTAGAAAGTTTGTGGCCACTTGCTGGAAAGCAATCCAAGCTAACTTTTCATTACCTGTGAGGATATCATCACAACGCCGCTCTCGGAAGAGCTGACGTATTTGTGGACCAACAAATACACCTTCCTTGATTTTGGCTTCACTAAGTCTTGGAAATTTATCACGAAGGTATAAAAATCCTGCCCCATTTCGATCCATGGCCTTTACAATATTCTTCATTAGTCCAAGTCTGATGTGGAGAACAGGGAGCAAGATCTTTGTGGGATTCTATAAGTGGTTCGTTAAGTACATTCTGTTTCCCCGGTCCAAGTGATTGTCGTTGGGGACAATCCTTTTTCTTGTAGTGTGAAGTCCTGGCACGGCTGTCCCACAGACAGAGGAAACAGCAAAACTTTGTGTAACCCTGCTGTAGCCCCATCAAAATGGCAATGACCTCCAGGTCACCACAAATCTGCCACTTATACTTGTCATAGTTGATGGTGTGTAACAGCTGTTTCATGTTGTTGTACGTGTCTTTCATGTGGACTGCATACCCGAGTGGAACAGATGGTAAAACGTTACCATTATGGAGCAGCACAGCTTTTAAGCTCAACTTGGATGAATCAATGAACATCCTCCAATCGTCGTCTTTGTAGTTGATGTGTTGTGCTGCCATCAGACCCACTATATCAATGCAAGCAATGAGGTTATCTGTCACTTTGAAATATGGAAGCAGATTATTTTGCCGAGCACGAAACACAGACACATGCACATTCTCTTCTAGAAGATTCCATTGCTGCAGTCTGGACCCCAACAGCTCTGCTTTATTTTTTGGCAATTCCAGATCTCTCACTAGATCATTCAATTCACTCTGGGTAATTTTATGTGGCTGTGGAGACTCTTTAATAGGCACAAAATCAGGATCTCTTGCTGCAGATGCTTTCACGGGTGACAGATGTCCACTGGCCTTATTATCTGCTTCATCATCCAGATTTTAAGATTCTGGTGGGTCCGGAACAGGAAGTCCTTCCCCGTGAGGCACTGGCCGCATAGCAGAGGGAATATTCAGATAGGTCACATGCCAGCTTTTTCTTCTTAGAAATACCATGCCCAATTGGAGAAGTCATGCAAAAGTAACAATCATTAAGATGGTTTGTCGGTTCCCTCCACACCATTGGAACTGCACAACGCATCGATCATCCTTTTTGGTTCAACCAGCAGCGCAGATTCATTGCACTGAATTGACAACATATGCGTGGGGCCCAATACTGGTCCTGGTCACCAATCTCACAACTAAAATAAAGGCTGTAAGTTTTCTTTATCATCGGTGTAATGGGTCACCTTTGTGATAGCAAAGTTATTTGTCCGCAAATAGAGCAAAAATAATCTTCACTGTTCACACATTCATGAGGCATCTTGAACGACTTGTCTGCACTCACAGAATCCACAACACAAATGATGACAAGGAGGAAATATGGTTGCAATGATTGCTACAGATTGCATCATCCAATTGGCGCTCAAGGCTATCCGTCTCATGGGGAATCACGTGCCAGGACTATAGAAAAGAGAAGGACTGGGTCATCTGCATATAAAAGGTGAAGCCACCAGCCTACTGAACCACCTCTCCCTCTCGAATCTTGAAAACTAGAGCTAATTTGCAATATCAGCATGTTCAAATAAGTTAAAAATAGCTAAGTTTGTCTTGGATACATTTTGGCTGTTGTCCAGTGTAATTAGCTTTATATGTTGTATATACCGTTGTTTAGCCAAACTATATCAGACAGTTAATTAACCTTATATGTTGTATGTACCATTGTTTAGACAAACTATATCAGACAGTTAATTAACCTTACATGTTGTATGTACCATTGTTTAGACAATCTATATCAGACAGTTAATTAGCCTTTGGGACCTCAAGACGCAGCAATAGAGACCGCAGTCAGCGACTCATAGCTTGACTGCCTGCGTCAGGACCAGCGAACCAGAGCTGGTCAAGACCGCACTCCACCTCCACGTGGTGGTCCTGGAAACAGTCTGCAGCTGTGCAGTCTGGCTGAGCGAGTGTGGATTGAAATGGGAAGGCAAACCCGGTCCTAAAAAATGCCGTGCAGAAGTCGGATGTGTCGACCGAAAGGTGCAGATATCACAGCTTAGGCGTAAACGGACACAACGCAACCACCGTCCTTTTCAGGACGAACAAAGAAGAAGAAGAAGAATTAACCTTTTATGTACCATTGTTTAGACAAACTATATCAGACAGTTAATTAACCTTCTATGTTGTATGTACCATTGTATAGACTGACTGTATCAGACAGTTAATTAACCTTATATGTTGTATGCACCTTTGCTTAGACATCCTATATCAGACAATTAATTACCCATATATGTTGTATGTACCATTGTTTAGACAAACTATATAAAACAGTTAATTAACCTTATGTGTTGCATATACTGTTGTTTAGACAAACTATATCAGAGAGTTAATTAACCTTATATGTTTTACTAGCCCAGGTCCATGTCAGAATGAGTGCAAGTTGTGTTTGGTTTAAACTGTTTTAGGAAGGTTTAACCTTCATTGTTGCATTGGGGTGTGCTTCTAAGGGAAAAAATTTAAGTAAGGGCTTCTTTGTAGACAATATTGTTATTACAGTCACATGACAAGTAAGTGTTCTGAAACAGGCCAATTTATCGGGATTCTTGTTATGCAGACTTTCTGCCTGCTACCACAACCACCACTGTGCTTTTTTTGTTTTTTTATTTCAAGGATGAGATTATTTTAAATTGTAAAAAGCCAAAGCATTTAAAAACAGACATAAAAAAGATAAAAAGTATATGTGTCTATACGTATATATATATATATATATATATATATATATATATATATATATATATATATATATATATACACACACACACACATACATGCACATAATACCAAACGTTCTTATGTATTGAAATGCATGGACGTACACTACTAATGCACTTTCCTCTATAAAATAATGCTGTAAGGGGATACAGTACATATAAAAGCAAACACGTGTTGTTTCACATCCATACTTAAACAAAAAGTAAGGAGAATAGTACTAAATAAAATAAAGTAATTATTTCATTCAAAAAATGTTTTGCACTTCTCCTATTTTTTTTTTTTTTTTTGTAGCAAGAAACCAGAAGTAAAAGAAACATTGAAGGAATTTTAAAGGAGAACATTAATAGCCAAATTATGAAGAGATTTGTTCGAAAAGGAGGGTTGGAAAATAGTCCCAAAACAGGAAAATCTGATTTTTTGGTTTTTTTTTAACTTTTATTTGCATTTCATTTCCAATTTACAAAATCCTAACTAAGAATAAATATACCTATGTGTTAAAAAAAAACTAAGAACAAGAAACCTGCTATTTGCAAGAAGTGGGATTGTATTGCCTAAAAATGATCCCATAATAAAATAAAAAACCTAAGTGTTTTTAAAAGGTACAATTAAAGACAAAAATGTAACAAAGAAATGAAAGGAACACTGAAAATAATTAAGTAGAAAATAAACTTAGTAAAGAACTGTGAACATTATTATGTTGGTAGGTAGCTAATATTCCACAGCACAATAGTAACTGAAAAAAAACTGCAGCTACTTGCCTTTTCTCCATATCCAAATGAATCAGTAACCAATTATTATGTTAGAACATACACAAATCTTCTAGAACATACACAAATCTTCTAGCACAAATAATTTACATGAAGGTTTCAGTGTAGATGAAATTGGTAGTAAGAACTCTACATAGCTGAGAATTATTCAAACTTTCCTTGTCAGAAATCCTATCAGAACATACACAAATCTTCTAGAACAGTCACAAATCTTCTAGCACAAATAATTTAAAGGAAGGCTTCTGTGTAGAAGAAATTGGTAGTAAGAACTCTACATAGCTGAGAATTAATAAAACCTCCCTTATCAAGAATCATGATTTAGGAAATTTGCACAACAATTGCAGCGCAGTGTAAATTTAAGTATCAGCTTTACATAGCTGAGAATTATTCAAAGTTTCCTTGTCAGATATCATTGCTTGGAAAACTTACATAACAGAAAGCAACGTACTTCTTAATTTAATGAAAAATGGATATAATTTATGAATTATAATGGTTGTAAGCAAAGGGCTTAATGACTCTCTTTATTTCTTCCTTCGTTGGTC
>JAMPIV010015564.1:0-25003 GCA_024509875.1 Oreohelix idahoensis
TCTGATTAGTTTTTCGAGGTCGAGGGAAAAAAATACGCCATTTTCGATTTCGAAAGAAATACTACATTGGAAAGTCTGTCAAGATTGTGTCACAATTTAAACAGTGGAAAATTGGCGCCGTAATTGAATGTGCCCTGGTTTTCTTAGTGTCAAACTCTTTGCCGCAAAACGCAATTTCGCACATAATGGTCTGCAATTCGTTTTGAATATTAAGGGGCTTGGTTGTGAAGGTTGTCACCGTCTACACCTCACGGTAGAAGGGAACGATAGTAAGTAAGTAAGTGAAGTTTATCGTTTGTTATTATATTTTTGTGCCCTTAAAAATGAATTCGAGAAAATATACTGCAGCAGAGAAAAGGTTCTTAGGTGGTAAATATTTGCAGATTCTAAAGGCATATCGGGCAAGCATGTCGACCATTTTTCCATTAAACGAGTGTAATCATTCGGATTATGGCGGAAAAAAAACAAAGAGGTGCTGCAAGTGTTGCCTAGTAAGAAGAAAAGGCCGAATCGTGGTGGGTCACACCACCAGATCTTCCAGACCTAGAAAAAAAACATTATTGGTGTAGTGGTAGTGGGTTGTCAGTAGAATTCAAACAAAAGGCATCGGTTGTTTCAATGTCATTGAAATAACTGGACTTTAATGCTCTGGAACTTAAAAAATATCTCGTACTGCACAACTAACATTTAAAGGCTATCCCATATGGATGGGCAGTTCGTTTTATGAAAGTCGACATGGTCTCTTCAGTTCCAAAGTACCTCATAAAATGTAGGTGTTGACGTACCTAATTTCTGTATGTTATTATATCTTCTCAGCTTTTTAAACAAATGTTTTCATAAAATAAAATTCTTTTAAAACATTAATGGAGCTGTATTATACCACGCCCCCCTATTTCCATTTTACCAGAAAAATTTTGGTGCTATATTACAAGCCATTGCGTATGATAACACGAGGTGCGTTATTATTACGCGAGATTTTACGGTAGAATTCATGTATCGAGTTAACCTGATGTACAAAGACCCAGTAATGGCCTCTATTCGCGAACTCTATCATTTGAATTAACTCATTATTATGTGTTGTTTTATTTAAGTTATTTTAAAAGTTTTTGATGGATCAGATAACGAATATTGTATTCCATGCTTTATGAGTTGCTGATTGTATGCCATGTACATTTAAACTACCACGCTATACGAAGGTCACTATTAAACTATCAAAGAAGGAACTGAATGAACCTGAAGCCTATACAAGAAAAGGATTAGAGTAATCATCCAGGAATTTACAACCTCTGGCAGAAGATGGCCAGGTAATGATATCATCTAAAATAACTTGGGGAAAGATAATAAAAATGGAGAGATTGTAAATGACATTTGAATTACGTCCCACTAGGCTTGCCCATCTGCCACCTAGTTGAGATACACACAACAGTAACCCAGTAAACAGAAGCGCGGTTAACACAAGTACCCATTTGTATACCCAGTTCAGTGTGTTTACAGACACCAACATATTTAGGTTATGGTTCCTTCTGCTGACATAATATTGAGATTATAAAATAAAAAAAATATTTATGATTGTACTCTATAAACATATGCACCTTATCAAAGCTTTAATCTGATTAGTAAACTTCTTGATAAACCAGTTCATCATTAATTTTTTCATTCTCTTAGTTATTTCCTGTCTCGGCGTATTTTTCTAGTGGCAGAAAAACGTAGGTTGGTGGGACATTGTTATTCAGCGTGTTTTGGCAACCCTGATAAACTTTTTATAGAAAACGGATCTTGAGTCCACGGTGTAAGATGGACGGATGTTGTTTGATAGATTAAGCGGGAAAGGCAGAGAGAGTTGTTCTGGCTTGTCCAAATATGGACGTGTGTTGTTGGGGTTTCCCCTTTTCATTTTGAATATATGGATTATGGCACAAGAGTTAAGAGTTTAGCTATAGTGGTTTATTCGGTTGGACATAATTATAATCTCTGGAGTGGTTTAGTTTCCAGTGATATTATTGTCAGGCCATAAGGGTATAATTTGCCAGTGGATTGATGTTTTCCATTGTTGTTAGTTCTGGTTTCGCCATAGTGAGCGATTTTCAGTACAGAGTTTGTATAGTACTGTTATAACTGTCATGTGGTGAGATTAATTTCCGACTATATTAATTTGAGAAGTTTCTTTGCAGTGTTATAATGTTTTCGCCCTTACTTTTTTCAGCCATGTAGTGTCTATTAGACTGTGTGCAGTGTTCTATTAAAGGGGGAATTCCTGTAGAAAAGTGTTAACTTTTCTGATGTCTAACATTTCATGTTGTTGGGTCGTTTCTCCTTGCGGAGCGGAGGTCCAAGTACTTGAAATTAGTGTCCATGATTAATACTTCCCACTGCATATAATTTTGGTAGTTGACCACTTCCCCACTGCCTTTTTTTTTTTCATGTCGCCATTATAGTTTATGGAAAATAGGACAGGCAAAAGGTGAGAATTTCACTTATGACATTTTACAATTCAATATCAATAAAACTCACTGCTGTGCATCCTCCGAACATCTGTAAACCATAATATTCTGAAAATCTGAAGTTTTTTGGGGGGCCAATTTCTGAAGCTAATTTTAAAGCTACTCTTTTGGTGTCCAAAAAAAAAAAAATCGTTTTTAAAACTGGTATGCCGGAGAAAACTACATTGATCTTTCAATTTATCAAGTTTTCTGGCCGTGACGCGCAAGGTTGCTGTTTAGGCTGACGTTAAATGTGATCTAGTTGTTCTTTTGGTCACTCATTCCTGCCAGTGTGTGGACCATATTTACAAGGTAAGGCGAGGAATTGTCGTAATGTTCAGTATTAATCACGGTTTCCCAGTATATGGGGACACACCAGGCGTCGTCAGTACAGGTATAATGCTGATGTAAAGACGCTAACTGACGTAATTAAAAAATTTTAATGTTCTCGAAAAACATTAGCGTTGTCAGTTGTGTTCCGGCATGGATAGTTCTGAGGCTTATTGTTATTTTTGATTAAAATAGAAACATGGAATGTTAGAACTCTAAACGGAGAAGGAAAAGCTTGACAATCTTTATTAGAGGCAAACAGACATGAAAACTCGATATACTGGGAGTTGCAGAGGCAAAGTACTTTTGGACTACAGGCTACTATAAAAAAGAAGAACTGCACAACCCAAAAAAGAAAACAACACCCTCCCCCCCACACACGCTCGCAATAAAAAACCCCCCCCCCCCCCCCCCCCCCCCCCCCCCCCCCCCCCCCCCCACCCCCCCCACAAAAATACAAGCTTATACACTCAGGAGGGATGAAAAAATCATGTAAAGAGGGGTTGGAATGTTGATATAGTATGGAGTTTAGAAAAAAATAAAATATGTTATGAGGGATACTGGACCACTCTCACATGACAGAATGATGTTAACTAAAAGATGAGAGGCAATAGCTCCATTCCGAACATATCAATCTTACAATAAACTTATGCATCTAAACTAGACAAGATCATTAGCGGAGGGAAGAAAATAGAAAGAAATACTATGAAGTAAGCTACAAATCACACCATTAAACCAGTCAAATCTACAGTTGTGTTGATTAGTAATGGGTGATATGAATGCAAAAAGTATGGAAAAGGAAAAATACAAGAAAATAGTAGGACAGTATGGATTTAGGGACAAAGAAATGATAGATGGGAGACAGACTTATCCCAGTTCTGTTGAAGAAAACCAACTGGTTCATAATGTAACACCTTTTTTGAACACCACCCAAGGAAATTATACACATGGAAAAGCCCCGGAGATGTCACACGAAATCAAATCGACTATATCATGATAAAACATAGATTTAAGAACAGTGTCACAAGTGCAAAGACACATCCTGGCGCTGACAGAAATTCAGATCACAATCCAGTCGTCATCAAAGTAAATATAAAGCTGAAAAGAGCAGGAAACAGAAGACAGGAGGAACCCCAGATAGAAATATCAGCGCTGAAACAACCAGATATAAAACAGAAGTATTTAATCGACGTCAAACATAAATATCAACAGTTATTGACAGAAAGCATGGAGCAGTATAGACGAGAAAGCCCAGCAAGAAAAAGCAAAACCGCAAAATGGGAATGCTTAAAAACAAGCAGTTGAACAATCAGCAAATGCAAATTTACCTAAAAAGGAGTCTAAGAAAAATCAAATTTGGATGAACAGATGACCATCTTGAATAAAATGGCAGAAAGAAAGAAAGCAAAAAAACACTCCAGAATATAAATACAATAGACAATGACATACGTACTATGTGTAGAGAAGCAAAAAGAACGTGTGGATAGAAACAAAATGCAAGGAAATAGAAGACTTGGATAAGCAAAGCACATGACAATAAAGAGATATGCATGAAGAAATAAAAGAAATTATCAAATCGGTCGCGGTTTGCACAACAGGAGGAAAGCTGTATCAAGAACAAAAATGGTGTAATAATTACTTGATGAGAAAGGACATAATCACAACAGATGGGCAGAAGTACTAGTAAAAGAACTATATCGAGGGAACAACAGAGGTAAAAAACCAAATTCACCATGATTCTAAAGAAGGCCCAAACATTTCTCAGATCGAGAAGTAGAGTGAATGCCATTCATATGATACAAAAAGGATAAATCAGGCAGGCATGGGATAACATTAAAAATTGGAAATGATTGAAGCTCTGGAGAGCTTTGGTATAGATACAATCACAGAATTAGTGCCAACCGATATATACAATTACCAGGATATATACCAAACGACATGAAGAACTTCAGTTTTTTTTTTTATAATATTGCCCAAAAACCAAATGCATACAGGATGTTCAGGACGTCAGAACAATTCAGCATGATGAGTCATGCAATTAAGATTACTGCTCAAAAATCATACAGGAATAAATAAAAAGTAAAGTAGGTACCGGCGAAATCCAAGAAGAACAGTTTTGGTTTTAGACGGAACAGTGGAACAAGAGAGGCAATATTTTTGCCTTAGAATATTAGCAGAAAAAAAATATACAGAGGTCCAAAAAAAGTATGTATATGTGCTTCATTGACTATAAGAAGGCTTTTGACAGAGTCCATCATGAGAAAATAATTGAATGCCTCGAAGACATAGGTATTGATGGAAAAGATATAAGAATACTCAGTAACCTTTATTGGGAGCAAACTGCCACAGTAATATCTGGAAGGAATTATTCACCATACGTAGACATAAAAAGAGGTGTCAGACAACGTTGTGTGCTGTCCCCCTGCCTATTTAATTTATACACCGAAAAAATTTTCAAACAGATACAGGAAATACCAGGACTGAACATCAGTGGAAGGTCAATAAACAACCTTAGATATGCAGATGATACCGTGTTGTTAGCTGAAAGCGAACAGGAGTTACAAGAACTAGTGAAGCAAGTGAACAGCATAAGTCATGAATATGGACTCGACATTAATATTGAGAAAACAAAAACTATGATAATTAGCAAAACAGGCGATAAACCCACATTAAAGATAAGCGTAAATGGGAAAATCCTGGAACAAGTCAAGAGCTACGTATATCTTGGTCATATAATAACAGAAGATGGCAGATGTGAAACAGAAATCAAGAAGAGAATAGGAATGGCCAAAGCTACATTCAACAACATGAAACATATACTGACATCCAAACAGTTATCTCACAAAATTAAAACTGAGAATCATAAAGTGTTATATAATATTCTGCATTTCTGTATGGTGCAGAAAACAATGGACGATGAATAAGCATTTGGAAGAAAGAATTGAGGCTCTTGAAATGTGGATATATAGAAGAATGGGGCGTATCTCATGGAAAGAGATGAAAACAAAACAGGAGGCCCTAGAAAATCTAGGTATGAAAAGAGAACTAATGAGGGAGGTAAAAGTTCGGCAGTTAAAAAACTTTGGCCACATAAAAATGGCATAACACCTTGCAGAAGACCATAAACAAGAAGGGAGAGTTGAAGGCAAACGGTGCAAGGGGAAGACACAGCGTTTAAGTGGCGAAGGGGGAAGATAACATCAAGAGATGGACAGGGGAATGTGTCTATCAGAGTGCAACCTCCAAGACAGAAGAGACAGATAAGGAAGTTGGGAGATCCTTTACCAGCCATCCTTCACTTGGGGAGGTTGGTCAAACTGACTGATGATGATGATGACCGAAATACACATGATCTTCAATTTATCAAGTTTCTGGCCGGTGCCGCGCAAGGTTGCTGTTTAGGCTGAACTGTAAAATGTGATTTAGTTGTCTTTCCTGTCAGACTCCTTCCAGCCACGTGGTTGAAAACATATTTATCAGGGGTATGCGAGGAAACGTGTAGATGTTTGTCAGTTTTATCACGTTGCCTGTGATAGGGACAACACTGGACCGTCAGTACAAGTATATGCTGATGCTAAACGCTTATCTGCGTAATTAAAAAATTTAATGTTCAAACACTAGCGTTGTCAGTTGTGTTCCGGCACTGGTTACCAAGCCACTTGGTTTTGGATATTTCTGGAGCTTTATTGTTATTTTGTGTTGGATATGTGTGCGCTATTTTTGTGATTTGGAGTTTTAATGTCATTGTCAAAATGTCGAAAAAAGAGCTGCATATACTCCTGCGGATAACAGTGGAATATAAGAAAAGGAAGCACGTGTCTTTATCGATGATAGAGGCAGAAAATTGGAGTTATTTCAGAAGCTTGATCGTAGTGTCTCTGCGTGTTGTCTTACAGAAGAGTATGTGTAGGAACTACCACAGTATATGAAATAAAAGAAACAGAAAGACAAGCTGCTGAAGTTTTACAGGGACATTAATGACCAAAAACTAATGTCAGATCGGAAAACTTTACATAGAGGAAAAACTCAAGATCTTGACCATGTGGTGAATGAATGGATTCGACAAAGGTGGGTGAAGTGAACACATACCGCTGACTGGTTTGTTGGTTATGTTAAAAAACAAGCTAAAAATATACCACGAACTTAAAGAAACTGAACAGCGGTGATTGAAGGCGATCCTTCATCACCAAATGACTGACTCCAAGCTGAAGACGACGAATTGGAGCATGAATGTAGGCTATTTTTAAAGTTTAAAAAATTATTTTTCTGAACAATAAAATTCTACTACAGCTGTAAATAATTTAAGTTGGGGTGAAATTTGGCTACTTTGGGCGATTTTTGGGCTAGCATTTACCTATTTTTGGGCTGCTTTGGACGAAATCTGAAAAATGACCGTCCCCCGAGCATTTCGGATTCTGGGTCACCAAGCTATATATATATATATATATTATATTCATATATATATACTGCTAGAAAAAAAAAGTTAAAGGCCACTTTCAATTTTTAGGTCATTTTCTGTTTTTTTAAAAAACCTGAACACTCAGTCAAAAAAGTTTTTTATATTTTGCTGCATTTTGTTGCATGCTAACTCCGCCTATGCCGGTCCCAAGCCCGGATGAAAAAGGAGGAGGGCGGCCTGCATGGAGGCCGTAAGGAGGCAGCCCCTCCACCATGCAAAGGCACAACAGGCCAATCACCTGTTTGTCTTAAACTATGATTTACGAGTAACACAAGAGAGAAAACCGGACTGATTCTAAAGGCAACGGGAACGGACTACGGACTACGACTTATGGAACTTGGAACACAAGAAGTATAAATGGGAAGGAAGAGGAGCTGGTGGAAGAGATGAGGAAAGCAAAACTAGAAATCCTGGCTATAACGGAAACGAAGAAAAAAGGACAAGGAGTCATGGATCTCGATGGCAACACGTTGCTCTACAGTGGTGTACCCATATCTGAAAGAGCTAAAGGGGGCGTGGGTTGCATTGTGGCCCAAAATCAAAAAGATAGTATCAAGGGATGGAACTTTGTCTCGGAGCGCATTATGGTTGTAAAACTAAAAGAAGGAGAAACCATAGTCAACCTGGTCATAGTGTATGGGCCAAATGAGGATGAGAGAGCAGAGGTCAAGGAGGATTCTTCGAGCTGCTTCAAAGGACAGTGGATGACTGCCTAGATGAAGTTATCATGCTCGGAGATTTTAATGCCAGAGTTGGAAATGACCATGCTAGATGGGGTGGAGTTATCGGAAGATATGGAGAAGATACTCTCAGTGACAATGGAAAGTGACTCCTTAGATTCTGCAGTGAGCAGAATCTGATCATTACAAACACAAAGTTCCCCCATAAGCGCATACATGCATACACTAGATGTGAACCAACCAAGAATGAGAAGTCAGTGATCGACTATGCCATTGTTCGGAGAAGCTCATTCAGATATGTCCGAGACGCAAGAGTCTGGAGGGGGCCAGAGATTGGAAGTGATCACTACCTGCTAACAATCAAACGAACAACTGAAAGAGTTGCTCAGCCTAGGAACTGCCCAATATCACTGATAAGGGTGGATTTGTGCTGAAGTGGTAACTTGCCACCCTTATCGACACCTGGTGTTAAAGTGTAAGATGTAGGTGTCTTCTCTGATTTAGGATGTTGCTGTGTATGTGGTAGTGGAACAGTTCAATGGGTTATCACACAGGCAACATGACGTGTAGAGTCATAGAAAGGGTAACTTCGTTGTATAAGTTTCTTTCATTTATTGCACGCCACAAAACAGTCATGATACTTATGACATCAACATGGTTAACGAGTTCAGCAAGATGATATGGCACATTGAAAACAATTTCTGTAGTCAGCAATGATAGCTGTTGTATATATGCGTCATAAGACATCACAGTTCAATAGATTCAGAAATTCATCAATCATCGAGTGCTAGTTCGTGAAGCTGTATAAATAATAATAATTTCTATAACTTCTGCAACAGTGTCAGCTACAGATCTTCAATGTTCATAAACAATAATAAATGCTCCCATTCTGATGCTAGCAGATCAGTTGTATACAATAAGTCCGTTCACTGTCTGCACGTGAATAGCATACATGGGCTACAGGTCAGCTCGACCTTTATAATGTTCCTAAGTCTAACCATCTGACTTGGACGTGATCTCTGATATAACGAATCCTGGAACACAGACAACAGTCTTGTTGGTCTAGAGCGACCCATATATATTTAACTAGTTCAGGTATACAGATACCGGTGACTTAATCCTAGTCAAAGTACCTCTCCATTTTGCATCACACAGGCGAGCAAATAGGCGACAAAATGACGAACCTCTAGACGATAGCATAAAGTTCGATACAAGAGGAATTACCTTATTTCGGAAAATCAACCATGAACATATGCCTCCAGGCAGGCTGCATAATACTGGGAAATAGTCTAGTTAGCTAACTAACTCACTAAGACACTGTATTTCCCTCAGAGAATCACAAGACGCAGTTGCGTCTGCTCGCTTCTTAAACCATTTCTAAACTGCCCCAACTGGGCGGAACACACAGAACGAACTCCCGGTTTGACATGCGCAGAACGACAATCTCTGAGTTGCCGTTCACAATAAGACGATTCGAAGAACATTCGAGATAAAAGTCTTACACAGTCGCGCCTTTTATGGTCATGAAAAGAAGCGTTAAGAAAGGTTTCAGACATCTACCATAGTTGACTGATACTACCAAATAAGGAGATGTGGTCACGCTTCGTTCAAGAAATTATAGACCGAACGTGTCTCTATACAAGAGAAGGCAACTCCTAACAAATTGTAGTCTCGATAACTCGGATTATGTCCCTTTGACCATAGAAAACATAATACACACTTCAGTCAAAAAAATGATCATACATATGAAAAAATGTTTATACAAACGAAAAATAATAATGATCCGTGCGTAACATTACCGCACCCTCCCTGGAAAAAAAAAAAATGGGACATTTTTTTTTTTTTAAATCCTGGAGCCGGAAAAAATCTAGGCTCCTAACGCACGTATGATGCGTGGATATATACCTAACAAATTAGCTCAACGCATGGAGCGACACTGAGATCATATCTCAGATCCTTAGAGAAAAAATTTATCTAAGTATACGCTGATATATTCCAGGAAGGTGCCACAAACACACGCCACAATGATGGCAACAACATAATGACAATCAAATTATACTCATACCAATATATGAAATTAAATATATTATGTGTTATCATACAATGTGTTGCAAATAGCGGTGTAATTTACTAATATACCGCACTATATATTATTACATTATATAAAGTAACAGTAATTAATAAGTAATACATGTGTTGCTCTTCGGTGACATAAAACATTCAATAGAAGAAGATGTGGACATCATCCGCTCCCAATGTAGGACAGGACTTGATATCCTCAAAGTTCCACAATGGACATAAACTCGCAGACTTCAATGATGTGCTGCGAAAATATCAATAACACAAATCTTAAAGACAACTGGTAAATTTCTTAATACAATCCTGAAAATAATTTATTTAAATGTGGCCGAGTGATCTTTTGGCCCGTATATCACTAACTAAGCCTTCTTAGATAATTACATGGTACAATGTTATAAATTTCCCTCAAAAAAAAAAAGTGAGACAAATTCTACTAACATGTCATTATAACATTGGACTGTATATCAGGAAATATATATATATGACAGAAGAATCATGTGGAATCGTGTGGACATCTGGACAGAATGTCTGCCATTACATTATCCGAACCACGGATAGCTCGAACCGAGAAATGAAATGGTTGAAGAGCTATGGCATAACGAGTGGACCTCGAGCTCTTCAAGTTTTTGCTCTGAATAGCAGTAAGCGCTTTCTGGTCGGTTTCCACAATGAAATGTGCGCCTAGAAGAAATCTTTGTAACTTCAGAATAGACCATACCATAGCCAATAACTCACGGTCTAAAACCGAGTAATTCTTTTCTGCAGCGTTTAATTTCCTAGAGATATACATCACCGGATGCAAAGTATCAGAATACTCCTGCATTAGTGCTGCCCCAATCCCTGTTGACGAGGCGTCACTTCGAAGAACAAAAGTCTTCTCAATAGTAGGTAACTTAAGAATAGGTGGAGATGAAAAATAGGGCTTTAACCTGGTCCAATGAGGATTGACATTCTTTTTAGACCAGCGGATCAGATTAGGCGACCCTTTCTTCAATAAAGTAGAAAGCGGTGCCATAATGGAGGACAGATTCGGAATGAATCGTCCGTAGAATTGAATCAAACCTAATAGACTCCTTACTTGTTTCTTCGTCTTAGGGACCGAAATGTTAAGTATTTTTGAAACATTGTGGTCCTCTGTCTTTAAAAGACCATGACCAACCCGATGACCTAGGAAAGAAATCTCGCTAAATCCTATAAAGGCTTTAGAGGGTTTTTGCAGTCAAGTTATACTCGCGAAGAGTAGACAGTAATTCGTATAAACCCAAATAGTGATCTTCCCAAGAATCACTGAATAGACAGATATCATCTAGGTATGCTATGACATCTGTACGATATGCGAGAATTCGCCGCATCATGCGTACGAATGTAGCAGGGGCGTTCATAAGACCAAAAGGCATGAAATTCCATTGGAATAAACCCCTAGGTGTAGAAAAAAGCTGTAAAAGGTTTGGCACGTTCAGTTAGCGGGACTTGCCAATAACCTTTTAGACAAATCTAGTTTGGTAAAGAATCTAGAATTAGAAAGTTTATTGAGTAGCTCTTCTAATGAAGGCATAGGTTCAGCATCGAACTTCGTAACTTGGTTCAATTTGCGATAATCTACGCAAATGCGAATGTTATTATCCTTCTTTCGAACAATAACCATAGACGAAGAGTATGCTGAAGTGGATGGTTCAATGATTTCCAAACGTATCATTTCATCCAACTCTTTTTCGACTTGAGACTGGAAATGAATAGGTATTGGATATGGTCTGACTCTGATAGGATTGTGATCAGTTAGCACAATGTCATGTTCTATGACATGTGTGTGTCCCGGGATGTCTGTAAGAACATCCTGAAATGTTTGCAACATCGAAGAAACTTGTCGATGTTCCTCAGCGGAAAGATTTGGAGAAACGGTCACGTTTTTCCAAGATGCCGTAGAATAAAGTGGGACCATAGAAAGAGGAAGATTGACATCAGAAAAAGTAGTTTCCTCATCCTGTATAACTGACAGAGATGAGTACTGACCACGAGTTGCTTGTGAATTGTCCGTAGCCTGGAAAATAGGCTGCAAATAGTCAGGTCTTTCATAAAATTCTGTGAGCATATTTATGTGGAAAGTTTTATGCTTTCCATCAATATCGACAACATAGTCGACATCAGAAATTTTGGAGACTATTGCATATGGACCTTTCCATGCAATTAGAAGTCTGTTCTCCCTTGAAGGAAGTAGAACGAGAGCTTTGTCACCTGGACAAAGTTGTCGTAGACATCTATTCTTATTTGCAAACTGCCTTGCCTTTTCTTTAGCAAATTCTGAAGACGAAGTTGCTAGTTTGCATGCCTCGATGATCTTTTGCCTAAGAGCAATGACGTACTCATAAGAAGATTGAGTCTCATCGCTAATATTATCGGCAGTGATTAGATCGTGAAGTAAAGACATAGGGCCGCGCGGTTGCGCGCCAAAGACAAGTTCAAAAGGGGAAAACCCCGTATGTTCATTGGGGACCTCTCTATACGCAAAGAGAGCCGCGGGTAAGACCCTGTCCCAATCCTGAGGATGAACCTCAGTTATTTTACCAAGTAAAGTTTTCAGAGTCCTATTTAAACGTTCGACCAACCCATTAGACATTGGGTGATAGATACTGCTGAGAGCCCTTTTAATGTGTAGCATAGACATTACCTGTGACATAGTGTCTGATATAAGTTGAGTGCCATGGTCTGACAATATTTCTCCGGGAAAACCCAAGCGAGAAAATATCAGCCAAAGCGCGTCTGCGATATCAGCAGTTGAGATGCTCTTGAGAGGTATTGCCTCTGGCCAACGTGTGCACATATCGACACATGTAAGGATAAATTGATGTCCTCTAGCCGACTTAATTCTAAAAGGACCGATAATATCTATTGCCATTTTTTGAAAAGGGCGAATAGGAATGTCAGCAGCCTGGATAGGCGCAGCATGTCGTGGTCCTTTAGATTTGACCTCCTGACATACTTTGCAAGAGCGACAGTACATTCGTATGTCCTTGCTCACAAATGGCCAAAAGAAAGCCGCAAGAACCCTCGACTTTGTACGGGAAAAACCCATATGTCCCAGCCAGCACATTGCGAGAGTCATGAGCATGTAGCATGCATGTTTGCAATATTTGCAATCTCATGCTCTTAGGCACAAGAATTTGTGAATGAGTGGACGTAGTCGAGTCTTGTACCATACGTACAAGTACGCCGTTCTTCATAGAAATCCAAGATTTCCTATTAGTGTTCTGATTAGGATCACCTTTTTTTGCTAGAATGAAGAATTTTTGTAAAGAAGGATCTTCTTCTTTCAATTTGATAAATGAGTCACGTGTAATAGTCAAGTGACTATCTTGGTCATTTACTTCATCATTATTAGTTAATGAAGTTTGAGGTGGATCCAGAGCATGTGCTCTTGTGACCACCGCATTGGTAGCTTCAATGTTTTGCTCTTCCCAAACAGCAATCTGCTGTGGGGGTACATTCCCTAACTCCGTGAATACGACCAATAATAAGGTCCGCAATAGGGTTTGGAAGTAGACACGCGTGGACCTCTCCCGTGAAGAAAGGAGTAGCAATGTGTATTATAGCAGTAGGATACTTTTCTAACGTGCCACCAAATGTGACACATTTGATGACTTTTCCTGTAGCACAGGATGGATCTACAAGAGATTGCCTAACGCCGACAGTAGTACATCCAGAATCAAACAACACTGAGACTGGATTACTATTTACTAGCCCCTTATGTAATATAAGAGAACCTCTCCCATCATGAGCAACATTAGCAGGAAGAGCGGGCAAAGGATGACCACAGCTTAAAGTACTAACGGTTTTCGGATCAAATAAAGTACTGCATTGGATACATTTATTTGCCCTACCAAAATCAAAAGATGAGCATCCGATAGCATTATGGTCTTTATCATTATTAACCTGTTTATCTGCTCCCTGAGATTCTTGTTGAACAGAGTTTGTCTGTTGATATCTTTTTCTCTTATGTTGCGATCTACCGCGACCATTATTGCCTCTGCAATTATCATTAAAGTCCCTACTGTAATTTTTATCCTGGTTTGAGTTCCAGTTTCCATAACTGTCATTACTATCTCTATGCTGTTGAGAACCTCTATTATCTTGGTATTGAGGTCTCTGCATAAAATATTTTCCTCTATACCGATTACCTTTGTGAAAATTTCTAAAGTTAACCGGAGTAGAATAACGTGTAGTATTAGGTTGTCTCCAGTTCTGGGAAGAAGAATCACCCTGGAATTGATCACTATGGTTCTGGGCATAATTACGATTACTCTTTTTATTGAAATTTTTCTGGCTACCCTGAAATTTACGCATAAAATTTGGGCCATAAGGTGCTGCCGAAGCAACTGGCAGACCTTCTTTCACCTTAGAGTTACTAATGGTTATGTGCGGATGCGCAGTAACATACTGGCTACAGTATTCTTTCCATTTCTTTTATGTTTTTAGGCTTACGCTCATGAAGAAAAGATAGAAAAGCTTCATTAACAGAAGACATAACCTTATCTCTAAGTAGTAAATCCATAAGAGCTTCAAATGTATTTTCTGTCTTAGACAACTCAACCCATCGTAAAAAAGTAAGACGGATGCCTGAGATGAATTCAGAGAATTCAACTCCAGTTTCTGGTAACATGGTTTTAAATTTAAGACGATATCCGTCCTCGTTAAGTTGGTACTTCTTTAACAATGCCGCCCTGACAACCTCATAGTTGTTTTTGTCAGGCACATCTACCATACTCAACAAAGTCAAAGCATCACCTCTAAGTATCTTGGACAGATGATACACATATAATGTTTTATCTATATTATGCACATTACATGCACTTTCAAATCTATCTAGATAAAATGTTATATCATCGATTGAGGGATTAAATGCTGGTAGATTAAGCTTGAAATCCTTAGCATTAGTCTTATTTGACACCTTATTTGCATCATTAGCATTACCAGTGTTCAATAACTTTAACTTCTCTAACTCTAAAGCTAAGATTTTTTCATCATGTTCCATTTTTGCTTTTCTCTCATCAGCCTCTCTTTGTAACCTTCTTTCTTCAGCCTCAGCCTGTAACTTTCTTTCTTCAGCCTGGGCCTGTAACTTTTTTTCTTCAGCTTCTTTTTCAAGTCTCTTATTTTCAGCTTCTTTTTCAAGTCTCTTATTTTCAGCTTCAGCCTGAAGCCTCTTCTCCTGAGATTCTGCTTCTCTTTTTTGTTTTTCCATTTCCATTTGAAATCTTTTTTCCTCCACCTGCATCTGCAGTTTCTTTTGTTCTATTTCAGCCTCTATTCTCTTTTGTTCAGTTTGTTCTTTCATTTTCTTTTCTTCCGACTTCAATGCCTTGGCATATTGAACAGTCGCAAATTCTTCTAATTTATCACCTGTCTTCCCAAGGGCTTTACCCTGCTCAATAAAGTACTCAAATGTAGACATGATGTCCAAAATGTGAGTACAGAACCTGAAATAATTAATTATCTTATTTCAATGTTAAATAGCAACAAGACTTAATAAAGTGCTTGTATAATCTCTATGTTGAACCCAATCTCTGTGGGAAACAGGAGTTGACACCAACTTGTATTATCAAATGTATAATAATATCACAAGTCACCTCTTAATTAACAGTGCACTACCCAAATCAGTGCATAATCATCAGTTATTTATCATAACTGCACTACAATAGTGCATAAGCAAAAAAACACCAGTTTGTTATGATAAGTGCACTATAGACCAATAGTGCATGAGCATATATCAACAATAGTGAAAGCTAACTATGCAAGAACTATGTAAACAATAACAAGACAATGTAAACAATAACAAAGGTCATCAACAATGTAAACAATAACAAAGATCAAAGTCAATGTAAACAACAACAAAGATCAGAGTCAATGTAAACAATAACAAAGATCAGAGTCAATGTAAACAATAACAAAGATCAGAGTCAATGTAAACAATCAACAAAGATCAAACAATACGAAAACATTCGCATAAGTCAAATACACAAACAGCAAAACTAAAAAGAAATATGCGAAGATATGACTAACAAATGACGCTACAGTGTATACACAAAAATATACGTAAAGAACTGAATAATAGCAAAGGGGAGACCTACAAATACAAACAATCGAAATCGAAACTAAAAACACAAAGAAAGAGAGAGAAGAAAAAAGAAAAAAAAATATATATATACAAGAAACAAAAATAAAGCACAACTCGTCACAACTAAACAGATATAGCAACGATTGTCGCTAGCAAATTTCACTGTAGGAAATTCGCACAGTCCCTAACGAAAACGCTAACAGTAGAACCTCTGTGACGTGGTATCTTCTACTGTAAGACTCCGCCCAACCGAGAAAACCCGCTGAAATATAAACATATAAATATACAAATAACGAATAACATATAACATATAAACATGTATCATGAAAACAATAGGAGAAAGTGTGAAAGTACAGAAGGCTCAGTTAGAACATAAGGGCACAGTTCACAAACAAAACAGGCCACTTAACTTCTATAAATCCAGCGTCAGCACGGTGCAGAACAGGATGTAATCAGCATTCTGAGGATAATGATCCAACGTTGATTAACTTCTGCTCCCATAAACAGCCATGACGAAGGAAATGAGCTTCTAATACTGCAACAGTTGTTACGGCACTTGACCTTCTGAATCTTCTAAATTGATTTAACCGGCACTTGACCTTCTGAACCCGCAACAGTACCCCTGAGACCGGAACAGTTGTTACGGCACTTGTCCTTCTTTTCACCAGATCAGGAAATCCATTCGCTCGGTACTTGTCCTTCTAATTTTACATAAACTTCAATATTGCCGAGCAGCGCCGGGTAGTTTCAAAATCAGCAACTGTCAGAAAATCCGGATACTTTCAATAAATTTCTTGTAAGGTGGTAGTTGATGCTGTAGTTGTATCTAGTATGATGATGATGTCTGGGTTTGCTGACCCCCTTGATAGCTGGAATCAGAGTGAACCAACCTATGGCCACCAAAAATGATATGGTGCGCCAAAATATCAGATGATAGAACCAGCTCTGGCCACCAAAAATGATAAGGGTGGATTTGTGCTGAAGTGGTAACTTGCCACCCTTATCGACACCTGGTGTTAAAGTGTAAGATGTAGGTGTCTTCTCTGATTTAGGATGTTGCTGTGTATGTGGTAGTGGAACAGTTCAATGGGTTATCACACAGGCAACATGACGTGTAGAGTCATAGAAAGGGTAACTTCGTTGTATAAGTTTCTTTCATTTATTGCACGCCACAAAACAGTCATGATACTTATGACATCAACATGGTTAACGAGTTCAGCAAGATGATATGGCACATTGAAAACAATTTCTGTAGTCAGCAATGATAGCTGTTGTATATATGCGTCATAAGACATCACAGTTCAATAGATTCAGAAATTCATCAATCATCGAGTGCTAGTTCGTGAAGCTGTATAAATAATAATAATTTCTATAACTTCTGCAACAGTGTCAGCTACAGATCTTCAATGTTCATAAACAATAATAAATGCTCCCATTCTGATGCTAGCAGATCAGTTGTATACAATAAGTCCGTTCACTGTCTGCACGTGAATAGCATACATGGGCTACAGGTCAGCTCGACCTTTATAATGTTCCTAAGTCTAACCATCTGACTTGGACGTGATCTCTGATATAACGAATCCTGGAACACAGACAACAGTCTTGTTGGTCTAGAGCGACCCATATATATTTAACTAGTTCAGGTATACAGATACCGGTGACTTAATCCTAGTCAAAGTACCTCTCCATTTTGCATCACACAGGCGAGCAAATAGGCGACAAAATGACGAACCTCTAGACGATAGCATAAAGTTCGATACAAGAGGAATTACCTTATTTCGGAAAATCAACCATGAACATATGCCTCCAGGCAGGCTGCATAATACTGGGAAATAGTCTAGTTAGCTAACTAACTCACTAAGACACTGTATTTCCCTCAGAGAATCACAAGACGCAGTTGCGTCTGCTCGCTTCTTAAACCATTTCTAAACTGCCCCAACTGGGCGGAACACACAGAACGAACTCCCGGTTTGACATGCGCAGAACGACAATCTCTGAGTTGCCGTTCACAATAAGACGATTCGAAGAACATTCGAGATAAAAGTCTTACACAGTCGCGCCTTTTATGGTCATGAAAAGAAGCGTTAAGAAAGGTTTCAGACATCTACCATAGTTGACTGATACTACCAAATAAGGAGATGTGGTCACGCTTCGTTCAAGAAATTATAGACCGAACGTGTCTCTATACAAGAGAAGGCAACTCCTAACAAATTGTAGTCTCGATAACTCGGATTATGTCCCTTTGACCATAGAAAACATAATACACACTTCAGTCAAAAAAATGATCATACATATGAAAAAATGTTTATACAAACGAAAAATAATAATGATCCGTGCGTAACAATCACGCAAGAAACCAAGTAAACGAGCAGGAGAAATGAGCATTAGGACCTACAAGCTGAGAGAGCCAGAAATTAAGACCAGATATCAGGGGCTTATTGCTACAGCAGTGAGCAACACAGAAGAACGACCTGATGACTTGGAAACCCTCTGGAATAAATTCAAGGATATCATAAAGACAGCTGCTGCAGAAGCATGCGGTGAAGTCCGACTTGGGAACCAGAGAAAGAGGACACCTTGGTGGACAGAGGAAGTCAAAGAGAAAATAAGAGAGAAGAAAATGGCATGGAAACAATACTTAGGAGCTAAAAACACAACAGGACAAATGGAAAAATATAGAGAATATGTGACACTCAGAACAGAAGCAAAGAACAAAGTGCTAGCAGCAAAACAGAAGTCCTGGGAAGAATTTGGAGAAAAGCTAGAAAAAGATGCACAAGAAAACCAGAAATTGTTCTATAAGACCCTAAAGAACATGAGGAAGGAAAAACAATGCCCTCTTAAATTTATAAAGGACAAGCAAGGCAAATTGCTTACTGCCCCGAAGGAAGTAATGGAAAGAATATTTCTCAGAACTCCTGGATGGTGAGCATGGTGAAGCATCAGAAATGATAACCACTAGCACAGAAGAGAAAACCAATGATGGTGAAGATGACATAAAGATGGAAGAACTGAAGGCAGCACTAGAGAAAATCAAGATGGGCAAAGCAGCAGGGCATGATGGTATAACACCAGAAATGGTTAAGTACATGGGAGCATCAGGCGACCTATTACTCTTAAAGGTCCTACAGGCAGCATGGTGCAACAAGACCATACCAAAGGATTGGGAGATTGCCATCATAACACCAATTTTTAAAAAGGGTGACAATCGACAATGTGGAAACCATAGAGGCATATCTCTTCTCAGTGTCCCTGGTAAAATCTACTCTAGAATCCTAGAGCAGAGACTCCGACGCCTAGCTGAGCCACAATTGGATGAGGTCCAGTGCGGATTCCGAGCAAACCGAAGTACTCAAGACCTAATCTTCACACTCAGACAGCTGAGTGAAAAGGCCCTTGAGTATAAGAGTGAGATCCATCTTTGTTTCATAGATCTGGAAAAGGCGTTTGACAGGGTCCCCTGGAGTAAACTTTGGGACTGTTTGGCAAGGAAGAATATTCCAGCACCTCTGATTCATGCTATACAGAGCTTCTACAAGTCTTGCAGAAATTATGTGAGGACAGCAAACCATAAGTCAGAAGAGTTCAGGACCACCACTGGTGTAAGACAAGGTGATATCCTATCACCTTACCTCTTCATACTCCTTATGGACGATGTCATCAAGGCATGTAAGGAGAGAACAAGAAAGTATTCAGTGGGGTACTGGAAGATGAGACAGGTCTATATTTCGGAGCTGGCATTTGCTGATGATGTTGCCCTGATTGCTAAATCAGAGGCACATCTCCAATCCAACCTGCAAGTCTGGAAGGAAGAGCTGGAGAAGAGAGGGATGGTCATAAGCAGCTCAAAAACAAAATCCATGGTGATATCACGAGAAGAAAGAAAACATCAGATTAAGTTGGGAGAACAGGTCCTGGAGCAGGTCGACCACTTTAAATATCTCGGAGCTATTATAGACCGAAAGGGAGGCATCAAAGAAGAGTTGGCCACTCGAAAAGCAGCGGCTGGGAGACTTTTTCAGGCCATAAATCGTGGATTCCTCAGCAAGAAAGAGGTTGGTAAGAAAACGAAGATGGCTGTATACCGCTCCACCTATGTCCCAGTCTTGACATATGGATGTGAGTCGTGGGCAATGACTACAACCCACAAAAGCCAGATCCAAACCTCAGAAATGAGGTATCTGAGGAAAGTGGTTGAAGTAACAAGAAGAGACATGGTCCGCAACCAGACGATCCGTCAAGGCCTAAAATCCCATCCGCTGCAGACCCAAATAGAACAGTCCCAACTAAGATGGTTTGGCCATGTCTGCAGAATGGGAGAAGATCGGCTACCACGACAAGCATGGGAAACAAAGAGCCAGGGATCCAGACCTCCAGGACGACCCAGAGTCCGCTGGGAGGACAACATTAGACAATCTTTGAAGGACCGAGGACTAGAATGGAACCAGGCCAGGAAGAAGACAGCTGATAGAATGGTCTGGCGCTCTCTCTTCCAAACCTCTACACCTCACGGTAGAAGGGGAACGACTAAGTAAGTAAGTAAGTAAGTTGTTGCATGCTTAAACAATGTTTGTTAATCTGACAATAAATCAAATCTGTGTTACGTGTGTGTACCTCCAAGGTCAATCAAATGCACGTGGTGAAAAGGGAAATAATGCATGTTTGAAAATGCTTCCTATGGCAAAGCCTGTTGATAACATTGCTGAAATTTGCTTTTCACGTGCAAGTCGTGACTATGGTGAACACATTTCACCCACTTTTCGGAAGGAATGGGCAATGGGTATGTTTGTAACATTTACCATTTTAGCCATGGCTCAGCTAAGACGCTTGACCAATGTTGACAGATGGAGAGCGATGGCATGGCTGCAGTATGATGTAGGGCTGTGAGAAGTTGCTAGGAGATTAGGAGTTGCCCACTCTGTCATACAAACTCTGCGTGATCGTTATAATGCAACCGCAGTGTCGCAGAACAATGCAGGTCAGGACGTTCAAGGTCTACCACAAGACGGCAAGACACGCTGAGCCATGGCTAAAATGGTAAATGTTACAAACATACCCATTGCCCGTTCCTTCCGAAAAGTGGGTGAAATGTGTTCACCATAGTCACGACTTGCACGTAAAAAGCAAATTTAAGCAATGTTATCAACAGGCTTTGCCATAAGAAGCATTTTCAAACATGCATTATTTCCCTTTCCACCACGTGCATTTGATTGACCTTGGAGGTACACACACGTAACACAGATTTAATTTTTGTCAGATTAACAAACATTGTTTAAGCATGCAACAAAATGCAGCAAAACTTTTTTGACTGAGTGTTCAGGTTTTAAAAAAAACAGCTTAGTTGAAATGACCTAAAAATTGAAAGTGGCCTTTAACTTTTTTTGAGCAGTATATATATATTAGTTAGCGGGGCCCCCAAAGGGAATAAATGACCGACTCATGACGGTCAAGATCCCTCTGTTCTATGGAAGAAAACATGCTACCATCATTAGCGCGTATGCACCAACTATGACAAACCAGGATGATGTCAAGGATAAGTTTTACGAAGAACTACATGCAGTCATTGCATCAGTTCCTAAAGCAGATAAGCTCATCATTCTTGGTGACTTTAATGCAAGAGTAGGCTCAGATAACATCTCCTGGAATGGCACTATTGGTAGGTACGGCGTGGGTCGCTGTAACAGTAATGGACTTCGTCTCCTCCAGACTTGCGCAGAACATGACCTCCTTGTCACCAACACCATTTTTCGACTTCCTACCCGCAACAGGACCTCCTGGATGCACCCTCGCTCAAAGCATTGGCACCTAATTGACTATGTAATTGTTAGGAAGAAGGACAGGCAAGATGTCCGGGTGACCAAGTCCATGTGTGGTGCCGAATGCTGGACTGATCATCGCCTCATTGTATCTAAACTTAAAATTCGTATCCAACCAGCCAGGCGCCCTCAGGGGAAGAAAACTCAAAAGAGGCTGGATGTCACCAAACTAAAGAAGACAAAAATCAAACAGTCATTTACTGACACCTTAGAAGACCGTCTCAAATCTATCTCGCTAGACGGCCAAAGTGTGGAAACAAATTGGGCAGCCCTAAGTGAGCAGATCTACAACACTGCTACAGAGGTCCTGGGTCCTTCCATCAAGAAACAAAATGACTGGTTTGATGAGAACTCAGATGATATAAAGCAGATGTTGGCTGAGAAACACCATCTCCATAAAGCATATTTAAATGATCCAAAATCTACATCCAAGAAAGACGCTTTCAACAACATGCGTAGAATCGTCCAACATAAACTACGCCAGATGCGGGATTCATGGCTGAGTAATAAAGCAGATGAGATCCAAGGCTTTGCTGACAGCCATGACTTGAAAAACTTTTACCTTGCACTCAAAGCGGTCTATGGTCCAACATCATCAGGATCATTTCCCCTCCTTAATGCAGATGGAAAAACACTAATTACAGACAAGGAAAAAATTCTCCAACGCTGGGCTGAACATTTTAATAATATCTTGAACCAGCCATCATCTATTAACGACGAAGCCATCATCCGCCTGCCCCAAATTCCTATAAATGAAGCATTAGATGATGTACCAACTCTGGAGGAAACTAAAAAAGCGATTCGTCAACTGTCTAGTGGAAAGGCCCCTGGCTCCGATTCAATTCCTGTTGAGGTTTATAAAGATGGCGGTGCAGTTCTGATAGAGAAACTTCATATGATCTTCCAGCAAATGTGGCAGAGTGAAACCATCCCACACGATCTCAAAGATGCCTCAATTATACATCTATATAAACGTAAAGGTAATCGCCAAGACTGCAACAATCATCGAGGCATCTCTCTTTTATCAATCGCTGGGAAGATATTCGCCAGAATCCTTTTGAATCGCCTTACGGCTCATCTTGACAAAGGTCTTTTACCTGAAAGTCAGTGTGGATTCCGGAAAGAACGTGGAACCACAGATATGGTGTTCGCTGCAAGACAGCTACAAGAAAAATGCCAAGAACAGCACTGTGACCTGTACACAGCTTTCATCGACTTGACAAAGGCGTTCGACACGGTCAGTAGAGAGGGTCTATGGAAGATCATGGCAAAATACGGCTGCCCAAAGAAATTTATCACAATAGTGCAGCAACTGCATGATGGAATGCAGGCTAGAGTTCAGGAAAACGGTGAGCTATCAGAGCCTTTCCCCGTCTCAAATGGAGTTAAACAAGGGTGCGTACTTGCACCGACTCTGTTCAGTATCATGTTTTCTGCTATGCTGACTGATGCTTTTAGAGACGGGGACACAGGAATCGACATTAGTTATCGTATTGATGGAAAATTGTTTAACCTTAGGAGGCTTCAAGCAAAAACCAAGGTCAAATCACACACCATCAGAGATCTTCTGTTTGCTGATGATTGTGCCCTCAATGCTGGCTCAGAGGCTGATCTGCAGCATAGTGTGGATAGATTCTCCGAAGCCTGCGCCAACTTTGGGCTTACCATCAACACGAAGAAAACAGAAATCATGTACCAACCAGCTCCTGGCACAGTTTATACTGAGCCAGTCATCAAGGTTAATGGTGAGAAACTGAATGTTGTGAACAGATTCACATACCTTGGTAGCACACTATCCCAGAACATTGTCATTGATGATGAGGTGAACACCAGGATCTCCAAAGCCAGCAGCACATTTGGCAGACTATACACCAACGTTTGGCATCGAAGTGGCATTAGTCTACAGACAAAGCTGAAGGTGTACAGAGCTGCGGTGCTTCCAGTGCTGCTATATGCATGTGAAACATGGACTGTATACAGGCGCCACGTAAAGAAGCTAAACCACTTCCATACAGTCTGTCTCAGGAAGATAATGAACATCAAATGGCAAGACAAGATCCCGGATACCGCCGTTCTTGACAGAGCTGGTATCCCTAGTATTGATACTATTCTGATGCAGTCACAAATTCGCTGGGCAGGTCATGTAGTCCGCATGCCAGACCATCGACTGCCAAAGATACTCTTTTTATGGTGAGATGCAGAAGGGTAAACGCTCCCATGGTGGCCAAAAGAAGCGCTTCAAAGACACGTTAAAGACGTCATTGAAAACCTTTGACATAAACCCAGACACATGGGAAGCTGCTGCGCAAGACCGAACTGCTTGGCGCACATCTCTTCGTAAAGGTGCAGCAGCATGCGAATCATCCAGAAGAGCAGCAGCAGAAACAGCGGAGACAAGCTAGAAAGTACCGTGAAAGAAAACCTTCACATGAAGCAAACATTCCCTGCCCACACTGTCCAAGATCTTTCCAGGCCCGCATCGGGCTCTTCAGTCACCTTCGTACCCATAGACTAACCTAACATATTCTTAAATAATTGGATGAACAGAGTGGTCTTCATCACCCGTGATGGATGAACAACATATATATATAAAATTATTATTATTATATGTTCATGTTCACAGAAAAGATTTACATAAAATTTACAGTCAAAGATGGTATACTTCACAGCTTAAAATAAATAAAAAAATAATTCCAGCACATGATGGATAATAATTATGGAATCAAAGAGTTACTGTTATTGTAGTTCAGAATTCACATCTTTGCACTGATGCAAACCCATAGATCTTCCTCAGCAAATGTTGAAGGGTATGATTGCTGATGGTTCCTGTGTGGTGCTCTGGTTGTATACATACCTGAAGCATCCTCTAATATGACGATCCATGCTAGTCATATTGTAGTGGGTTTGATGGTATTGTATGATGGTGATATTACTAAATGTAATGTATGAGGCCAGCTGTGAAGGCTCCTGAGATAAAATGTAGTTGTGAATTGTCAGAAGGCCTTTCTTGCTACCACTACGACCTCACACTCAATTTTTTTTCTTAATGA